>OZ008370.1:199228428-199653820 GCA_963931995.1 Phaonia tiefii
AGTCCGTGGCCGAAGGCCTCGGACAACTGTCTGCTGTAATTTTTTTCAGAAAAGGCAATTTGTTGAAAGAAAATTTACCTTTTTAGAAAAGGTACTTATTTTAAAAAATTACTTTTTTAAGAAAAGGTAGTTTTTGTAAGAAAATTTACTTTTTTAAGCAAAGGTACTTATTTAAGATAAGGTATGTTTTAAGAAAAGGCACTTTGTTTAAGAATATAAATAGGTATTTTTTTGAGAAAATTAACTTTTTTAAGAAAAGGCACTTATTTACTTCTTTCACTTTTGCTTTTCTAAATTTACTTCTTATTGGGTTCAAAACTACAATATATACTAAATTTTGGTTACAGGTTCCACCTAGAAAACATCCCGTTAAACAAGAACTTTCCCAACATACGTTAGTCTAGACACAAACCAAAGCAAAAGTACCCAAAATAATTTAGAACACTGGGTTGTACCATAACAGTGGTAAAAAAATTTTTTATTTTTTTTCATTTAGATCCCCATCCCGCAACGTGCGATAAGGAACTTATCTTACCAGGCACTGTTAAAACCACGTATGAAATATGAAATTGTCTGTTGAAAATTTGGCTGGGGAGCACACAGTAGACCAACATACTAATTTTGGTGTATTACCACGAATGAGTCACAATATACACTCCGGTTCACGTATTTAAATTCACTAAAAATTCCATATTCAGCAGCCTGTATCTGTTGCAATTTGTAACCGATTTCAGAAATTTAAAATACAAATGGAAGCGACATCTTCAGTTGTAAAAAAAATAATGGCAATAGTGGTTTCTTAACTAAATCACTTTTTTGATCAATTTATAAAAAAAGTCCAAAAATGTGCTATTTGTTTTTGGTACCCTTGAATAAAGACACTTTATTATTTTTTATTATTTTTAAAGGAAGCGATGATTTTTTGTAGGGAGCATTTGTTTATTACAATTTATTACATCTTAATCATTTTACGAGTCAAAATGGCAAAACAAATTATTTTAATTCTAACGGAAGAAACTTAAATTGATATTCACCGTTCTGAAGGATACTCTAACCGCTCAATAGCTAAAAATTTTGGACGAAGCCCAACAGTTGTCGACAATTACATCAAGTACCCCGAGGGGTATGGAAAAAATTTTAAAGGAAGAGTTTCATTGTCTTTATCTACTTATGAGAAGAGAAAAATCATCAGAATTGCTTCTAATTCTGCCTTATCCTTGTATAAAAAAAAACTCAAGCTGGAGTGGAAGCGAGCAAGTCATCACTACGCAGAGTAATTAAGAGCTGTGAGTATCCTAAATACCCGAAATGACAAAAAAAAGGCGCCACTTAATGCTCCTCGTAAGGACAAGCGGCTTCAATTCGCAATAGACTGCATGGTATGGGATGTGCAGCCAAGAGGTCATGTAAGTGACTGGAGAACCGTTGTATTTTCTGCAATCGGTTACAAATTGCAAAAGATACAGGCTGCTGTATATGGAATTTTTAGTGCCTTTAAATAAGTGAACCGGAGTGTATCAAGTAGATATGAATGACCATTCAAGACATTTGATTTGTTTTCAAGCCATATATTGTAGCGCAGTTCCAGCAACCAAGAACTTCGGGGTACTGTCGACAAAGCACTCGTGTATTCGTGTGTGCACAAAAACACATTACGATATGAAGCGAAGCGTAGTTGAATTTGTAGTTTTGTGTTTTTGCTCTACAGCTTCACACACATTCACGAATGCTTTATTTTTCAGAAGACTGAAGCATTTGGTTGCCGCAACTTCAATACACTGCATGTCTTGAATAACAGCAAATGTCTTGAATGGCCATTCAAGATGTCTAGTATCACCATAATCAAACTTAAGGAACCTACCTACTTTTCTAGGAAAATTTTCACAAACTATTAAATTATCTTCATGTCATACTATCAATTTTCATGTCATACTATCAATTTTTATTCACCGGTTTGCAGAAACTTCGATATTCTGACCACTGATTTTCACACCGTCCTCCTTCGAACGCATAATGAATACAAAGAGTATAAACGTAAATGAATACACTATTCCACAACCTGTTCATTTACATACACAGAGACAAACGACCACGTACACATACACTAAAACTGCAGCGAAAATGCATATGTGTATGTGGCTGTGTGTGTGTGTGTATATGTTTGTTTGTATGTAAATGTTTAAAGTAGACCACATAAAAGTTTTTCAATTAAGTGTAAGTTGTCCCAGTTATATATGTAGTCATGGGTTGAGTTTCAATTTGGTTTGGTTCGGAGATTTTCCTCTCTCTCACTTCCTCCCGGTGCTTTATTTTTATAAAATTTGCAAACTCCATAGACTGTTAAACAGTGCACCTCCTCGTGGACCAAACACATACACTTACAAACCAAATGGCTGTGTAAATGGGGTTACATTTATGCTCATATTTATGTACATAGATTGTATTATAAGCAAACATTTACCGCCACACGTTGTCACAACGTAAAGATGAGAACCAGATCCATATATATGCTTGCATATATACGTATATATGAATACTTTTACCTGGACTTGATAACGAGTACATTTATACATTTGTATATGCAAGTGGGGTGGTAAATGTGTGTCAGCATCCTGGCATGGAGAAACGTGTGTGTGCTTCAACTGTTGACAATATGTTGTAAAAAGCATGTCCACCATATAATCAAAGTCATTGTTTGCCGCTGTCCATAGGTGTGCAGAACTAATTTTAATGAATTTAAGTCGTTGCATTGATTATGCATATTTTTTCGCTTAAATCAATTTAACAGACGGGTGGTTACAATTTATGTTCAGTGTACACTGATATAAAAACTGCGTCATATGAGTGAAAACTTTCACAGAAACAAATATCCAACGAGGATGGATTGTGTAACTGAAACAGTTTCGTCCCTACAATATAAATGTTTCATTACTGTAACACATGTGCTACATTGCAGCGATGGACGTCTTTCATGATTGCAATGAATGTGTTTCATTCCTAGATGGAAACATGGCAAAATGTTTAGTTTACTTTTAGACGCGCATAATATTTGTTTACACAAAAATAAAGAATTATGATTTCGGACATGTGAGAGCCTCGACTTGCTCGGCAGCACATTTTTCAATTAATTTTTTTTACATTTTATTTGTCGTACAGATCGACGCATATATAGTTTCTTGGACTCTAGCACAATACTGATACGCCTGTGCAGAATTGTACTGACTGGCGACAAATTTTTATTGGGATGAGTAAAGTCCTTACCAAACCAAATGATACCAGGTGAGGCCTCAGGAAATGCATGTGATCTCTTCAAACTACTAACACCAAGGATACGGAGGGTTTCTTCGGCCTTGTCTTTCCATCGACGTCTTCGTCGTCCTCTCTTCCTGCTTCCATCGCATACGTTATCGAAAACCTTTCGCGTTGGCTCATCTTCATCCATTCTGATAACATGACCTACCCACCGCAACTGGCCTAATTTGATTAGAGATGTCCACGTCAGAATATAACATATATAGCTCTTGGTGCTAGCGCCGTTTGTACTCGCCGTTTTCTCTAACAGGACCAAATATTTTACGAAGAATTTTCCTCTCAAATACTGCAAGGTGTTTTTTCATCCGCTTGCGATATGACCCAAGTTTCGGAGCCATATGCCAGGACTGGTAAAATGAGAGTCTGATATAGCTGGACTTTTATCCGTCGCGAGAGAGCTTTGTTCCTAAACTGCTTGCTGAGATAGCATCTATTTGCAAGCACAATTCTCCTATTTATCTCCAGGCTGGCGTTGTTGTCCTACCACTTCAAAATTAAATCGGTTGTCATCGTTCCAGTGCGGACCAAGACGAGAGGTTTCCTTAGTCGTTGACACGATCAATTTTGTCTTGCCCTCATTAACAGCAAAACCACCCTGGCTGATTCCTTTTCAATTATTGAGAATGCTGCAGTAACCTCTCGCAAATTTCGGCAAATGATGTCTATGCCATCAGCATACGCCACAAGCCTATGGCTTTTTGTGTTAATGGGCTGGTTCGTATTTACTGCAGCTTTTCTCATTACTATCTCCATTAAGATGTTGAAGAGGTTGCATGAAAGTGTGTCGCCTTGTCTCAGTCCTCGCTTGGTAGAGAATGGTTCAGTGAGGTCTTTCCCCACTTTCACAGCTGATTTGATGTTGGCCAGCGTCATTCTACAGAGGTGGATCAGTTTTGCCGGAATCCGAAGTTCAGATATAGCTACGTACAATTTTCCCCGTATGGGGCTATCGAAAGCAGCTTTGTAATCGAAAAAAGGTGGTACGTATCGATTTGCTTTTCGTGGGTCTTTTCCAGGATCTGGCGTAGGGTGAATATTTGGTCAGTCGTGGACTTGCCTGGTCTGGATACCGCGATAGTAGGAACATACACACGAATCTCCTTTTTTGAGAACAGGACAAATCACAACAAAATATAATCTACACTGCCTTCCACAATCATTAATTCCTGATTTTCTGTTGAAGAGTAATGAGAAAAGTGGTATCTCCATATTCTAAGCACACACTGCTTATCGGTTACCAGATTCCCAATCACGATTTTCCAGGATGTCAGACCATTAGTCGGTCCGATATTCGATCGTCTTACCCTCTGGAAAATTTTTTGGGGTTCGTTGTTCATCCTGCACATTTCGATTTTTCCACCCTCGATCTTTGCTCCCACTGGCATTTTTTCTCCTAAATAGTTGGGTTTCCTCCCTTCTCAGCATCTTGTACTGCTCATTCCCAGCACGCGTTGTAACTGACTGTTCCGTTGTCATACGTTCAGCATCTTTTTCATCAATTGCAATGCGACATTCTTCGTCGTACCATAGCTTACCCTTCTGCGGTTTTTGACGGAGATGTGCTTCTTCTGGCTCATCAGGAGGGGGAGTATTCTGCTGCTCTGGGAGGAGATTGAGCTTGCGTTGATAGGTCGCTGATATATCCGGTATCTTGAGCTTGTCCATAGCTAGCTTTTCTTGTGTTTGGCTTCGTACGTTTATCGCCCTGCTCTAATCGATATTTGCCCCTCGAATCACACCTACATTCATTACACTAGGATAGTGCTTGCCAGCTTGTACCAAGTGATCAATCTGGTTCTTCGTTCTCTGATCAGTATATATGTATTTTCTTATGCTGGAATCGTGTGCTACTAACGACCATGTTAGTATCGTGAATTTATGCGAATAAACCAGAAATCATTTTTGGGCTCAAATCCGAGATGAAACCCATCATTCGTGAGATATAACCACAACTCTGTGAAAAAGTCATGGAAAATTTCTTGAAAAATGTAATGGCCTGCCATCAGAGCCCTGGAGGTCATTTGCCGGATATTTTATGTCATACTTAATCAGACCACGTATTCGCTACAATCCTATCTATCAAATGAACACGTTTGAACCCTGGTCTTAGGAGGCTGAACCAGGTACAGATGCCACTTTTAACAGATTCGTCCATTCACAAGTACCCGCCGCCAGTACTTTTACATGTAATTCAGTTGAAAAATAAGCAGTATTTATAGGAGTTCATTGATCGACTTTTGTCATTTTACAAGTACCGACGAACGTGAAGTTATTTTTTGTCTCCGGGGTTTTAAAGGCTTTGTGGGCCGGGTTTGCCTCCCGCCACCGTTCATAATGGCAGTGAAAATACAAAAACGAAACAGAAAACATAAACAACCCCTATTTGTTGACGACCCCCGCAAACGTTATAAGGACCACGATTTACGGATATGCACTTGGAATGTAGGAACTCTATATAGATCCGGTGCAAGTATCCAACTGGCAGATGTCCTCGAAAGTTATAAGGCTGACATTACCGCTATCCAGGAAATGCGATGGACAGGACATGGCTGCACAAGAAAAAGAAACTGCGACATATACTACAGTTGCCATGAAAAAAAACAAGAATTTGGTTGTGGATTTGTAGTTGGCAAAAGACTGCGACATCTAGTCTCTAGGTTCAATCCTGTGAGTGAACGAATAGCCACAATCCGCATAAAAGCGAAATATTTTTATATTTCCCTAATTTGTGTGCATGCCCCGACAGAAGAGAAAGATGATGATGCCAAAGACATATTCTATGAGCTCCTAGAGGAAACGTATGACCGCTGCCCTGGCCATGACATTAAGATTGTACTAGGAGATTTTAATGCCAAAGTAGGAAGGGAAAATGTGTTTAATCCAACTATTGGCAATTTCAGTCTTCATGCTGACAGTTCCGACAACGGTATGAGACTGATTGACTTTGCCGCGGCAAAAAACATGGTCATCAGTGGCACAAGATTCCAGCATAAAGGCATCCACAAGGCTACTTGGGTATCCCCTGATCAAAGAACTAGGAACCAAATTGATCACGTGGTAATTGATGGAAGGCACTCATCCAGTGTAATGGACGTAGGAGTGATCAGAGGAGCTAACATCGATTCAGATCACTACCTGTTAGCAGCAAAGGTTCGCACAAGATTAAGTAGAGCGAAAATCGTACGAAACCAGACGCAGAGGAAACTGGACATCGGAAAGCTGCAATTACCAGAGGTAGCCACAGCCTACTCAAGGAAGCTCTCGCAACTTTTGGCACAGAACCCACCCCCTCCCGATGACGATCCTGATGCGCAGTGGAAACCCATTTCCGACTCTATAAAAACTGCCGCAACAACCGTACTTTGTTTCGAAAAACCGCTTCGCAATAAACCGTGGTACGATGAAGAGTGTCGCATAGCAGATGACGAAAAGAACGCTGCACGTATGGTAATGCTTCAGTGAATTGCAGCGCGAGCTGCAACTGAGCGGTATAGGGAGAAGGGAAAGGAGGTAAACCGTCTCTTTAGGCGTAAGAAACGGCAGTGGAGAAAACGCGAGAGTGAGAAAATTGAGACATACAGAAGGAAGAGCGAAGCCCGAAAATTCTACCAAAAAGTTAAAAACGGAACTAATGGACATGGTTCAGGGCCCCCCTTCTGTAAAGACAAAGACGGAAATCTCGTCGCAGATGTGCAGAGCATGTTGGGAATATGGAGAGAGCATTTCTCCGCGCTACTATTACCTGAGATATCCGATGACGATGGGACAATCGATCACAATATGGACGACGACGTCGATTGCCCCCCTCCTAACCAAGACGAGGTCAGAACAGCTATTGCCCGGCTTAAGAACAACAAAGCCGCAGGAGCCGATTGATTACCGGCGGAGCTGTTTAAGGCTGGCGGCGATGAGCTGATAAGGTGCATGCATCAGCTCATTAGCAAAATTTGGTTAGATGAATGCATGCCCGGCGATTGGAGTCTCAGTGTACTATGTCCCATATTTAAAAAAGGTGAATAAGCCTTTTATCCATAGCATATAAGGTTCTATCAAGTATAATGTGCGAAAGACTAAAACCAATTATCGCTGACCTGATTGGACCATACCAGTGTGGCTTTAGGCCTGGAAAATCGACAACTGACCAGATTTTCACGCTACGCCAAATCCTGGAGAAGACACACGAAAAACAAATCGACACCTATCATCTATTTATCGATTATAAAGCAGCCTCCGATAGTCCGATACGGGAGAAACTCTATGAAGCAATGTCTGAGCTTGGTATTCCTGCAAAACTCATACGCCTTTGCAGGATGACCTTGACGAACACCAAATCCGCAGTGAAAGTTGGTAAGGATCTTACCGAACCTTTCGAAACTAAGCGAGACCTCAGGCAAGGCGACACCCTATCGTGCGATCTCTTTAACATCTTAATGGAGATCATTATGAGAAAAGCTGCAGTCAATATGAATAAAACCATCAGCAGCAAAAGTCACATGCTGCTCGCGTATGCTGATGATATAGATATCATTGGGCGCACAATTAGAGAAGTTACTGCGGTTTTTTCGAGAATTGAGAAGGAGTCAGGAAAGTGGGTCTGACGGTGAATGAGGACAAGACAAAATTAATGGTTTCAACGAACAGGGCCTCCACGCGATTAGACCAAAGCGTGAACGTTGATAACCGTTATAACTTCGAGGTAGTGGACGAATTTATATACCTCGGATCTGCCGTGAACAAAAACAACAACGTCAGCCTTGAGATCAAACGGAGAATTGTGCTTGCGAATAGATGTTATTTTGGGCTAAGCAAGCACTTTAGAGATAAAGCCCTCTCTCGAGTAACAAAAGTCCAGCTGTACCAGACTCTCATTCAACCTGTCTTGCTTTATGGCGCAGAATCCTGGGTCCTATCGCAAGCAGACGAAACATCTGTAGGAGTCTTCGAGAGAAAAATACTCCGAAAAATTTATGGTCCTATAGTGCACAACGGCGAGTATCGGCGACGCATGAATCATGAGCTGGATGAGCTTTATCCTGACATTGACATAGTTAAGCGGATCAAGATAACGCGATTGCGCTGGCTAGGCCATGTCAGTAGAATGGATGAAGATGAACCAGCGCGAAGGCTTTTTGAAACCGAACTTGAAGGAAGACGAAAAATAGGAAGACCAAGACTCCGCTGGAGGGATCAGGTTGACGAATCCCTGCGTACACTTGGTATTGCCAACTGGAGAGATAAAGCAAAAGATCGAACTGGTTGGCGAAATATGTTATCTTCGTTTTGTAAGGTCCCTGACCCCCCGGGGTTGTCCGAGACCGGATAAGTAAGTAAGTAAGTAAGTAGGTTTTTAAAGGACACGCCCAATGTGGTGTATAAAATGCAAGTCCAACGTATGCCAGAAGATATATGTTGGCACAACTATGTATAAACTGAAGCCGCGAATATCTCTTCTCACAAATCGGACCAAAAGGCGCTCTATAAGCCCGTCGAACAAAAAACTAAACTTGCGGTCCACTGTACCTTAACTGGGCATAAGACTAACTTTGGGGAAGTCGAAATTCTTGCTGAAGAGAAAAATTACTCTCGACGTCTCTTTCAAGAAATATTAAACCTAATTGATGTTCCTACGGAGTAACCTTTTATTCCCCTGAAAATATAAAATATATATTTCTTGTGTTGTTTGTTTATATTCTTTATATTTATTTACTAATGTATAAAATACTTTTTTGTATTAGATCCTTGAAAATGACAAACGAAGTTGGTTGAAATATTGGAATTAACTAATAAAATTGTGACGAAAAGACAATCCTATACATTGTTTTCTTTTTCACATATGACTAGAAGCCGAAACAAATCAGAACACATATAAAAAACGACAAAAAAGTAAAAGTGCAAGTCCACAAAAATTATAAATCATTTTAACCTTGAACATTTAATTTGTTTTGTGCAATCACTTAATATGTATTGAAAAGTCTGTTATACAACTGTTATATACATCAAAATTGTGCAACGGCTACGTCAAGAAATACGTCTAAAATCAATTCCAACTGTTTTTGTAACATATGTGGCGAATACACGTTTATTAAAAATAGAACAAGTGTGTCAGAGTTCATTAAACATGTGTATTTTGACTAGTTCGGATTTACCATGGAAACCCTTGACAAGTACTGGATTCCTAATACTGTATGTATCAACTGTGTACAGTATTTATGATTATTGGCAAACAAGAAACGGACTCATTTCAAGTATCAAACACCTGGCGGGAACCTTCGAATCGTCGTGCTGATTGTTATTTCTGCGTTAACTGGCATTAACAAAACAAACCGGTCTAAATGGATTTATCCTAACTTGTTGTCTATTACCCGACCAGTCCTGTACTCTAGTGATGACTCAGAACCACAACAATCTACATCTACATAAAATTATCACGACTTACGACAAAATAGAACAGCAGCAAACGTACGTACTAAAAAAATTGTATTTCTGTATGGAAATCGCGATTGGTATCAATTCAGTTTTCTAAGTAAATTGGTGACAAAATCAAAAGTTGTGCACCGATTTCAATGAAATAGAGCTGATTTGATTCGACATATATCGAACTAACTGCATTTGTACCAAAACTGTAATTTTTGTAGCAGTTTTTTTTTTGTATGAATTTTTAATGGACAACAATTTTTTTTTAAATTGTTTTTTTTTCTAAACTTCAACGATATCTCTGAAACTACTGGCTAAAAATAAAAACATTGTAGCCACAGATTAAAGATAATGTTGTTAACGAGTTTCATACTTTTGTTTCTAACTGCATATGGTAAACCGTTTCCAAGTTATTCCAATATACGTAGTGGAAGTGCCTTCATTTTTGTCATAACGGTATATTGCGAAAAATCGGGCTAATAGAAAAAAACCAAGTGCAGATTTGGAATCAGCGTCCAAAATTACCATAGAAACAATACTAAGTTCTTAATCAACAAATACCATGATCCCATGTGTTATTTATCCCTCTGAACTTAAACTACAGAAATGAATTATAATCTACATTTAGAACATGTATATATAGCCCGTACAATTATCCTGGAACTCAGACCATACTGGGATAGACCGGAAGTTTTATGCCAAAATGTAGGCGAATTACGGCCGACAAAAGGTATAGTTAAAAAAATAACACTGAATAGAACCATGTACAATATCAAATTAAATTTAAAAAAAATTGCCGCGTCTTTCGGATAAAATTGTTGTAAATTAGAATAATTTAAAATACGCATTATAAATAATTTCACCTAGGTTAATCCCGACCCTAGAATTTAACAACGAAAACAGTTTGATAAGAAAGTGTAAACATTTGTCGACAATATTTCAGCAATATATCATTCAGTTTATATTTAGAATAACATAATGAACCACTCGTGTCTTTAATTACAAATACTAATTTCTATATACTTGTCCTTCAGGCAAAAAATCTGATTAGCTACAGTTTATAGCCAAAAAAAACTTAGTTGGTACCAGATATACTAGACACACTTGACCCAGTCAAATCATGACTCCTTACAGATATCAATATAGTAGGAGGAAGGAAGCCAAGGAAACCATCGAAATCAGATTTCAACATCTGAGATTTCTAAATTTTAAATTTTGTTATTTTAAAATTCCGCTGCAAATAACAAAAATCACATAATTTAACCTCCATACAAATTAAAAAAAAAATATACATATTTCTCTCACATGAACAAAGTTCAAAAATCTTGGTGAGAGAAAAACAAAAACAATAAAACTGCACAAACTTTTTAAACAGCATATTTAAAACAAAAATAGCTAACAAGTTTAAAAAGGCTTATAACTCAAAATGCAAACAAAAACAAAATCTCTGTAAAACTATTTCACAACATAAAGCACATAAGTTAAGGCCATAAGTTAAATTCTCTTTTGAGCCTTTTTTTAGGACGTTGTAGTGCAACTATTTATTATGCATGCACATACACAAATAAACACTAACGCGCACACACACACACACACACACAACACCTACAACTACACACACACAGTTATAGTCAAATGTAAAGGATATTTATATGAATCTGTGTATATGGGTACTACATTCATAGCCAGTGCTTGTGTCATATGTATGACTGCAGCAGTGTAGACAAACTCATACATTATGAGATTTTTTGCAGGCATTTAAGTAGTTGTCGGCATATGAGACCTTCCAAATCATGTGTAACAATTTGAAATATTCTCTCTACAATCGCGTGGATCTTTACCAATATAATCCTGTGTTGGTTCGAATTAATATAGGAATTTTATTAATGACGAAATATTGTAACGGGTTTTTCAATAAGAGAGCTACATAAGTTTTTTCAAATAAAACAAAACCGGCTTTAGATACCAATGAAATTCTTTATTTCTCTGACAGTACGTTCGATGCCATTATTTATGGAACTCGATTTCTTTTGCATGGCCACCACGGGCACGCTTGCAGAAGTCCAGGCGCTGAACCCAATTCTCGACGGTTTTCAAGCATAAATTGGCCGATACTGCTGCAGTTTCACGTTCGATATTCGTACGAAGTTCATCAATCGTCGCTGGCTTGTTGGCATACACCATAGACTTGACGTAGCCCCACAGGAAATAATCTAACGGCGTCAAATCGCACGACCGAGGCGGCCAATCGACTGAGCCATTTCGGGAGATAACACGTTCTCCAAACTTGGTTTCCAATATATTGATTGTGGCATTCGCTGTGTGCCTTGTGGCGCCATCCTGTTGGAACCACATGTCCTCCAAGTCCATATTATCCAATTGGGGCCAAAACTATTCGTCTATCATTGAACGGTAGTGATTCGCATTCACAGTAATGTGCCGGTCTTGATCATCACGGAAGAAGTACAGCCCAATGACGCCGCCGGCCCATAAACCGCACCAAACCGTAATTTTTTCGGGATGCAATGATGGATCATGGATTACGTGTGGATTGCTGTCTGACCAATAACGCATATTTTGCTTATTGACGAAGCCATTTAGCCAGAAATGAGCCTCATCGCTGATGATGATTTTCCGATGAAAATCCGAATCATTTTCAAGTTGTTGTTCAGCCCATTTCACGAACATACGACGCTTATGGTGGTAAAGCAGCTTCAGTTCTTGCGTCAGTTTGATCTTGTAAGGATGTAGGCCAAGATCTTTTCGCAAAATTCGCCACAACGACGTCACAGAGATGCCCAACGCTTGTGAACGACGTGTGAGAGACACTTTTGGGCTTTCTGGAATTGAAGCCTCAGCGGCAGCAATATTCTCGACACTACAGGCACTTCTTTGTCTCACTGGCACGGGAACATTTTGTACTGTGCCTGTGGATTCAAATTTTTCCACTAGATGCTCAATTGTTGATCTGGTAGGACGATTATGACGACCATAAATTGGACATAGCGCTCTTAAAGTTGAGGCCACTGACTCCAAATTTCGGTAGTAAATTTTAATAATTTGGACTCGTTGTTGGGTCGTATATCTTTCCATGATGAATTGGCAAACCTTACTGAAGAAAAATGTCAAAAGAACGGGAAAAGATATGGCGTCGTTTGCTGTCCCTATCGATTTACTTTTGTAGCGTCTCTGTTGAAAACCCCTTTATATGTGTATACAATTAGCAAACTCAGCTTTTTCTTCTCAAATCATAACGGTCACGCGTAGCAACGAAGAGGGGGGGGATGTTCTTGCCAGCATTAGTTATTTTTAAAGTAAACATTTTTGAAGATTTATTTCATTCGGAATTTGATAACATTTTCTAAAAAACTGACGCTTTTGTATATGGACCAAGAAATCTGTGATTACACCAAAGTAAAGAAAAAGCATTACATGAGGTTTCAGTGGACACCCGGTTGGAACGAAATTCCATTCGAAATATATTATTAGCTAGTTAGTTCCAACACACCTAAGGCGCCCGTTGAAAAATACAATAATTTAAATGGATCTTTAAGAAAAGACACTGTTTTGTCAAATGATAAACTTTTTTTAAAAAAATTTTTTTTTATAGAATGTATTTTTTTTAGTATATTTTCCAGACAAGGTAATTTTTTAAAAGGAGGTACTTCTTTTATTAAAAGCTAGTTTTTTTATGAATAGGTACTATTTTTAAGAAGAAGTTCTTTCTGTAAGAAAAAGACATTAGTATGAATTTTGTTTTCAAAGAGGTACTTTTTTAAGAACAGATACTTTTTAAAGAAGTGGTACTCTTTTAGGTACTCTAAAAGGTTATTTTTTTTAAGAAAATTTAATTATTTTCAGAAAGGCTACTTTCCTCAAGACAAGAAAAGGTATTATTTTACTTTTAAGAATGTACTTTTAAGAAAAGGAATTTTTGTAAGAAAAGGTTTTTATTTTTGAGAAGGTATTTTTTTCAAGAAACGGTTTTTTTAAGAAGTGGAAATTTTTTAGAATTAGTCCATTTTTTAAGAATAGGTACATTCTTAAGAGTATAAAAGTTCAGGGAAAGTTATTTGGTTTCGAAAAAAGAAAGAAAGGTAGTTTTGTAAGAAAAGGCAATTTGGTGTAACAAAATGTACTTTTTTAAGAAAAGGTACTTGCGTGAAAGAAAAGGTAGTTTTTAAAGAAAAGGCAAGGTTTTCAAGGAAAAAGTAATTTTTATAGGTAATTTGGCATAAGAATTTTTTTTTTAAGAAAATTAACATATTTTAAAGAAAATTTAGTTTTTTTAAGAAAACACAATATTTGGTTTAAGCAAATGTACTTTTTTAAGAACATGTGCCTATTTAAAAAATGTTATTTTTTTTAAAAAAATGTGATTTTTGTAAGAAAATTTTCCTTTTTAAACAAATGTACCTCTATAAGATAAGGTTTTTTTTAAAGAAAAGGTACTTTGTTTAAGAATATGAATAGAGGATTTTTTGTGGAAATTTACTTTTTTTTAAGAAAAGGCACTTATTTAAGAACATGCTCTTTTTTAAACTTCTTTCATTTTGTCTTTTCTAAATTTACTTTTTATTGGGTGCAAAACTACAATACATACTAAATATTGGTTACAGGCTCCACCTAGAAAACTTCCCATTAAAACAAGAAATTTTCCAACATATGTTAGTCTAGACACAAACCAAAGCAAAAGTACCCAATAGAGTTGATAATACTGAATTGTAGCATAATAGTGTTAACAAAAAGTTGTTTAATTCTTTTTTTCATTTAACCTCCGTCGCGCAACACGCGATAAGGAAGTACAATCCAATAAATACGAATTTTCCCATTATGTTACATGAAGGAACAGGGGACAGATTCTCACCATACGAGACTTGTGCGCTTTCTAATTATTTTGTCACTGATTTTAGTCACAATTTATACCGGTTATGAAGGGGTTTCTGAGACGCTATTTCATTGTTAATTACTTGATAGTATCATCGTGACTAGCGAAGTGACCAATATACATATAAAAGGTTGTTGAGCGGGGGCGGAACAGAGACGATCTGGTGTACAAAAGTTCGGCATACTAAGCATTGCACCACCGACCTTAGGTACTGTTTTTCGAAACGGACTCCTTCAACTCTCATTGATATAAATTTATAGAACGACCAACCTTTAGCAAGTGGCACGAGAAATACCGGTAAAAATTGATCTAAATCAAATAAATTGAGGGAATCAAAAGGTGCAAATTTGCGCCTGCTGAAGGTGAACTAGAAAACGATTTCGCTTTAAATTTGGGGCTTAAGAGTTACCGATACCAGATAATGAAGACGTACGATATCAAAAATTCAGGGTTTTTTTTCATTATAGCTAATTTTCTGTTTTGCATAACATTATGTTTCCGACCTACATTTCATCCAACGTTCTTTCAATTTTTAAATCGCTTGAACTAAAAACAACTATGAGATCCTTCAACTAGGCATTGTTTTTAATGATAATTTTGACGCCACATATTTTTTCTTCGAGCACTTTAGTCAGGTCTTCATTTAATCTGTATTGTAAATTCGGAAGTAGCTTCCTTAAATTTTGATACTTTACCAAACTGACGAGGTACATAGTTTAAATGTTGCTTAGATTGAAGAAACAATTTTTTCATGACCAAATGTGGTTGGTTTTTCTATTTCTAATTTAAATTATATTCGTTCCAATAGTAGTCATATACCGGTATTATCTGTTATACCCAGCGTAGAATTCTTCGATACGAACCTATCAATTTTTAGACGGATCCTGTGTAAACACTCATTTCAGATTGTAAGATTGTAAGCAGCAAACGCGGCAGTCGTCTTGTGAATAGATTTTTCATACCCAAATGATCGAGGAAAATCTGTATCTGATCTGAAATCTGATCTGTATAATACGCCTACATGGTGTTTGGCCTATGCCTAACCAAGAGGTTTCTATATGATACTTTTCATTTCCTACAAATTGATTTGTACAGGGTGGCGCATAAGTTAGGTTATGCTTTAGTTAATGTATAACTTCTGATTTTATTGAACGTTGGTATTTATTAAAATTAAGACTACAGTTTAGAAATGTGTTCACATTAGGTTTTGATGGTTTCAATGTGTTTCAAATGTTTCCCATTGTTTGCCTCGACCTGACATGCAAGTTCCAGAACATTTCTCATAAATTTCCATAGAATTTCAGGTCCCAGCGCCCTCACTTCTTCTCGAATATTTTCCTTAAGCTGGTGGCTAGTTCTTGGCTTAATGGCATACGCCTTACCCTTTCGGTAACCCCAAAGAAAAAATCGGGAGACGTTAAATAGGTCGAGCGCGGTGGCCAGTTAAAATCAGAAAAACGCGATATGATTCGATCGACAAAAATTTCGGGCAGCATAGCCATAATTTGCCAAGCTATATGAATACTGCCTCGATCTTGTTGGAACCAGAATTCTGGATTGTTCTCATCTTCTGGCCTTAACAAGTTTTCCTTCATTTTCCGGTATTGAATGTTATTCACATAAACCGCCACTTTGTCGTCGAATTAGCCTTTTTGAAGTTATGGTCGAATTAGCCTTTTTGAAGTTATTCCACGGAATACTGATCATCTAACCGGGTGCATTTGTTCAACAATTATTCGTGGATTTTGGATGTCATATATTCTGCAATTTTGTTTATTCACGTGACCATTGAGGTGAAAATGGGCCTTATCGCTCTTTGCAAATGTCCTTTAAACAGAATATAACAATATAAAACAATACACAGTTTACACAAGAGGTTTACGAAGAACATAGTGCGTCAACGAATTCTCATCATCGATTTCTGGCTATGGCAAGTGATTTAATTTGGTTCCATGATAGTCGAGTTTATTTCCATTTCTTTTTCTTTCCAGGCACCGCTTCGAAATCGCTCTTATGAGCTTCAGAATAAACTGGTTGTTTTCTAGGCGCAGGTCTTTAAAGCGGCGACTATCTTGAATTCTTATTTGTGCATCATTTGGTTTTAACTCGTGAACCAATTGAATCTTCATCGACTGCTGAGAACGTTGCCTGGTGGAACTTTCGGGGCTTTTCTCAATACTTGCAATATTCACATCATTTCGACCTGCACGAGGTCTTCCAGTACGCGGAAGATCACAGGCAGCCCCTTGTTACCTAAAACGCCGAAGTAATTGATAAATTTTTGGAGCGCTAGGTGCATTTCGAACATGAAAATAATGTCAGTTGATCCTTGTGTCAGAATAATCGAATTCTGACTTTTAAAGTATAATTTTACATCTTTCGTTAGTTGTTCTGTGCTGAGTTCTAAATTAATTTAAAAGTTAATTCTGAAACAAAAAAAAGGAAAAATACGTAAAAAAATTTTTACTTGTGCGTCACCCTGTATTTTTGTCAGTTACTACACACGTAATCATCGTAGTAACTTTTTATTTTGATGTTGCCACCGAATCGTGTTTGGGACAACCGAATTGAGGTTGTCACGATTGAGTTAGGCCAAACAACTACGCCCTGAAATAACCTCGTTTCATATTTAAGTTTGCTGCGATGACTAAATTTTCAACTACTTTCAGTCTATCAACCAAACTTTCTATAAATTCGGTTGCAGCAATCGAATTTTGAATCGATTCGGATGGTACCAATTCAATTCGATTTGGTATCAATTCAAATGCAGTAACCGAATTTGGTATCAATTTGGTAACAACTCGATTGCAGCAACGCAGTTTGGGTTTAATTCGCTTGCAAGAAGCGAATTTGACTTCAATTCGTTTACTATAATCGTAGTTATGAAAACCGTGATTGCTGCAACCGAATTTCTCATGAATTCGATTGGCAAAACGGACCAAGAATTGTTGCCATTGTGATTTTGAATTGAATTTATTGTATCTATCAAGAAGCTTTAGAAAAATTATTGCCCTTTTAATTTTGGATTTCGGGTCATAGCGTCTTATTTTGAAAAAAAAAATACTCATATTTATCAACGTGAATGGAAGAAGTCATCAGTTCTAAAGATTCTCAAGAAAGCTTATTTGGTATGGGCGGATATAAATGGTAAAGGTAAAGTAGTATACCATCATCTTTATTTAGAACAATCTAATAGTTGGGTTTAAGACCAAAATCGACCGACAAAGCACATCATAGTTATAGCTGTGACCTTTTGGAGTCTGGAACTTCGACAACGATCGGAAGTGACATATCACTTTAATTTGTTTCACATACAAGGTGCATTAATTCTTTGAATGTACTTATTTGTAAATGAAAGAGAAATTAGATTATCAATATAACATTCCCATCATGTTGATTGTTGACGTTTGCTTTTACTTGTGTTGATTTAGAGTGGCATGAGGTCATTGAATGAAAATATATCACCGAGATTGACTGTTTTTTCAAGATTGCTTCACAAACATAGACACGACTCTCCAGCGAATATGAGTTCGAATCCGACCCGCGGCATTTGATTTTATTTCACTAACCGGGAAAAAAAACATGAGCTGTTAGCCTAAAAGGAATTACAACCTTAGGTATCAAATCGCAAAGATAACTAAAATTTACTTCTAGAGATATTTCGCCCAATTGCGATAAGACCCAGGATTCTGCGCCATGAAGCAAGACAGGTTGTATGAGAGTCTGGTATAGCTCGTCTTTTATTACTCGAGAGAGGGCTTTATGTCTAAAGTGTTGCTTAGGCCAACACAACATTTATTCGCCTGGACAATTCTGCGCTTGATCTCAAGGCCGACATAGACATTATTTAGGCAGAATTAATCATTTTAAGTATAAAAATTATATGATTATAAAATTTATTATTTTTTTTGCCTTACCCAGCAAAAGCAGTGTGTACCAATCACCAGAATTTCCACCAGAACTACGCGGTAAGAGGTAGTGAACAATTCGGTTGGTCCACAGTCGCTTTTTACATTGTTTTGACATTACATCGTACGGACCGGGCCGGTGCTTACATGAACCGAATTACGCTTCCACAAGAAGCGAAAACGGTTTCAAAGGAACCGAAAGACGGGTCCAAATGAACCGAAACCAGTTCTTAAAGAACCGAAAACAGTTCTTCAAGAACCCAAAAACGTGTTCAAAAGAATACCAAAAAACGATTCGAAACGATCTGAAAAACAGTTTGAAAATAACCGTAAAATGGTTTCAAAAGAATCGCAAAACAGTTCCAGAATTACAGGACTCGGTACCCAAGGAACCAAAGGTGTTAAACTGTATATGAGGGTATGACACTGTGTATTTTTTTTCATCAAATTTTATATTATTATAATAACTTAAGCACTTAAGCCGCTTTGGGACTGCAATTTGCTGAAAACCAGAACCGGTCCAAATACCCGGTTCTTCTCGGAATCGGGCTCAATAGAACCGTTTCTTCAAATGCGCGGCACCACACATCACTACTATATACCACTCGTCTCATGACCAGTTATGACAGCCATCCTTCTGGCTTTTATATTCCTTTTCAAATTCATCAGTAACTCGGTTCTCATACAGTAATATGTAGGACATATACCCAGTGATATGTGAAAGGTACTGAATTCTCTCCAGCCTCTATCTGGCTCGCGGTGGAAGTGGAGATCAGTCACTTTACTCACCATTCTCAGAGGGCTTTTAATCACGTATCGTTCATCCGCATTTCCTCTTGCACCGTTCCTGGCTGGTTCATCCGCGGTTTCGTTTCCGGCTATATTCGCATGACCCGGAACCCGCACCAGGGTAAGTCTTGTCGTGGCGGCTGTCTCATCTAGCAGACTCCTGCATTCACGAACCCGTATCCATATAGGATAGAGCCCTTATCGCCGCTTGGTTGTCTGGGAAGATTTCACATTCTTCCCTACTTCAGCGTGATTTCGCAATTGACGTCACGCCTCCAATATTGCCACTACTGCTGCATGGAAGATACTGCTAAACAGAGGGAGACCTATTTACAGTCTCGTATCCAGAGACGCTTCCCAGCTTCCACTCCTCCATTCATCTTAGATTCGTCGGTAAAAATGTCTATGTCAACATCTTGCAATGATGAGTGGTTATCTATTGTAAATCGTTTAACCTGATCACTAAGACTAAATTGCAGAACTTAGTAGCCTTATGGTTGTTTAAAGAACCTTTTTTTCACTCAAGGCATTTCAATGAGTTTTGGTAACTCTTGCTAAAACCTGTAGAGTACTTAAAACTCGTTCATTCTGAACACAAGGATTCAGATTTGGTTACGTTTCCTGTTTTTTGTTGTTGTTTTGATATACGAAATTTTTGTGTTAAATACACTGAAAAAAAAATCAGAAATATCTTTTTTTTTTAATATATAGCTTCTGCTTTTTGCTGGTGTGTAATTAATGGCCCCACTCTTTGTAATAACTCACACAAACATGAACACACAAGCACACAGGCAAACAAACAAACACTGTTACTTACGTCCTCACAAATCTAGTATATCCTGTGTCCAAGTGTGCAAATATATGTATATATGCATCCATGTGTGGATGTGTTGTTAGTTAAAAGCATAAAAAGAGGCTGTAAGTGGATGTCAGTGCATGCATGTGAGTGAGAGTGTGCGTGCATATATATTAAATACATTTATACAGGATATTAAAGAGCCCTTACGTGTGTGTGTGTGAGAGTGTTTGTGTGTGTTCAAATAACACAGAGTGTTGTACCATTAATATGTTTTCTCATTTTTGTTTGCAGAATGTTGATATCCTCCTCCTTAATGGTGTTAGTGTTACAGTTTTTCGTTTTGAGTAACGTATCCTTTGGTGCTGCAAAAGAGTGTCATTTATATTTTCTGTTTTGTAAATAAATATGAGAAATATGACTAACAGATGTTGTCCATTCACTAACTATTCCCTTTTTGATGTGGCAAAAACTTACTATGCTACTGCATCTGTTGTTTTAGGACTTCACACATTCTAACTTTGTTGCAAAATTCATGTAATTGTACAATTTTGTTTTCTGACACCACCTAAGAAAAAGGTTACACAGCAATTGCCTTTGAATTTGTAAAAGAGAATATTATGCAGTAATAGATATGGAAGGATATTCAGTGTTATACTCGCAGTATATGCATGTATGTATATATAATTATGTTTACAGTTTTATACACAAAGATGCATACATACATAATTTTGTTGGGTTGAAATTAGCTGGTTGTGGTTTTTTAACTTTAAGTTTTATTTGTTAAAATTTGTTTTAATTTTAAATTGAGAATCTGCCTATCCTGTGTTTCTATATAAAATTAGGGAGTTCGTAGCACCCGTACGAACTGTGTATGACTATAATGGTGATTTAAATAGAACAAAGGTAGCTTCTTATGTGTGACCTGCCCAGGTGAAAAAGGAAAATATTTACCGGTCTGCAATTCAGGCCTGCGTTTATTGTATAATATTTTTATGTAAACTTATTGAATGTTTTAAATTGTGATTACAAAACCGTATTTTGAAGGAATTTAAAGAAGTTTCCCAGTTAAGAAAATAAAAATACTCGGACCTTTAAAAATAAGATTAAAATATTTAAAAATTTTAAATTTTTAAAAAATATAAACTATCTAGTCGATACATCGTATATATAAACATTTTAAAATACATAACATTTATGACATTTGAAAAATTAGAGAGGTGACATTGTAAAACTAGAAACTGATACAATATAAATCTACTAAACTATACCTGAGGAATATTAAGCGATTCTAAACATCCATTTCTACATATTCAAACAAAAACTCTAAATTCTTATTTGCAATAAATAAAAAATATTTTTATTTGTTTTTAATAAAAAAATTTATATATATTTTTTAAATATTTCTAATATTTTTTAATATATGTAAATAACTGAATTAATAAATATTTTTATATTAATTCAAGAAGAATAGTCAGGCTAGGAAATGGGTGAATAGATTCAATACACCGAGTGTTACGATCATTAGGATAAAGCAGATGATAACATTTCTCATCCCCTATCGAAATTCAGGTGGGGTAATTCGAAAATATTTCGACACAGCCCATGACCCCACCCCTATTGAATTGTATGAAATTTGGACGGAAGTTTCTCCACGTCCATACGAATTCTGTGACACCAGAATTGAGTCAAAAGTCAGAGCAGTTTTTGTTTTATGGTTCGTTGAAATAGGTATTGTATAGCAGTTTTTCAAAAAAGGACCTGACTAAAAAATGGCATAACTTTGGATTGCGTTAATGAATTTCAAAATTTTGGATATCATTTCAAAGCTTAAAAAAACTGCTTTAACAGTCATGGCGTTGTGGTTCAATGATATTGAAAACTCCAAAGTATCCTCTATCCTTGAATGTCCTGGCATAACGTATATTTAATTTTTGGTTTCCCCTACCAAAAAGAAAGTCCATCGTTTTCTCTGCATCATAGCCACATTTCCTAATGGGATCTCCATGGGATCACTAGATACATAAAATAAATAAATAAATGGGTTCCAGTTGCATCCCACGAGGGTATTAGGGAGAGCTTCTCACAACCAGCGAGCTGTGCACATTCTAGTTTTACACTCACTGATTGGGACCTACAGTTTTATACCGGATCCGAACGGTATTTTGAGAAGTTTTTCATGGCTAAATACTCGATAGTGTCGCCGTCTCTAAGCGAGGTGACCGCCGTCGAAAGAAATTTAAGGTGGACAGAGTAGGGATTGAACCCACGTCCTCATGCACAAGAACCGCGCACACTACCATTGCACCACCGACGAATAGATACATAAGGTTTGGTAAAGACCGCTCGAGTGTTGCTGTTTTAGTTTCGATTTTTCAAGTAGTGAATACACAATGATACAAAAAAGACTAATTGTGCTTCTCGACCGAGTGACAAGCGTATTTGTCGTGACAGTAAACACATTTGTGACAAGAACTTCAATTTACTATTCTGGATGTCAAATGAAAGCTCTATTTGTTTTAGTTGACAATGATAGTTATAACGTTATCAATAGCACATGACAATAAAAATATTGTGTAAATTGACAGCAGAAAATTAGAAAAATTGCTATATCTCGCAAATGGAGTGTCCAAACGAAAAACTACCCAATTTATAATGGTTTCCAAGGGTTTTAGAAAAGTTGGTTCAATAAATATGCTAAAAAGATTGGCGATTTTGGAAAAAAATTTACGACGTGAATAGAACCAAATTTTCTAAAACCCTTGGAAGCACGGAAAATTGGTTAATTTCTAGTTTGGACCCTCCATTTAAAGAATATTTGTATGTAGTAATTTTTCTAATTTGAAATAAATAGGGATGGGATTTCCATGCAATCCAGATTTTTTTTTACAAAAGTCTAAAAGTAATTACACTAATTATCTTTATGAATGAAACAATTTGCAGAAAAACCACTTGGTGCATATTTTTGAATTTTTTATGATAAATGGTTTATTTTCTCTAAATTCATATTTTTTTTCTTATTTAAAAAAAAAACTATATCTATGTATAACAAAATTAGGCAAAATTGTCAGTCTTCGGGAGAGGCTCAAACTGACGCCAAGAAATTAGTCGAAGATACTAGAACATGAGAAATTTAAAAATTCATGAATCACGGCCCCATGGAACCCATTTGGTACAAAAAAGGATTGCCAGGACGATGTGCTGGTTTTATGTATGTACGTTTTTGTAGAAGGCCTCAAAATAAGCCCAACAAATTATATAACAATTTTTGATAACTCGATGAGTTACCGGGTCAAACGCCGGCTTCGTTTCCGATTCACAAGACCCCCTATATCGTCGTAAATTAGGGTTATTTGAGTCCCCAAACGACGCACCACAAAACACAAGGCGTCATTAAATTTGCGAAACGAATGCCTTTCATTTCAGTAACCACATTTGCCTGTTTTTTGCAGCGCCTAAATGGACCCGTATTTTAGACGCTGTAAGCCTCATATAGCCGATTGATATAAATATAATTTTTCGTGTTCTATATTTTTCTATAATATCGTTTTTCTACCAAGTTATTAAGCTCCGTCGTAGGCTGGCAATTAAACGTTATTGACAACGTATTGCTGAATATTCAATGTGATGATTTGGATGTTGTCTTGAGTAATAACAAATGTTAAAAACATATGTATAAATGCATTTGTTTTAATTTTTAGGCAAATCTTGATCTTTTACGAGCATGTCTTACCTGGCGTTTACACGGGACAGTTTTGCTCCGACAGTAGCAATACATTCACACATTTTTACTACCACATTTACACTTCTCTCACTTGCCTCGCAACTTTCTCTGGTTTTTGCACCGACAGTAACTTCGGCAAGAGATTTGACATAAGCGGCCAGACAATGGCTGAACTAGTAAAGGTTGGCGCAATAGAACAACTGATTTTACTTTCTTATGACTCCATCTGTTAAATTCAGTGTATTTTGTTGTTGAACTTTTTTGTTTACTGTGTTCGTTTGTATGGATCTGTGTTGAATTTGATGATTAGTCATGAAACAAAATATCCAATGAGTGTTCGAACTCACGGGCGATGTGTTAACACCTTTTTGCTACACGGTACCTGTTCGATTTCTATGAACACATTCGTAAATGTTACATTGGAAAATAAAAAACAGCGTTCAATCATATGATGACGTTATAGTTAAATAATATTAATACTCAAAATTATTTAAAGACCCAGTGCAAGCACATGTGTCATTATTTTCTTGCTCAATACTTTTTTTTTTATTCCCACAAAAGTAAAAGAATGCAAAGCAACAGACACTTGTACATACATACATACATTGTTATAGTCGTACGATATAACCGAAGATCAACATAAAATACTTTTTTAATATTACTCCAAATTAAAACACTTCAATCTCGGCTCGCCGATATCGGATCGCCTTAATTTTTGGAATAAACTCTTCGTCGAAACCCGCACTAGCTTTTTAATCCAAAAATTAATAAAATCGGCTATGAATTTCCGGAGAAAATCGCGTGGGAAAATTATATGAAAATCGCCCAATAATCACTTTCAATACCGACTGCCAAGCAACGAACAAACAAACGATGATTTACTCTTACAAACCTAACACTTGTGTATGTATTAAATTTATAGTTTACTGCCCTAGAGGCGCGCGTATAGATGTTAACACATCAAAAATAAATGCCTGTTGTTGGTTCACACAATTACAACAAATCCTACAGCGTCAACCTCTACTAGTTCAGCCATCGGCCATATCGGTGACGTTTCGTAGTAATTTGAGAAAAAAAGCAAATCATCGCAAACGACTTTACAAATTGGAAAATATATTTGTATTTGAAAGTGGTTATAATTTTTATTGAAAATTTTATTGAAAACATGTCTAATTTTACAGAGTACATCATTTTCATTGTAATTTGGAGAAGTAAGACAAAACTCAATGCCAAAAGAGTGGACGCGTACGTCACACAAACAATTTTTGTCTTTGTGACAACTAATAAGTATTCTCAACTATCTTGTCTCAAACTGTCCCGTGTAAACGCACCGTAACTGCATGAAAACCCCATCCCTAGTAATAAGTTTTTGTTAGGCAAAGGTATTGCTAGATTGAAAAATTATGAATTTCAATTGTTTTCAACAAACACAAAAGCTCTTCATAATGTAGTTTTTAGTTGGTAACAATGATAATATTTTTAAAACAAAAAAGCTTTAATCTTGTCACGGCAATTCCAGAATAGGTAATTGAAATGCCAGTGACAAGAATTCAATGACAATAAACCTATGAATGACGGTTGTCACGAATTCGAGAATAGCACTGTTAAGTAGAAATACCTGGGAAGTGATAGTATCTTCTTGATAGTATTTACCCTCAAAATCTTGAAAACCGGTTAAAAATTTTGTTTAAAACAAGTTTTTGAAGTTTTTATTAAAACAAAAATTTACCAAAAATGCCTGCACAACGTTTTTCGTGTTGTTTTTATGCTCTTTCTCTTTACTAAAGCTTCATGATGCTGGAAAAATTGTATAAAAATAAAGCATGATTAATTTTTGTTTTAATAACAACTTCAATAACTCAGTCAATTAATACCGGGTTTTTAAAAACAAAGTGGCGTTTTACTCAATATGAGACGTCCCTTTTGAATACATTCAATAATATTATGGTTTATTTATAAAATAATGTGTGTACTCATCGCCGAAGTTGAAAAGTGGCGAAAAAAAATTAAAAAATATTTGTGTGCTGGACAAATACACACAGACGTTTCATATTTTCGATATATATATGGGTGATTGTTCGGAAATTGTTATTTTTCAGATAGCAATTTTTCTAAACCTCGATATGTCTGCAGTACCATTTTTTTTACGTTTCTAAATGTTATCATGGTCCACAAGTATGATCTGAAGATCACTATACTTCAAAACCAAAGCAATCGAAGTTATGGAGCATTGATGGTATTCCGATGCCACGGTAATGACTGCCTGAACGAAACTTAATTGTAATGACCGCTAATATATATCAATTGAATAAAACGCACTATTTTAATGTTTTAACTAATTTATTTAGTTAACTTCGCCAATAGACTAATACCTTTCATGACCTACACACGACTGACGATTGCCACAAGATATGTCAAATACTTCACTCTCGTTTTGCCAGGTCTTCGCAAAAGCCTACTGTGTTGTCAGGTCTTTGCAACAGCCTATTCCACATTAAATCATTCAGTGTCAAGAAACCATTATTTATCAATTTTAGTCAGTATTGGAAACTATATGACACGGTTGTGACAGCCACGGTTGTGACTTTCAGTGTGTAACCTGACCGTGCTCCAGACCGGTTTGGAATTCGACAAGTTCCAAAGACAATGAAGTTCAGGCAATGAAATATTACTTTCATAACCGGGAATCAAGCCTAAATATCGTACGGCATATGTGAATCATAAGAGAACGGTTGTGACGTATTATTTTGTGACTTAGCTTTTCAATTTTTCGAATTGAATTCCCCTTCGTATACATGTGCGTGTGTTGACTTCTGCCGGTGTAAATACTGCCACTACCCCCTCCACTCCAAAATACCAGCAAGTGGGTCATATTGAAACCCCGGAGATGGCGCCACCACAGTCGAATTCAAATTGTACAAAATTCTGACAAAACTGTTGGACAGACTTCGTGGACCGTTCAATAACCATGGCGTGCATATTCCTCCAATTTTTTTCCGTAGAATTGCAAATCTAAATGTCCCTTAGAACATATATGCAGGTAACTTCTTTCAAGCCACGTCCTTGACGGATATTACTGCTGAAGTCCTGAATTCGATACGGAGGACAGGCCATGGTTGTGACATTTTGAACAGTTTTTCTCCCTAAAACCGACTTACACGGTTCAGAATGGAATGTGTTTCATGGAAATAATAGAGTACCATCGTAGCTTCGGGAACATGTCGCAATTTAATCACCATTCGACCATTTTAGGGTGGGAAAATTCAAAGGACGAGAAAATGACAATTTCCGAACAATCACCCATATATCGTTTCAAAGGCATAAGTTACTTCTTTTTAAATCAGGTGAGAAAATTAAAATCGCTTGATAATCCACTAACCTACAGGCTTATAAGTGCGCAAACGTACGCAAAACCGGGTTTTTAACCGGTTTCATGATTTTGGGAGTGTTTGGGAAATTTGACAAGCAGCTTCTTGTTTCACTCCACAATACCTACAAGAAAAATACTGTCAGTTCCCCGGTATTTCTACTTTAGTATTTTTTGTATCAATGTGTTATACGTAGACAGTACTTGAAAAATCGAAACTAAAACAGCAAAATTCGAGCAGTCTTTACCAAACCTTATGTATCTATTGATCCCATGGAGATCCCATTATAAAATTTGGCTATGATGTAGAGTAATATATGGACTTTCTTTCTGGTGGGGGAAATCAAAAATGAAAGATACGTTTTGCCAGGATATTCAAGGATAAAAGATACTTTTTAGTTTTCAATATCATTTAACCACAACTACCACAACTTTGAAATGAAATCCAACATTTTGAAAGACATTAACGCATTCCGAAGATATGCCATTTTTAAGTCAGATCCTTTTTTTTTTAGAAAGCGCCATACAATACCCACTTCAACGAACCATAAAACAAAAACTCTTTTGACTCAGTTCTGATGTCATTGAATTCGTATGGACGAGGGGAAAGTACTGTCCAAATTGTATACCAATCAAAAGTGGTCGGGTTCGAAAATACTGATTTTTGTGTCGATTTTTTTTAGAATTACCCGGTACTATTTATAAATTTATTGCGAATTCCACCAAGAATGTTTTGAGTATTTTTGGTGAAAATGGATTGCCAAAATTTCGACAAATTATCTCCAGAAATACACAAGATTTGCGCAACAAAAGTGTTTTACTAAGGGAAAACATCAATTGCTTATAGAAGCTGAACATGAAATATAGGTTGTAATCAGTAATTTAAGTTAGCATTTGGCAGGAGAGGATATGAGGGAGTTTTTAGAATAGGAGACCAGATTAGCAACATAATTTTAGCAGAAAATTAAAGAGGTACACAAGAAAAAATTCAATTGCCTTACGGCTTTACATGAAAAGAAATTGGGAATAAAATTAAATAGGAAATGGTTCATTAACAAAACAGACAAGGATATTCCAACGGAGGTACAATGGATTCTTTCCCTTGGACAAAAACATGCACTGCCGGTAAAAAGAGATCAATTGTCAATATTTAATATTATAGGAGATATCAATTGTCAATATTTAATATTATAGGAGAAGGAGAAGATTTTGTTCAAACACTAGCGGGTAAGTCAGAACAATAAATAGCTAGAACTAAATTGACAACGATCATAGATAGTCAGATGAATAAAATTAAACTGATGAATATAATATAAATTTGTGTTAGCCAAAGTTGATATGGCTGAAAAGTACTTAAAGGATAATAAGGATGTAATAATAGTTAATGCCGATAAGGGAAATGCGACGGTAGCTATAACCAAATGTGATTATATATAACGAATTAACAATATTGTAGGGGATACAGCCAAGTTCAGACTGACTGATAAAGATCCTACTAGCAAACTTCAAAAATTGAACAATGATATTGTAGAAAAACTTTATAAAGCAAGAGGCATTAGTCAAATGGAAAATAACAATCTTAAGATAAATGTGTCCACAGAAACTACGTTGTTTGGAGATCCAAAAATACACAAAAAAGATTTTCCGTTGAGACCAATATGTTCTTTTGCCAACTCACCTTCTTATGAGTTGTGTAGGTACATTACGAACATACAAAAAAGGATCACAGAAGACTTGAAATAAAATCAATGAACTAAAGATACAAAATTATGACAAACTAGTTTCATTCGGTGTAGTTTCTTTATATCCAAGTTTATCTATAGACTTGATACTTCTCATTATCGAGGGAAGCTCCACTTGAACAGCACACAAATATTAATACATTATTATTCCTCTATATTTCAAAGTTTTGTAGAGAAGACAACAGGTATTCCCGACAAGAAGGACTTCCAATGGGATCTCCAGCTTCGCCGATTGTGGTTGATATTGTTATGCTGAATTTACTTGATTCCTACATACCTACATTGAAAAAAAATTAAAATCAATTTGAATTAAAAAATTTTTTTAGTTTTAGATTATAACAAAATCAATTAATTTTTAATTGATTTTGGTATAATCTCTAAAATGATAATATTAATGAAAGGTATTTGTAAATTTCACAAAAAAGCTTCTATTAAAAAATTTGTAAATTTGATTAAAATATTTATTAATTTTTTTCAAAAATATTGATTAAGTACAGAATCAAGTTAATTAAAAAAGTTTTTGTTTTTTTTTTCGCTATTTTTGATTAAATTTTGAATTGAATGAATTGAATTGCTTTTTTCAGCATGAAACCCCACCCCCTGCGACGACGCTAAAAAAAACTAAAATGTTCTATTTTTAAAGCGATTTTATTCAAGGTTTCGCAGATACACATGTACTAATATCTATAAAAAATTTAAATTTTTAGAATTTGGATTCATAATCGGAAGTAATGTCCGGCTTGCTTAAACTATTATTATATATTATACATTTAATGTTTAAACGATTTGTATTAAATACAAAAAAATAGGTACCCCTGTCAAATATTTATATGTGCAATGTATCATGTTGAGTTGGAGCTTTGAAAACTAAAATTTTTTTTGGATTTTATTTTATATATTAGTTTATATTTATGCGTCCTTTAAAATTATAATAAAACATATTTTTTCATTTATTTTTTAGAACAAAAACAAAGTGTATATTATATTCTTCATAGAAAATATTTATATATGCAAAAATGAAACTTAAATGTAATTCTTATTCTTATCCAATTAAAATATGTAATTAATATGATATTGAGTTGCCCTAGTGTATAAGAACTTGTTGTAGCCTGCGTGGCATAGAACTCACTAAGTTGCTTAAAGTGGGCATGTCAATTTTGTCCCATTCCGCCAATATTGCTAGTTTTAGTTCTTTAAGCGTCGTATACTGCTTCGACTTTGAAAACACCTTGGCGAAAAGTATCCCACAGAGGTCTTCAATTGGGTCGAGGTCGGGACTTATGGCTGGCCACTCCAGTAATGGAATTTTTCGGGACTTAAAAAATCCCTTGTGAGCCGAGCAATGTGGATCGGGGCGTTGTCTTGTTGAAAAGTCCAGTTATCTCCATATAATTCACCAGCAAAGTCAATTAAATTGCTGTCCAACAGATCAACGTCTGCCTCCGCATTCATTTCAGTCGGGACAAAGCATATTTCTGACTTCCCTCATGCTCCAAATGCAGCCCATATCATAAGAGATCCACCACCGTGGTTTCGCTTGTAGCACGTTTACCGACGATGTCGTAAATCTTTCCAATATTTATGGTGACCATCACGTCTGTCCAAATTAAAATTTTTCTCATCACTATATATAACGGTTTCCAATTTGTCCTCCCAAAACTTATACTTTTCTGCAAAAGCAATACGCCCATTTTTATGGCGCTGGGTTAAGCGTGGTTTGGCCATTTTGCTTTGGTACCGAAGACCTATAACAGTTGCTGGACACGCTGTCTCGTTACATTTAGACCCAATTCCACCTTTATTTCCCTACAACTCGTATTCTCATTAGCAGCGAAATGCCGAATGCGCCGCTTAGTCCTCTGGTCTACAGTTGGGATGCGTCCACTGCACTTAATACAACCATAGTTTTCGGGGTCTTTGAGGAAATTCGAAACTGTATTGCGATGTTCATTTACCGCAGCTGCAATCTCGCCAATTCTTTTCCCTCCTAGTCTCATTCCAACAATTTTTCCGCTCTCCCCATCCGTAAGTTCACTTCCACGTGGCATTTTCAACTAGAAACAAAACTGTGAATAAAACGTTTCTTAGAATATATTCATAACGATCACTTTACTCAAGTACAGAAATTTATTTCATACTAAACACCCGAGAAAAATAGAGTTGTCCACTTTAAAGGGTCAGGAACGCGAATGCACATATAATTATTTTCTATTGAATTACAAACTTACAGCGATTATCATAGATAACGGGACTACAAATAAAGTCCAAAAGAGAAAAAAGTACATGATAAAGAGAGAGGCATATTATTGAAAAAGTTGTATATGGCCGACATTAAATTACAGTTAGTTTTCAGAAGGAAAGAAAAAAAAATTATTTTGCACATATAAATATTTGACAGAGGTAGATCTGTTGGGATAGGAACAATATGTTGCTGGGGCCGAAATTTTTCATCGTATAGGGCACTCAGACCAACTTGTGGATTGATACTTGCCTTCTAACGTATTTGTATTAATAAAATTATTTTCCATTTTCGCTTCTCCAGTTTTTCGGGCTGATTTTCATGGTCAAACATAATATTTTGTGCACTACAAAGAAATTTATTAACAAAATAAAACATTGACGACTGTATACACACTGATTACGAAAAACTATAAAATGTTGACATGCAAATAAATTATAGGTTGTGCATGATCGTCTAAGGGCCTTATTATTCAAATTCCAAAGTCATGAGTTAAAATTTAAAACCCCAAAAACATGTCATTGGATCATATATAAAATAAACTTAGAAACCATTGATGTATAATTCCAAATGCTGAAGGGATTTTGGAACGAAGTTCCGTATCTATCGCACGTTGCGGGATGGGGGTTAATGAAAAAAAATTCAACAACTTTTTTAACAGTATTATGCTACAACCCAGTATTATCAACTCAAATGCGTACTTTTGCTTTGGTTTGTATCTAGACTAACATATGTTGCAGAATTTCTAGTTTATTGGAAAGTTTTCTAGGTGGAACCTGTAATAAATATTTAGTGTATATTGTAGTTTTTATCCTAATAAAAAGTAAATTTAGAAAAGCCAATGTGAAAGAAGTTTAAAAAAATAACCTTTTCTTAAATAAGTGACTTTTCTTAAAAAAAGTAAATTTTCTCAAATGAAAAACCTATTCATATTCTTAAACAAAGTACATTTTCTTAAAAATACCTTATCTTAAAAAAGTATCTTTGCTTACAAAAAAAGAAGTTTTCATACAAAAAGTACCTTATCGTAAAAAAAGTATTTTTTTTTAAATAAGTACATTTTCTTACAACAAATTGTTTTTTTACAACAAGTTTCCCTTTCTTAAGAAACCACCTTTTCGTTAAAGAGTACATTTTTTGGTGAAACAAAATAACTTTTCTTGTGATAAGTACCTACTCTTCAAAATGTAACTATTCTTAAAAAAAGGGCCAATTGTAAAAAAAATTTCACTTCTTAAAAAACTTTTCTTCCTAAAAATAGCTTCTCTTAAATAATACCGTTTCTTACAAAAATTCCTTTTCTTAGAAGTACTTTTTTTTTAAAATGAAATAATACCTTTCCTTCTCTGTTCTCTTAAGATAAGTAGGCTTTTTAAAAATTAGTAAATTTGGTTAAAAAAATAACATTTTCCTAATTAGAGTACCACTTATTTAAAAAGTACCTGTTCTTAAAAAAGTACTTCTTTGTAGAAAAAAATGCATACTCTTATGGACATTTTTTACAGAAAGTACTTGTTCTTAAAAATGGTACCTTTTCTTAAAAAAAAACATTAGACTTTAATAAAAAAAAATCTCTTAATTACCTTTTCGGGAAATACATATTCTTACAAAAGATGATTCTATAAAAAAAAAAATTTAAAAAAGCGTATCATTTTCCAAAAAGTATCTTTTCTGAAAAGTACATTTAAATTATCGTATTTTTCAAGGGGCGCTTTAGGCTTGCTGGAACTAACTAGTACCTAATATACAGCGAAAGTAACTTCGTTCCATTCGAATGTCTCCTGACATCTCATGTAATTGTTTAATGTTTTGATTCTAGCGTGTAGGCTTGAAAAATCCATCGCAAAATAACATTGACTAGAACAACATAGTGGGTTATCCCTGCTACCGTCCTTGTCTGTACATTTGATAACAATCAGGATTTAAGACAATACAATAATCTACAAATAAAATCCATTAATAACTCCAACACAAAAGCAAAAAAACAAAAAAAAAAACGGCACCACGCTAACTATTAAATTATTCCTTTCAATTGTTTCATCTCCTTCACAAATGAATTTTTGCAAATCCCATAAAAAACTTAAATTAAATACTTTTATTTTCACTTTATAGGTTGACTTATGTTACCCCAAGGATTTGCAAAGGCAGTCAAGTCAGATCAACGCCATGGGGCTTTGTTGTGTGGTAGCACAAAGACTTCTTGACACACAGGTCGAAAAGTAGAATGAGCTACAAAATGTTGATAAATGTATTTATTGTCTGTCTATGTGGGCATCGACAGCAACAGAAAAGAAAAGGGTGTTGCCGGTGAATGCCTTCGAGTGGTCACGACTTGACTTGGTGTTGTTTTCACTGTGTCTGTACATTCCTTCCAGCCATCTATTCAGTTATTCGATCATTCATTCATTACTTAATGGAAATTAAGAACAAAATGCTATTCATCGTTTTGTTGCCTCGTGGTCATGGTTCAGATGGTGGCAACAATTTTAATAAAATACTATTGTTGATTAAACTTTCAAGTCGCTGTGGTCATTATGGCTGCCATGGCAATTTCTTAAGAAATGAATCAGGCCATTAATACGGCGCAATGAAGGTATTAGTTTAGGACGTGTCTTGAAATTCTTACAATTGAATTAAAATGTTAAAATAAGGTTACCCGATGGGTGGCTTTAAGTCTCAGCAAATTCTTATGTTATCAAGTTTTAACAGTGGGGAAAAGGCTAAACTATCTTAAAATATTTGCATTTTATCATAGACTTTCCTGTGCTTTTAACTTCTAAACTAATGCAAATAGCGGTCGATGTCTTCCCTGGTCTATGCATGACTAGATTAACTTCACAACGGTCGATTAAGAATTAAATACACAGAGCGCATGTTGCAGTCCCAATGATAAAAGGAATAAATAAATTAAGGGTGGGTTATGTAAAATTTGGAATTTAATTTCGTTAAAAAAAAAAATTCTTATTAAAATATTTTCAAAATTCAAAACACGACTTGCTTAATAGTACCTCATTTGATCTACCCAATTTTTCAATAAATGTTAATGGTTTAGGGCGCTATCTCCTGAACGACACCGTCGTTTTCACTCCTTAATGAACTCGGTATAATTTGCGAGTCACGTTGCCCCACAGGCTGAAATATATGTATTTTTGTAGCTTGTCGCAAATATAATATACTTGTGTCCAAACAAATTGTGTTTGGTATTCAATAATATATGTTTGAGACACAAGGATTAAAATGTTACCATATATGTGTTTTTGTTTAAATGGCATCTATGTGCATCACGAGCGCTCCACAAATCAGTAAAATCGATGCACTGATTATAGTTATTTGTTCTCAGTGGATAGTATAGGCATCGATATTAGTTTTACGTCTGCCATCAGATCAAAACAACCCTCACAATGGGCATGAATGTTGCTAAAATTCCTATATACATAAGTATTTATCGACTACTGGAAAGCGGAACCACTATTCGGTCTGAAATACTACACTTTCATACCGGAAAGGGATAAGTGGAACTAAGGAGTTCCTCGTACAGAGTGACATTTGCATTGTTACACAGATGGTTCTAAAATTAATGATCAGCTAGATCATGGGTCTACTCTAGGGAATTAAGGATGTCTCTTTCTCCTAAACTACCTGTTCATTGAATAGAGCATTGTGGTGATCACGATAGTGACCATCTGGCTGAGGGATACTGTGCCAGCAGTCATTGGGATCAATAGCTTGACTCACAGACAGGCGGTGTTCAAGTCCCTGGAATCAGTATCAGTATTACTACTCTAAAGCGGAACCACTATTCGATGGGAAATACTACACTTTCATACCGGAAAGCGATAAGTGGAACTAAGGAGTTCATGGAACAGAGTCACATGTGAATTTTTACACGGATGGCTCTAAAATTAATGATCAGCTAGATCATGGGTCTACTCTAGGGAACTAAGGATGTCTCTTTCTCCTAAACTACCTGTTCATTGAGTAGAGCATTGTGGCGATCACGGAAGTGACCTTCTGGCTGACGTATACTGTTCCAGCAGTCATTGGGGTTAATATCTTCACTTAAAGTCAGGCGGTACTCAAGTCCCTGAAATCAGTATTCCTGATCCCAATACCTAGACACCAGATGGCTCAGCAGTCAAATATACGCCTCATATGAGTGTCAGGCACAGTTGCGATCCCGATAAACTCCCGTGGCTAGGGACTACCTTACAGATCAACAGGATTTGGAATGTGTTGGCATGTCCCTAGCAATTTGTAAACTAACCCAGTGAAAATGCTCATATGTGTTGTTACGGGAGAGGTACGCAAGAGGAGAAGATCATCTGCCAGGACCACGGATATCCATGTCTGTTTAAATTTTTACCCCGAAATTGTTGATTGGTAGGCATGTAGTGAGACTAAAGCTCATGACAAATGACTTCTGTACACGCTGTAATGATGAATATGGATCAGACTTGTAAATGAATAATTCTTTTTTCATTATGAATTTGAAAATTTTTAATTAATTCTTTTCACCAAAAGAAGAATCGAAAGGAATTTGAATCAGTTCAGGTGAATTTGGCATAAATGTATTGCAATTTACTTCCAATTCAAACGAATTTGCAAAATGAATTGCAATTCATTTCCAATATAAATTTGAATTGGCAAAATTAATGGCAATTCACTTCCAATTCATTTAAATTGAAATGATTTTGAATTAATTCAAAATAATTAGAAAAATGAATTACAATTCATTTCCAATTCATTTAAATTGAAATGATTTTGAATTAATTCAAATGAATTAGAAATATGAATTGCAATTCATATTAATGAAATCAAAAATGATTTGCAATCAATCAAAGTAAACATGGTGTTGGAGTTTGTTCCTTCAAGTATTAGTTATTTTGGATTAGGCAACTTTGAACGACAAAACACATTCAATATTCAAATGAATTGGAAGTGAATTGCTATTCATTTTGCCAATACAAATTTGAATTGGAAATGAATTGCAATTCATTTTGCAAATTCATTTGAATTGGAAGTGAATTGCAACTAATTTTTGCCAAAATCATTTGAATTGATTCAAGTTCCATTCAATTTTTTATTTTTTTTGGTGAAAAGAATTAATTCAAAGTTCGCGAATTAGTTAAAAAAAGAATGATTCGTTTACAGCTCTGATCAGGATCCACTGAACATCATCTCTGCGCGTGCTCAGCACTAGCCGCCAAGAGGATCACCACTATAGGATTATGCCTATTAACGCAATTGCGAAAACTACCAGGTTCCTATTTATATTTCGGGTCCTGGCAATACTGGCGTTGCCAGATGCAAAATGGGACTTCCATTTGACATTTTTTTTTAACATAAACATACATAGAACGCTTTCACTTACGAGTACTGTTTGTTGTATTTCAAGTGTTTTGAAAAATGCATCTCGGCCAAAAAATGATATTAACCCTTTCGTATGATGACGTTTTACGATCTGCGGTTTATATTACCGACACAGGAGTGTTTCAATCAACTTGTTTCATCTTTCGGTGATGAAGCATCATCAAAAACCACTGCAAATCGCTGGTACCAGGAGTTCAGTCTTGGACGCCGTTCATTCCAGGAAGAATTTCGTGAAGGTCGTCCAATTTCGGCCGTTTTGCCACAAACCATCGATGCTGTGCGTGAACTGCTAAAGCAAAGCAAGACCGACGTGTGACAAACCGTGAGATTAGGGCATCTCTCGGTATTAGTATGGCAAGCATCAGCGAGATATAGCATGTTTATTTCGCAGTGAAAAAGATTTGATCTCGTTGGATCCCACATAATTTGACGAATGCTCAAAAAAGAGGCACGTGTCGATTAGAGCGAAGAAATTTTTAAAAAATACTACCGCCGTAGCTCAAATGCAGTATGTAAAATTGTCACAGGAGGCGAATCACGGATCCACGCATATGAGTCTGAAACAAAACAGCAATCACCCGTATGAGTCTTTCAAGACGAGATAAATCCAACAAAAGTTGTTCGTGAAAGAAGCACATCGAAGCAAATTTTCGCGTGTTTTTAGGTCTAACCGGTCATATGGCCACAGTGCCTTTAGTGGAACGTAGGACGGTCAATTCTCAGTGGTATATTACCATCTGTTTGGCAAAGGTGTTCGAAGAAATAAGGAAAAACAACAAGATAAGACGGATCATTTTGCATCAGGACAGTGCGAGCTCTCACACATCAGCTGAAACAATGGGCTATTTGAGCATTCAACATGTTGAATTGATGGGTCATCCGCCGTACAGCCCTGATCCGGCAAGCACCGACTTTTTTTTCATTCCTTACATCAAGAAAGAAACTGTGTTGTCAACGTTTTTCGACGCCCGAAGCAGCTGTTAAAGCGTTCAAAAACCATGTTTTGGACGTGTCTCAATCGGAGTGGAAAAAGTGCTTCGAAAATTGGTTTGAGCGCATGCAAAATACTACTGCTCTTCACGGAGAATATTTTGAAAGCAATGAAACCATTTCCAAAGATAACTGATTGTTGTTTTAACTCCAAATATGACCTATTTGGACTGGCGTCAAATTCGTCGAGTCAAATTACTTTATAGCCGGTCAAAACCGGCCACTGGTGTTGCAGAAAATCCTATCCATTCTACATCTTATACAAAGCCAGCTTTCGATGTTAACTAATTTTGGTTTGCTTATTGTGACCACCATTCCAATCATCTCTTGTAAATTGTATTCAAAGCTGTTGAGAAGTATGAGCCCACTTAATCATAGTTGCGACTTTCATTTGTTTTGAGATTATAACAAAACGTAGATCCATGTTGAAATTTGCCATTTCAGTTATTGTAAGTGGCCGTAGATTAGGTTGCGTAAAATTCCAGTAAGCTTCGGTCTTGTGAGTAGCTAAATCAAATAATGAAATTGTGTCAGGTCCGGATCTGTTTTGTGAACTGTAATTTGTTCACAGACTAGACATCACTCTTATATGGAGAAAAATATCTCCTTTTTCTTTCGTCTACAGCCACAAAACGGTGCCAAATAAAGTTTGGTAGCGATCAGATTTAATCTTCTGCCTCCGGTTTAACATTAAAGATGTCATTGATGTGATTAAAAAATGTGATTTGCAGCATTCCACACAAATGTACACCAATCAATATTATTGTAACGACGAGTTTTCCTCTTTGAAGCTAGGATACGCTCAGGGGTATTCAGAGTCCGTTACATACAATTTAGATTCACTAGAGAGAGAGAGAGAGAAAGACCGGTTGTTCGTGTTTGATGACTGGTTTATTTCACATTCAATTCTTTTGATCTTAACTAATTTACAATTTTGCGTGTTTAATGCACACTCTAGGATATCTCACTGGGATAATCTTCTGGCTTTGCTAAACCTTGTACGATCCTCGGCATGGTTGTGCTCTAGTTGACGATCTGACGGTGTTTCATGGGAAGGGTCGTTCCGACGCCAGTTGATTTTTTAAAACAGACGACGGGTACACGGGAGTCAATGCTCGTGACGAGATATTTCGGGGTACGGGAATACGTTGACATTTGCTGCAAGACGATGGGAGGGCTGACTGTTATGATAGGGGGCCAGATCAACCTTCTTCTGAAAAGAGACGTATCGAAAGAGAAGTATTGTCAGGATAACCAAATCGGATTCCCTCAGGCAGGGTGTCCCTGATCGAGTACACAGGACTTATCGCTGTCTAGGCACTGGCTCGGATTCCCTCAGGCAGGGTGTCCCCGAACAAGTATCCAAACAGGATCACTACAGCGTTAAATAAAGGATAACCTTGACTAAGGCAAGATTTCGTCAGGATACCAAATCGGATTCCCTCAGGCAGGGTGTCCCCGAACAAGTAACCAAACAGGGTAACTACAGAATTAAATACAAGGATAGCGAGGGCTAAGGCAAGATACCAAATCGGATTCCCTCAGGCAGGGTGTCCCCGATCGAGTATACAAGACTTATCACTGTCGAGACACTGGTTCGGATTCCCTCAGGCAGGGTGTCCCCGATCAAGTATGCAGGAGCTATCACTCTCGAGACACTGGTTCGGATTCCCTCAGGCAGGGTGTCCCCGAACAAATAACCAAACAGGATAACTACAAGTCTAAAACTACTAGTGTACAATGCTTCGAGCTACTATGACTACAACTATCTACGATGTGTTAGGGTCGCCGGCTATCCAACGACTGACTTGTTTGAGCTGTGCGCGCCACTTAATATGCTTCAGTCATGTGTGTGTGAGTATGGTTGTGCGAATAACACATTTACTGTCGCTCAGTGGTTTGTGTGGCCCAGTTGTTCTCACTCGGCTTTTTGCTGCTGTCAGCGTTGCCAATTTAGCGTTTTTCCCGCTAGATTTAGCTTTAGGCTAAAAAAAAAACACGAATTTAGCTTTATGCTTTTTTTCTGGCTTTTTTCAAGAATTTTTCAGATTTTTTTAGCTTCTAATACTTTGTCACTTATAACAGCAAATACTATATGATTTACAACGAGCGATCCTGTACTGTAACTATAAGATTTTAAAGTCTTGTTGTGCAGGATATATCAAATAAAAAAATAAATTCAAATTCAAATAACGGCGAAGAAATGCAATACATACTCTAATAAAATGATACATAAAAAGTATATTACGTTGGTAACATAAACGTCGCTGCTCTTATTTAGGTTCCCAAGCAAAACATGACACTATACATGACACTAATCTTGTGAAGACTAACATACGCAATCGAATGCAACTCCGGACTACAAACTCTATATTGGCAATTAGGTAACTTTTTGTTATATTTGGCGCTTGCTATAATTTTAGATACATAGGTACTTACATTAGCATTTAATTTGTATTAGGTATGGTTTGAAAAGAAGCGAAAAATGCTGTTTTCAGTATGAAGTTCCAAAAGGATATCTCAAAATGATTGGATCAAACGAAAGTTATGACGAATGCAACAACGCCGACGATGATGATGGTGATTGGAATTTTTGAATTTTTTTTTATAAATGCGCTTAGTTAAAGAGAAGCATTAGTCACGTATTAACTATTAATAACCAAATATCTCATTTACCAGCTTTTGTTACTTATAGTATGAAATAAAAATTAATTCTTCTTACTTTTTGTTACAAAACTACACTATTCTTTGAATAAAAAATTCAGCTATTTTTAAAATATTTTTTGACGTTTTTTAGCATTTTTTCTCACAAAATCTGGCTTTTTTCAAAAAAACATTCTGGCAACGCTGGCTGCTGTCAGTCTCAGCTGATTGTGGTGCGTTTCTCAGAGGTGGTTAAAAGATGCATAAAAATGGGACTTTAACAAAACGGAGTGTTATATCTAAATCAAAATAACTCCATATATAACTGTGTGATGTGGATGGAAACAAGTTTACGACTTCCATCCTCACATTATATATATATAAATAAAAGTCTTACATCTATAGTAATTTTTTGTTTATTTCAGATAAACATTTACAAGAAAAAATAAAAAATAATCGTTGTTGTGATCGGTTCAGTTTGTGGAAAAATCGTTTCTCGTTTGATGTTCTCGTTTCTATCTGGGCTTTAATAAATCCCTCCCTGTTTGTTTTATTTCTTAGAGTATTTGAAGCTTCAGTCATAGCTTTGACTGCTCTTTCTACAGCTTGTTTGTGACAAGGAAGGGGTAATAATTTAAATTCCTTATCTCTTTTTTGTTTAACAAATAATCGAATATTTTTTTTACTTACAGATTTTTTTTGGTGGCTCAGTGAAATTTTCTTGCCAATTCAAAAGATCGTAATATGTTGATACATTTAAGTTTACCTTTCGTAACTGAAACAGACGTAATTTATTTGATGTTGTTGATCTAGCTTTTAATATTCGGCGGAGATCTAATTCACGAATAATACGCCTGAGAAACATTGCAAGGAGTAAGTTTTCTGGGTGTGCGAAATAGCTGATTCTTTGAATTACTGGATCGATAACGGCTTTCAAAGTTGATGATTAATATCTGGTTAACTTGGTGAGTTTAAACAAGTGTCGAAATCCATCTATACACCTGTGGCGAGTTTTTATGGAAAACCATACCAGAGCGTAAACCTTGACAATATTCGTCGGAAGAGTGATTAGATTTTCAGAGGCAGTATTTACTGAAAAGTAGAGGCGAAGAATCCTATGGACACGAGTTACCCATCGGGTATGCGACATTTTTCCCGGTGATTTGTATGCTAAATCGCTCGAAAATAACTTAACTATTCTGTACAAATATTTTTGGTCTGTACTAATATCTTTAGCAGGCAGTTGCGGCAAGTTCGATGGAATAAGTTGAAACTGAGTTATAGGTATTTTTTCATAGTTTTCTAGTTCCCTGCCAATTTCCCCTAAAAATGTATGTACCCTAGACGTTCTACCATCAATGTGTTGAAACAAATGTCTAAATCGTAGTTCATTCATATTAAGTAAACAAATAATCCACTTTAAGGGTCTATCCAATGTTTTTGCTAGCATCCGTATGATACCGCCGTGTATGCCAACATTTACGTTAGTGCCGTCACATCCGATTGCAGTTAAATAATTCACTGATATATCTGCATTTACGAAAAATTTCAATGTTTCTTGTTCAATACACTTGGCCGTGCCTGAATCAGTTGTAACGTATCCCAAGAACTTCGAGTCGGGTTATTTTATCAAAGAAATATGCTCTTAAAATACACGTCGCTTATAATGTTTACAATTTTTTTCAGAGATAACCAAAGTTTGATCTTTTCTTTCATCGAAGAATAATGCTGGTATTTTTGAATCAGTTTGTTGTGAAATTATATTTTCTCTAGTTGTTTTTCGCTGTCGGCGCAGCTTATTTTTGTCCATTACTTGTGAAGTCGACGGGTGCAGAACTGCTGATGCGAGAGCTGCTCCTGCCCTGACTGAAACTCCAAATCTGCCTCTCCAATCTGATAGTAATGCTGAAGTTAATGTCGACGTCGTTGACGGCGTTTCAACGCCGAAATTGTGATGTTCGGCGTAAAATTTCATTTTCCTGTTAATGTCAACGCCGTCGACGACGTTAACACAGCTGTGTACTACTGCAGTCTTACGGCGGTGAGATTAACTGCTCTCATACAATTTTATACGATTCAACTTTTTTTTGACATTTGACGCCGTCAACGACGTCGACATTAACTCCAGCAGTATGTTTTTTTCTGAGCAACGCCGCAACGAAGCCGAAAAAGTTGCCTTTTTCGGCGTCGAATTTCTTACGGCGTTGAGATTAACTGCTCTCATACAATTTCATACGATTCAACTTTTTTTTGACATTTGACGCCGTCGACGACATCGACAGTAACTCCAGCATATACCATAATTGACTGCAGTTGTGGTATTACTCTCCGATTCATTGCTTGAAATCCGGATCAGATATTGGGTTGGTTCGTCAGAATCTGTCTGGAGACATTCAGATGTAATACTCAACTTGTCCATACATATTCCGGTCACTTTGTTGTTTGGCTTCAGATGTTTCTCTCATCAGCTTTCTCTTCAGTGTTCTGCTAATCTGTTTTGTTGTTCCAACGTCTCTGCCATTTATGATCATGTTTCTGGCTGTTCGTTGATCTGTTAAGAAACTGTGTTATCTTGCCGGTATTTTTTGTATTTTTAAGCCAAGTGCATTTAAGAATATCTCGACACTTGCAAGCCGATATATTAAAAAGCACTTTACTTCCAAGATGAAACTCCTCCGTTTTATTTTCAGGAATTTTGTGGTGCGACTTGAGGATGTGTTTCCACTTTAAATGATAAGTTTGTAACACTATCTTCATCCGTGTTGGTTCTACCTCAGGAATTGAAGGTTTTGCCCATATCTCCATTAGTTTCGCAACAACAATGTTCTCAATTTCTTTATATGTTGGCTCTTTTTAGTTCCTCTCTCATATTTTAATGTGTGTCGGGTCCACTCATAAAATTCCATTACATCTGCATAGGTTGGTAATATGTTAACTTTTAGCTCATATAAATCACGAAATAAGGGACACTTCGAACTGACTATATCGTGTGCTTTCTATTGTTCTGATGGCGTAATATAAACAACTGTTCTCTATTACGCACCGCACGACACTGACTGTTTTGCAACCAATTCCCGTTACTTTTAGGAACTCCTAGCTGTACCAATGTCAGTAAGCCTACAAACAGGTGCACTTTGGCTGCGCTGTTGATGCAGTAGAAGTAAACTATACTGTTACATATAACATAAAAATATTGCTTGCAAATTGAAATACACAGTGCAACAGGAAAAAAAATAACCATATACGGACACCACTACGTTATAAAAGACTAAAAAAAAAGACCCGTGTCTCCCAATTTTTCCCAAAGTCATGCACTTTTTTTTTTATGGGCCGCCAAAGATTTGGGGCCTCGATATCATTTTCGTAAAATGTGATAATTTTCTCAGGCTCATATCTTGCAAACCGTTCAAAATTTCGATTTACTCTCTGAGGCAAAGTTGTAGCTCTTGTCATAAAGAACAAAAATTGCGAACATATCAAATCAAAAAAACTTCACCTTCCAGACCAAAATCGCAAAAAACTTAAAAAAATTCGATTTTTTTTACCTTTTTTCCCGTGTTCAGGTCCATAGGTAGCAAACCGTTCAAAATTCAAGGAAACAATCAACTACAAAAATTTGCCTAAGATCTCAATAAACAAATTTCTAGAACATATAAACTTCCTAGAGATGATTCTTAATACTGTTTAGGTAGCACGCAAAAGTGAAAAATTTTCCGACAATTTTTTAATTTCATTTTTTTTACCTTTTTCTCCTGTTCAAGTCCATAGGTAGCAAAAAATGAAATATGCCTGGCCAGAACCATGTGTTTGTCCAAGGGTTAACACAGTTTAGGTAGCGCTTAGGTATCACGCGATCATGCACCGACAGCAGCAGCACAGGCAATGCAGTAAGCTCAGCACACGCAACAAGGGACGCAGCACACAATATAAAAGCGACACGACGCTCACATCGAGGCATTACACAGCGCGAAGTCAACGAGAGCTCAGCGGTGAAAGTTATAAAGTGAAAGTGAAAGTAAAAAAAGTGAAGGTGCTACAGTATAATTCGCACACAACATTGGCAACTGACAATTTCAATATGCAGTGTGAAAATATTGATTTATTTTGCTACGTTTGCGGTCACCAAACCAGAAAAAAAACATCTACAAGATTTCAGAAGGAAAAGAATCTTTTAACTAGTGAATTCAAAAGAGCATATACATTGTTCTTCGACGAAGTGGACTTGACCGGTGAAAATTACACACCTAATACAGTGTGTCGCCAATGTTATAACAATCTCATGGCATGGTTGAGTGGAGGCAGAGGTACTATGAAGTATTGTAAGCCGGTAAACTGGATTAATCGCCCAGGTGATCATAATGCAACCAGTTGCTATGCATGCGTAAACTTATTTAACGAAGACACAAACCACTAATGAAAAATTTCTGATATCTGATTTTTTGCGAAAAAAAAGTTTTGTACAGAAAAAAGGGCCAATAAGCGTTTGTGAAACAATTTATGATGAATTAAGCATATACACTGCACGTCACATGAATAGGTGCAGTGTTTAAGCAATCATTTTAAGGTTGCTGCTCTCAAGATAATTCATGGAGAGGACTATGTTGTACTTTTTATTAAAGGTTTAACAATTGAGAAAAAGAGTGTAAACAAAGAGAGGTCGAAAAAGTTCCGTTAAATGTAATCTGAGCTTCTTTTTGTTATTTGTCAAATAAAATGTGTATTACTTTTGCGTCACTTGAATAGGTGCAGTGATTAAAAATGTTTGCATGGTCATTCGTGTCAAATGTGACTACCAAATAGACCTGAATTTTTTAAAACCAAGACATAAAAATAATTTGCTATCAGTTTTAATTGAAAATCGGCCGTGGAAAATCATTAACGGTAGAAGTAAAGGCAAAAATTGCTACGAAATTAATAGAAGTGCTAACGTTGTGTGGAATTATTTAAGAAATAATGAAGAATATGGCAAAAACATGAAGGGAAGGCAAACAATGGCCACAACAGCTGCGGAAGGCGAAATATTCTAAGAATAGCCTCCAATTCTAGTGACTCTGCTGCAAAAATCAAAGGAAAAAGTGGTTCCAGTGCTAGTATTTCTACCGTCAGAAGGATTATAAATGCAGCAGAACATTTAAAGCTATTGAAATTGCAGAACAAACCACCACTAAACCAGCAACGTAAGGAGCTACGGTTAAATTTTTGCAAAGAACACTTGAATTGGAAGAGTGAGTGGAATAAAGTAGTTTTCTCAGATGAAAAAAAGTTCAATATTGATGGACCCGATGGCTTTAACTACTATTTCCATGATCTGAGGAAGGAAGAACGTTTTTTAGCCCGTCGGCGTAGTCGAGTAGGTGGTGTAATGGTCTGGGGCGCGATATCGTTCTATGGAGTCATTGACTTGGAATTTCAAACCACGAAAATGACAGCAAATTCGAATAAATCTATTCTGCAATCGGCGTTTCCAAAATTTCAAGACTTGTTTGGACCCATCCCATGGACTTTCCAACAGGATAATGCTCGTATCCATACGGCAGGGGTTACTAAAACGTGGATTAGCGAGCAAAATGTTGAATTGCCGCCATGGCCACCATATTCCCCGGACATAAATATAATGGAAAACGTGTGGGGCTGGTTGTCTCGGAAAGTGTATGAGTCTGGACGGCAATTTGATGACCGAGAATCTTTAGTTGCTGCAATACAATCGGCATGGTCGCAAATTTCGTTACAATACACTGTGTGTAATTTTTTAAGTCATGGCAAAATAACCATATACGGACACCACTACGTGATAAAAGCCTAAAAAAAAAAAAGACCCGTGTTTCCCAATTTTCCCAAAGTCATGCACTTTTTTTTTTATGGGCCGCCAAAGATTTGGGGCCTCGGTATCATTTTCGTAAAAATGTGATCATTTTTTCAGGCTCATATCTTGCAAACCGTTCAGAATTTCGATTTACTCTCTGAGTTGTAGCTCTTGTCATAAAGAACAATAATTGCGAACATATAAAATCAAAAAAACTTCACCTTCCAGATCAAAATCGCAAAAAACTTAAAAAAATTCGATTTTGTTTACCTTTTTTCCCATAGGTAGCAAACCGTTCAAAATTCAAGGAAACAATCAACTACAAAAATTTGCCTAAGATCTCAATAAACAAATTTCTAGAACATATAAACTTCCTACAGATGATTCTTAACACTGTTTAGGTAGCACGCAAAAGTGAAAAATTTGCCGAAAATTTTTTAATTTCATTTTTTTTACCTTTTTCTCCTGTTCAGGTCCATAGGTAGCAAAAAATGAAATATGCCTGGCCAGAACCATGTATTTGTCCAAGGGTTAACACCGTCTAGGTAGCGCTTAGGTATCACGCGATCATGCACCGACAGCAGCAGCACAGGCAATGCAGTAAGCTCAGCACACGCAACAAGGGACGCAGCACACAAGGAGGCATTACACAGCGCGACGTCAACGAGAGCTCAGCGGTGAAAGTTATAAAGTGAAAGTGAAAGTAAAAAAAGTGAAAGTGCTACAGTATAATTCGCACACAACATTGGCAACTGACAATTTCAATATGCAGTGTGAAAATATTGATTTATTTTGCTACGTTTGCGGTCATCAAACCACAAAAAAAACATCTACAAGATTTCAGTGGTGTTACTTATGAAGATCCATTTGATACCGATTATGAGCCCCAACAGGGAGGAAATGGACTACAACTAATAACACAAATGAAAATGGATTTCATTGTGGCCATATTGGGATTATCGTAGCGACTTGCAATAATTTTGACAGCTTTTTTAAAGCAAAGAAAACTCACACATGCGGCGTACCGCAAACGACAAGCTGAATTTCAGATGCTCTACACTCTAAATGATAACAATTCGTTCGCTTACTGCAACGATATAAAAGCTTTGGTGGTAAAAATGGGAATGAACTACATCGCTAGTGAGTGGAGATTATTTATTGATGGTTCTGTTTCAAGCTTGAAAGCAGTGTTGTTGCATGTGTCGAACCGAAAACCTTCCATTCCGCTAGCAATGGGTATCAACATGAAAGAAAGCTATGAAACATTGAAAGATATAATGGAAAAAATCAAATATTACGAAAATAAATGGAAGATTTGCTGTGATTTGAAGGTCATCAACATTTTGCAAGGGATCATCGATAAGGGCGGCTTCCCAAAATTCTTTTGTTTTCTTTGTAATTGGGATTCACGCTCACCTCTGAATCAATTCCAATGTAACTCGTGGAGGCCAAGAGGAAGTGTGGATGAACAAACACAACAACATAGACTGAAGAATGCACATGGTTCTGGCCAGGTATATTTCATTTTTTGCTACCTATGGACCTGAACAGGAGAAAAAGGTAAAAAAATGAAATTAAAAAATTTTCGGCAAATTTTTCGCTTTTGCGTGCTACCTAAACTGTGTTAAGAATCATCTCTAGGAAGTTTATAAGCTCTAGAAATTTGTTTATTGAGATCTTAGGTAAATTTTTGTAGTTGATTGTTTCCTTGAATTTTGAACGGTTTGCTACCTATGGACCTGAACACGGGAAAAAAGGTTAAAAAAAATCGATTTTTTAAGTTTTTTGCGATTTTGATCTGGAAGGTGAAGTTTTTTTGATTTTATATGTCCGCAATTTTTGTTCTTTATGACAAGAGCTACAACTTTGCCTCAGAGAATAAATCGAAATTCTGAACGGTTTGCAAGATATGAGTCTGAGAAAATGATCACATTTTACGAAAATGATACCGAGGCCCCAAATCTTTGGCGGCCCATAAAAAAAAATGTGCATGACTTTGGGAAAAATTGGGAGACACGGGTCTTTTTTTTTTAGTCTTTTATAACGTAGTGGTGTCCGTATATGGTTATTTTGCCATGACTTAAAAAATTACACACAGTGATATTCTATAAAGAGAGACAGTATTTTTTTAGATTTCTTCAAGATCAAATTGTTGCGATTTGTAAAGGGTTTTTCAACAGAGACGCTACAAAAGTAAATCGATAGGGACAGCAAACGGCGCCTTATTTCTTCCCGCTCTTTTGACATTTCTCTTCGGTAAGTTTTGACATTTCATCATGGAAAGATATACGAGCCAACAACGAGTCGACAATATTAATATTTACTACCGAAATTTGGAGTCAGTGGCCTCAACTTTAAGAGCGCTACGTGCAACTTATGGTCGTCATAATCGTCCTACCAGATCAACAATTGAGCGTCTAGTGGAAAATTTTGAATCCACAGGCACAGTACAAAATGTTCCCGTGACAGTGAGACAAAGAAGTGCCCGTAGTGTCGAGAATATTGCTGCCGCTGAGGCTTCAGTTCAAGAAAGCCCAAATGTGTCTCTCACACGTCGTTCACACGCGTTGGGCATCTCTGTGACGTCGTTGTGGCGAATTTTGCAAAAAGATCTTGGCCTACATCCTTACAAGATCAAATTGACGCAAGAACTGAAGCTGCTTGACCACCATAAGCGTCATATGTTCGTGAATTGGGCTGAGCAACAACTTGAAAATAATTCGGATTTTCATCGGAAAATCATCTTCAGCGATGAGGCTCATTTCTGGCTGAATGGCTTCATCAATAAGCAAAATATGCGTTATTGGTTAGACAGCAATCCACACGTAATCCATGATTCATCATTGCATCCCGAAAAAATTACGGTTTGGTGCGATTTATAGGCCGGCGGCGTCATTGGGCCGTACTTCTTCCGTGATGATCAAGATCGGCACATCACACAGTGGGCGATTGGGCCTCGCTAGCGGCATTTAATTCAAATTTTCAAATTTGAAAAAGCGTTAATTTTTTTTCACAAATCGATAACAGATGCTTTGATTAGATTTTTGGCGGTTTTTTATAAGCTCTACGATCAGCTGATCATCAGCTGTGAGCTGTCAAACACAAAATATGTTTTAGCAAGTGCTTTACAATATTTTTTCTTTGTTGTGCGCATTGATTTGGAGCTCCTTGGAAATTTAAAATTTTTACTTGTTTTATTAAAAGTGTGGCTTTTTATTAACTTCAAGGTATGTATTACATAAAAAATCAGTGTTTGTGACCGGTCTATAAATGTGTTGTTCATAAAACGTAGTGGTAATTAAGTGTATTAACAACTAGCCCGCACTAGCGTGCACCTGTTGTTCGTGGAGTAGAACTTACAAGATTCGCACGGATTAGGTCTAACTCTTTTTTTAGCTGGAAGTATGAGTCATTGTGCGTCCAAAATGTGTAATATGAACTGCTATTACCTGCTAACCTTTAAATCATGGCACTTTTTAGGAACAATGTCGGTAGCAAAACGGGTACTTTTTTTAGTATGGCATGAAGAAGCGATCCAACCAAGAAGTTTCTCACCATGGAAAACTTTGTATTTGGTACTGTTCTCAAAAACCTTAAATATACTCAGGAGGAGCAGTACGAGATTGGCAAAAACTGCGAAATTTTACTAGTAAGCTTGTAGAAAAGTGGAAAAACTGTAGAATAAATAAGGTTTTTTTTGAAAACAAAACCAGGAATGGCTAGATACGCCGTTAGTATTGATTGAAAGATCATCTTCCGAAATTATTGGACGTCCACAAAAAGATATTTCGGAGTGTTGCAAAAAAACGCAAGTTAACAAATTGTCAGGCCTTACTGAAGATGTGCCATCAGAAGCATTGTTGGTAGCTGCAAGCTGCAGCTTGTATAAAGGTGGAAAACGTAGTGCTTCACAGGTGGTGTCAATGCTAAACGCCGACGAAGAGTTTAGCGATAAGATTTTGAAAACTATGAGTACCCCGCAGCGTCTACCGACAAAATTTTCTGATGAAAAACCACTGGCGCTATTTGTAGATGTTGGACATACCAAGTACACATGGAATTTGTCAAAGAGAGCCGCTAAAGGGCAAAACGCCGATATATATCCATGCTACGACAAACTGCGTTGTGCGAAAAAAAAATGCTATCCTAGTGTCATCACGGTCACTGATCATTTCGCTGAAGTACCATTACAAAGCTTAGTAGACCATACGATTGCTAGGATTATTGAAGCACACCCAGAAAGTTTTCAAAACCATATTGAAAATAATAATAACACCCAATTAACTGCTACCTACAAATGGGGTTGTGATGGCAGCAGCGGCCATTCTACTTACAGGCAAAAATTTAATGACTTCGATGGAGACATGATAGATCAATATTTATTTTCAATTTGTATGGTACCATTGATAGTGCAGAAAGGACCGACAGTTTTATGGAAAAACAATCGGACTTCTTCTACCAGATATTGTCGACCCATTAAATAACTTTGCGAGAAAGAATCGGCAGACTTGTCTCGCAGAGAAATTCAAAACATTAACAGCCAAATATTAAATATTTTTCCAACATTTGTGAGTACCTGAAGAATTGATCACCAATTTCATATGACCATGCTTGATGGCAAAACGTTCAGTGTCATATCGGAATCGGCTTCGCAAACATGCGGAATCTGTAGCGCGACTCCCAAAAATATGAACGATCTAAATTTGGTGAAAAGCTTTCCTATTAAGGGAAACCTATTTGAATATGGCTTATCAAGTCTCCACGCATGGATTAGGTTTTTCGAGTGTGTTTTGCACATTGCATATAGAATACCAATACAAAAGTGGCAAGCTCGTGGTGCTGACAAGGATGTCGTTGAACAAAATAAAAGAAGTATTCAGCAGAAGCTAAGGGAAGAAATGCATTTGTTGGTGGATATACCAATGGCTGGTACTGGCAGCACGAACAACGGAAACACTGCAAGGAGGTTTTTCCAACAACCAAATTTGGCTGCTCGTATAACAGGAGTAAGCTATGATTTAATATATCGATTTAGCGTAGTCTTACGAGCATTGGCTTGTGGATACGACATAAAGTCGGACGCATTCGGATCTTGCGCATTGGAAACTGCCGAAATTTTTGTTACAGCATAATCCTGGTTTTACATGCCATCGTCTGTTCACAGAATTTTAATTCATGGAGCAGATATAATAAACCATTTTTCCCTTCCGATTGGTATGATGTCCGAAGAAGCTGTTGAAGCCAGGAACAAGGACTATCGAAACATACGCGAGAGCAATACAAGAAAAAATTCCAGGAAAAATACAATGGAAGATATCATAAATGCTTTATTAGTTTCGTCTGACCCTTTGATATCTTCATTGTCAAATGGGTCTTCAATTTCGTCTGCAAAAAATATTATTATGGACGATGATGTTAAGAGCTTGCTTTTAATGAAGCATCTAGATATGCCTGATTCTGATTCCGAAGATAATTTTGATTTATAAAATTTGTTTATTGAAGTTAAAAAAAAAATTTTGAAATTAAAAAAAAAATAAAAAAAAATTTAAAAATTAAAAAAATAAATTTTAACAAAATTTTTTTTTCTTAAAAAATTCCATGACTTTTTTCTGAGCTGTGAAAAAAAACCGTCTGAAGATATCTTTTTTCGTTTAGAAGTTATTAATTAAATGCCGCTAACGAGGCCCAATCGCCCACTGTGCATCACTGTGAATGCGAATCGCTACCGTTCAATGATAACCGAATATTTTTGGCCCCAATTGAATAATATGGACTTGGAGGACATGTGGTTCCAACAGGACGGCGCCACAAGCCACACACCGAATGCCACAATCACTTCGTTCGAATGTCGAACGTGAAATTGCAGCAGTATCGGCCGATTTATGCTTGAAAACCGTCGAAAATTGGGTTTAGCGTCTGGACTTCTGCAAGCGTGCCCGTGGTGGCCATGCAAAAGAAATCGAGTTCCATACATAAGGGCATCGAACGTACTTTCACTGGAATAAATAATTTCATTGGTATCTAAAACCGGTTTTGTTTTATTTAAAAAAAAAACTTTTGTAGCGCTCTTATTGAATAACCGGTTATATGCTTTCAAGCTGCCAGACTTTTATGATAAATACTAGAAAACAGCCCAGACTTTTAAGGAAGTATTTCTAGAATTTTTTAAATTGTTGATCTAGTCGCAATGTTATTTAACAAATCTTCAATTAATAGCGTTACGGAATCGATATTTTCACGAATATGAGTGACTGTTTCTCGTACGAGTAAATTTTCGTCTGATTTAGAGGAATTAGCTGTAAATGATGAATCGCGCGTCACACGTCTCGTACAGTTAATAATTAATAGTTAATAATTAAACCAAATAATAATTATATTTGTAGTTACCAAAGACTATTTCGCATGAAATTTGATAATAATAACTTGAAAATTGTATTAGTTACGTTAAGTCAAAAATCACCTGTTTAAAAAAATTCTATCGCAATTCGGAGACAAAAAACTTAAGATAATGATATAAAACTTTAGGCATAAATTATGCTCACTATTTAGCACCTTTTTCCCGCTGAACCCTCTTAGAAAACGAAAAAAAAAATATTAACCCACCCTACTATAAACGGACACCTGACGGACATCGCCAACTCGTTTCAGATAATAATTATGAACTGATCGGTCGGTGTTACACAGTGGATGAAAAACTCATTGTTGCAATTAAAACTGAGTTGTTACAGCAATGCAACTATGAACGATTGGAAATTTATTGTATGACTTGTTTCGTGGCAGCAGTGATAAATTCGTCGCATTTACGAATATTTTAATTGCAGCAATGCAAACCCACAGACTTCCAAGCTAAGGGGGGTCTTAAGTGTACGAATCCATTTAAGAAACATGTAGTAATTTACTAACATGGATGGTGTAACGCTTTGAAAAAGAAGCTGTTTAATTTCTTTATAAAGTTGCATCTTAAAATTATAGATTTCCTACAACTGTTTTACAAAATGCACTGTTGAGAACAATATTTTGTTTTATTTATTACTGAGTTTTATTACTTAAGTTTACAATCAGACAAATTAAAATTTTTAGGGTTGCTCAAGCCTTCTTTGAATTTCGAAAAGGACACAATATATTAAAGGAATTAACAATTATTTAAAATTTTAAAGAATTTGAAATACCCTTTTACTGCCCTTTAATTGCACTATCCAAACACCCATTTTTAATTACTTCACGTTGGAAGATGGCCCATTATTCGGTCCAGACTTTAATGTCCGTCTACTTATCTACTTTGAAAATCACACAATCAATGATGTGTAACTTGTTTGCTTAAATTCATTTCCTATTATCAGTATCTAGCACTACATATACAGATGCACATATGTAGGGATTTGTTGAAACTGGGGTCTGTGTACTTAGTTAGCAGAGAATGAAATGACATACAATGTTTTCAACATCCTGCTTTAGAATCTTGTTCAAATATAAGACAGCCCCTCCAACAGCAAAGGGAGTATATACTCGATTTTCAATACAGCCTCAGGTGAATACACCTTACGCCTAGGCTGGTCATTATTTATATATTTTTGTATGGTTTTTTAAAGCTTTCCGAACGTTAAAGATTGAGACAAGTCAATGTCAGAATTGCAGTCAATGATGTTTTCAAAAATGGGAGAGACGAAGATTTATTGATATTATATATTTCCGAGAGTGAAATGTTGCACAACTGTTCATAATTGTTCTTGCAAAATATACTTTCGACTTAACAGATTTTTCTCCAAGCTCAAATCTTATTGGTCATAATTAATTTGTCAATCCTGACACGGAAACCAAAACTCGTTGAGAGATTGTTTGTTGTATAAAAGTAATTTTACAATGTATAATCAATGTTGACGGCAACAGTTAAAACGTTTCCCGTAAATACAAAACATTTATCCTAAACTAATTCTCATTTACTCCAACATTTTTAGAATTTACTTTTACTATAAACAAAGAAGACGTTTGGGAACATGTGTAAGGTTGGACTTTTTAAATTTAGTGTCATTTTCTTTTGTGCAAGTGGCAACTCTTACATTTGACAGCTGTCACATATGTTTATTCCGATTATGAAAATATTTAAGAATGAAACTCGACTTCGTTCATATGGCCCCTATTTCGCGTTCAATATTGGCTCTGAGTTCTTCCAACGTTGGCATAGACCAATGATTTGACGTAGCCCCAAATAAAAAAGTCTAGAGGCGTTAAATCGCACGAACGAGGCTTCCAATTGACTGGTCCATTTCTTGAGATAACATGCTCACCAAACTTACTCTTCAATAAATCGATTGTAACATGTGCTGTGTGGCACCGTCCTGTTGAAACCACATGTCGTCCAAGACCATGTTTTCCAATTCGGGCCAAAAATAATAGGTAATCATGGCGCGATAACGATCGCCATTCACAGTAACGTGATGATCGTTATTGTCGACGAAAAAATATGGTTCAATGACGCCGCCGGCATGCAAACCGCACCAAACAGTTATTTTTTTGTGGGTGAAGTGGTGATTCATGAAGCACATGTGGATTTTCACCAAACCAATAACGCATATGTTGCTTATTGACGAACCCATTGAGCCAAAAATGAGCTTCGTCACTGAAAATGATTTTGCGATGAAATTCATCATTTTGGCGCATTTTCTCCAGAGCCCAATCGGAGAACGTACGTCGCGTCAAATGGTCCATCGGCTTCAATTCTTGAGTCAGCTTGATCTTGTATGGGTGTAAACCAAGATCATAAATTGGTCTTGGCGATGCCCAGTTCTTGAGAGCGCCGCGGAATCGACTGATTTGGATCGTTTTTAATTATTAAATTAATTAAATTCAAAGTTGTCAAGTACCAATTGGAAAACCCATTACAAAAATTTGGAAAATTATGCTGAGACCGCTCGCAGACTTCAACGAATTTTCAGTCGAGAAAGTGCACCGAATGTGTCAACCATTCCAAGAGTGGTCAACAATTTTGAAGAAACTGGGATTGCTTTCTTTGAAGTTTTGTGAAATCTCGGGTTTATGTGAATAAACCAGAAACAATTCCTGAGCCACATCGCTGTGAAAAGTCATGTAAAATTTCATGGAAAGAAAATGGAAAATTTCATCAGAACCGTGGGGCCATTGGAAAGATATTTTATTCCACACTTAATCGGAACGTGTCTTCTTTGCAATCCAATAGAAATATCACAACCATCTTAAAAAAATACGTGTTTTTGTTTTGGAATGTAAAAGTTCAGCTTTTAGACTCAAAAGACCCTTTAGACTCAAAATTGATCTCTCTATTGAATTGCTTCTCTATTCTCTCAAGGAAGACGAACACAGAGATTGATATTTTAAGATATTGTTCGTATTTCCCTCGTACTTGTGTACTTGAACTCGTATTGCAGAAGTTTAGCTCTATTCCAGGAAAAATGTATGTACTAAAGAAATTTTGGTTTTATAATTCGAAAAACAAACAACTCCTACTAAGAGGTCGGGCATGTACAAATTGGAATTTGAACCCTAGTTATTTCACAGCACATGATCAACTTGACATTTATGAGGTGACAGATTATTAGTTAAAGGTTAGAAATATACGAAATGGGTCACTTTACACCCATTTTAAAAATTAAAAACTTTTTTTAAATAAAACGCAAACCATTTGAGATATTTCCAAAACTTTATGATCGACTTGAAATACAATCAAAACATTTATGAATGGAACTCGACTTCGTTCATATGACCACGGCGGGCACGTCGGCAGCGGTCGATTCGTTCGACCCAATTTTCAATGACTCGGTCACACATTTCGGCCGTAACGGCAGCTATTTCGCGTTCAGTGTTGGCTCTGAGTTCTTCCAAAGTCGTCGGCTTGTTGGCATAGACCAATGATTTGACGTAGCCCCAATGAAAAACGTCTGAAGGCGTTTAATCGCACGAACGAGGCGCACAATTGCTAGGGCCATTTCTTGAGATAGATATTCTTGTTTCAAGATATCGTTCGTATTCCCATTGTACTTGTGTACTCGAAATCATGTTGCAGAAGTTCAGCTCTCTTCCAGGAAAAATGTATATACTACAGAAAATTTGGGTTTATAATTCAAAAAACAAGCAAGTCCTGCTAAGAGGTACGGGCACGTACCAATTAAAATTTGAACCCTAGTTATTTCGCAGCATATGATCAACTTGACTATTATGGGGTGACAGATTATTAGTTAAATTTTCACCAATATATAAAAGTCGTGGAAGACATTTGAGCGATGTTGTGTTTCACTCAGAAATCTTAATGATGGGATTTACCAAAAAATGCATTATTTTGCAAACATGTTTATTAGAATTTTGACGTAGAATACGTCTTACCTTACGGTATGAGGAGTCATGTCAGGTTTTTATTGTTGTAATCTTTATTTCATTGAATTTGAGGAAACGGCTAGATGAATTTTTTTTAAATTTTTTTTGTAGGTAAATGAAGATGTTATTTTTCGTTTGATATACATTTCAGATTGGTTGATATATTTTTAGTATTTTAATTTCTCAAATGAAAATTGTTTAAACACATACACTCAAACATATGTGTGGTGTTTGGTTGAGTGTTTTTGGTTGCTCAACATTGCTTAGGAACATGTATCTAGTAAAAAGTGAAACGAACAGCAAGCTAATGTTGCTTGGCAACATGAATCTAGTAAAAAGTGAAACAAACAAACAGTAAGCTAACGTAATAAGCTTTTTTGCGAAAGCTTCAATAAAGCTGTTGTAACATTAATTTTGAATTGTAAAGCGTAAAGCTTTCACACAACGCTCGAATGCTAATGCGAAGACTCGATAAGGTAAACCTTTTTTAATATTAGGGCGGCCCTCTCAACATTCGCAGAACTTATTTCAATAAAAATATTAATTAAAATACATAAATTAAATTAAGATTAAAAAAATTGAATATAATATTTTTTTTTTAAACGGACTTGAATCAAATGCCGTTGGTAAATATAAAAATTACAGCAGACAGTTGTCCGAGGCCTTCGGCCACGGACAACTGTCTGCTGTAATTTTTTTAATTTAAAGCGACTTAAATTCTGAACTTGACATGGCCCATCCTTTATATGTTTCACTTCTATCGAAAACGAAGCTCATTCTGCGTACTGTCCATTATAAATTAGGGCATTAAGGGGTTTTTGCCAAACTGAATCCAAAATATTATCACGGTGTTAAAACTACCATGCTGAAAAAACGACCCCAGCATCATATTGCAAGAACCGTGATTATGTTTGCAAGAATTGTTATCGTGAGTTGTAGATCTGATTCCTTTATTGTTACTCACATCTTTGTTTCCAGCAGTTTTCAACAAACAAAAGCCACAAGTGGGTCACAAAAACATTCATTATAACCTACTAATCATTGTTCCCCAAACACGTAATATTGCATAGAGACCACAATGTGTTTGGACACAATTATACCATATTTGCAATTATACTATATTTTCAGCGTGTACCAAAAAAATACAAAAATTAAAAAAATCACAATGGGTGTCAGGGGACACCCGGTTAGAATGAAGTTCCATTCGCTATATATTATGCACTAGTTAGTTCCAACACGCCTAAGGTGCACGTTGAAAAATACGATAATTTAAATGGATCTTTAAGAAAATATACTTTTTGTAAAATGGTAAACATTTCTAAAAAATTTTTTTTTTTAAAAATAGAAGTATATTTGTGGGCTCTTTTGTAAGAATATGTATTATATTTTCAAGGAAAGGTACTTTTTTAAAGAGAGGTGCTTCTGTTATTACAACCTAATATTTTTTTATAAGAACAATTTTGTAAGAAAAAGCCATTGAAATGTGAACTTTTTTTACAAAGAATTACTTTTTTAATAACAGGTACTTTTTAAAGAAGTGGTACTCTTTTTAGGAAAATTTTCTTTTTTTAAGAAAATGTACTTATTTACAGAAAAGCTATTTCTCTCAAGAAACGAAAAGAAAAGGTATTATTTTATTTTTAAGAAAAGTACTTTTAAGAAAAAGAATTTTTGGAAGAAAATTGATTTTTTAAGAAAATTTATTTTTTGAAGAAAACATAGGTCCTTTTTTCAAGACTTTGTACATTTTTAAGGGTAGGTATTTATCTCAAGAAATTTCAAAATTTTTCAAGAAAAGGTTCATTTTAAAGAAAAATCAGTTTTTAAAAAAGGCAATTTGTTGTAAGAAAATTTAGTTTTCTAACAAAAGGTACTTGTTTGAAAAATATTTTTATTAATAGGTACTTTTTGTAAGTAAATGTGCTTTTTTAAGCAAAGGTATTTCTTTTAGACAAAGTACTTTTTTTTAAGAAAAGGTAAGAATATTGATAGGTATTTAATTTTTGAGAAAATTTAATTTTTTTAAGAAACAAAAATCATCCCTGATGAATTTGAAAGGCACTTATTTAAAAAAATGTTCTCTTTTTACACTCTTTCACTTTGCCTTTTCTAAATTTACTTTTGATTGCGTTAAAATCTACAGTATATACTACATGTTGGTTACAATAGCCTCCATCTAGAGAACTTCCCATTAAACAAGAAATTGCCCAAAATAAGTTAGTCTAGACACAAACCAAAGCAAAGTGTTAGACAAAGTTGTTTAATTTTTTTTTCATTTAGCGCCCATCCCGCAACGTGCGGTAAGGAACTTCGTTCCAAAAATTTGCCTTTTCAGGGATTAAAACCTAACCGTTTTGAGATTTTCTCAAACTCTCTACTCACTTAGATTAAGAGTCTTTAGGCAGAATAGCCACAATTCTTTTAACAAAATCAAACGGCTGAACTGCAGGGCAGTATAATCTTTTTGCGTATAACTACCAAGTCTGTTTTTTATCACAACATTTCTGTGATTGTGGTACACATCTTTAGATGCTCTATATACTGTCTAAATAAAAAAACATCGGTTGCTATTTAACTCTTACACGCTGAAAAATAACGGCCCCAGCAACATATTGCTGGAACCATGTGGTTTCCTTTAGCGTCTGTCACGCTTTTGTGTTCATCAGTTTTCAACAAACAAACCCACATTTGGGTGACAAATAATATATTATAACCTATTAATCATAGTGTCCCAAACATGTTAAATTGAATAGCAAACACAATTTGTTTGGGAACAAGTATAAGATATTTGTCACAAGCTATAAACACGTTATATTTGCAGCCAAATAACAACAAAGGACAAATTGTTCAGCGCGTAGAACCATATCTAAGATCCACACTTTGAAAGACACAAAATCATCTATCTAATTTCTAATACAGATTATTGCAGAATATACGGTTCAACCAAAGTATTCACATTTAATAAAAAACATCGCAAAATGAGTCACTCTACTCAACACTAACCGTTCATTCCCGATAACAAACAAGTTCTGTTTGCAAACAAGGACATCATGGGGAAAAAGTGTAAAGTCCGGCATGTATTACACCGGGTACTAAGCGTGATTGTAAGAATCGCATAGGGTCTGCAGAACGTTGTGTGTTTACAAACATTGCCTTAAGTATCATTATGTGGTGTTCGGGGATGGGCGACGTCTACACACGTCTGTGTCCCATGTCTGCATATAGAAAATAAGTTTGTAAGGGTCTTCTTCTGTTTGTGTAAAGCAAAAAAAAAAGTGCAAAAGAAATGATATTTGCTTTTTAACTCGTCCTTTTTCTTTAAATCGTATATTCTATTTAGTGTCCAGGAAACTGCATTTGGAAAAAGTGACTAGATAGTATTTAAATAGAGAGTGTAAATATAATTTTCTACTTAACTGCAGGGATGTAGTGAACAATTTTTGTGGCCTAAGTGTTTGAAGAAAACACGTTTATAATGTACATGAATTTGGTGATAAAGTTGATAAAGAGCAACCCCTTCATTGCACAAATATCGCATACCACGGACAGCTATGCTGGACTTTTAAATCTCGATAATTTTTTCACATAATTTATATCTTATTTTATAGTCTAACATTTCAATTTAGGTGGCCTGTCTAATAGCTGCTGATCGAAAATCGTAATAGAAACAAAGATTTGTACATATAATGAGATATTGCCTGCTACTGGACACTCTTAATACCTTCCATCATTGAGGCCCCTGTGCTTAAAACTCCTTCATTCCGATTATCTTCAACAAACAAACCTTTTATTTCCCTTATTCTACGCCATACAATGAGTTCCCTAGCAAGAGGTGTATGTATACATTTTTTTACAAGGACATTATCTGAAGACACACTAAGGAAATTAATTTTTATTTCTGTGTAAGTATGTGTGTGTGCAATGCAGAAATCAAAAGTGTAAATGAAAAATATCCTTAAGCGATGTATTACAAGAAAAGAAACGAGTATAAATATTAAATATTTGCAAAGTTTAAAGTTCATTAAAACTCCCTGGATTATCCTTTGTGTGATGTGCATTCTGTCACATCGTTAATGAGTGTAGTGAAAAGGGAAATTGAGTAAAGTGGAAACATTTTTAATATGTCCCTTATTTAACATACGTTTAGTTTAATCATCAGCTCGCGCATTTCCCCTTCACAGACTTGTGTGTTATTTAATTCATGGAAAAATTGATAATTATTGTTAGGAAAATAAAAGAGTCTTTTTGTGTGCACTATGAACAAGCGTTGTCGGAAGTCATATAAGGAGGAGGTGTGCAAATTTCGATGAAATATTGGAATTATGATGGCCATGTAAAATCTATCTTTTTTCTTGCTTGAATGCAAATATAAAATATTTGTGGCTTGTCATAAATATAGTATACTTGTTTCCAAACACATTGTGTTTGCTAGAGGCACAATGAGTAATTGGTTATAATATATGTTTTTGTCACCTAAATATGGCTTTGTTTATTGAAAACTGCTAAAAACAAAATCATAACAGACAACACAGGAACAAACAAGTAGCAAATCTACAATTCATGAAAATAAAGCTTGTACACAAGTATATAGATGTTTCTAATATATACAAAGTTCCTTTCTTTAGCGTGAGTTCTTGGTGACTAGAAATGGTTTCAGTTGGAGAAGCAAGGGTTGCTGCTAGTCATGTATCAACTTTTAGTTATTTCGGAAACAATCACCTCGCGGGCCACCTTCGACTGTAACGAGTATAAAGCTATAACAGAACTTTTTAAAGCATACACTCTGAAAAATCTGGGATTTTTGATATTGGGATGCAAATATAGCGTGCGGTTGAAGCTTGTCGCAACTATTGTTTACTTGTGTCCAATCGAATCGTGTCAATATTACATATTTTAGGCACAATGACTAAAGTGTTATGATATATGTATTTGTTATTTAAATATATCTATGATTGTGATACACAAATCTGTGTTTGTTGCTCTGTGTTTATTCTGAGAGCATGGGAATAAAAGTGGGGCAAAAATAGACTATTCACCGTCTAAGTTGTACATTAGACAGGTTCACATTTCCAAATTGTTAAAATTCCTCGGTACGCGTCCATTTTCTGAAAGTTCTATCACTATCGAGATGAAAAATATTTCAAGACCCCAAAAATGTTGATCCCTAGGTATTCCGAAAATCATTTAAAGGTCATTTCAGGGCTCTTTAATACTTAAAGCCTTTTGAATAATGTGTTGTCCAAACAAGATGACATATGGATAACATTTTGATGGGAGATCAATAATAATAATCCAGGCAATTTTCGGATTTTTTAATTTTTTAAAAATACTTTGTCCGTTATTTTTGGCCGAATTTTTAATCTGCAATTTAACAACCAAACGAACATTATCGTTTTTCCACTTCAAATTTTTTTCTTATTTATGGACCAAAGAATGTAAAACATTATATACCGTTAGAAAGGCCAATCTTCGCCCAAAAATACAAAAATTTAAAATTTTTCTTATTAGAATAAAATAAGAAAAGAATTTGATGTGGAAAAACGAAAATGTTAGTTTGTGAGTTAAATTGCAGATTAAAAATTCCGCCAAAAATAACGGACAAAGGTTTTTTAAAAAAATTAAAATTCCAAAAACTGCCTGAATTATTATTAATGATCTCCCATCGAAATATTATCCATATGTCATTTGGTTTGGACAACACATTATTCAAAAAGTTTTAAGTCGTAAACAGCCCTAAAATGACCTTTAAACGATTTTCGGAATACCTAGGGATCAAAATTGTTGGGGTCTTGAATTATTTTTCATCCCATTAGGGCTAGAACTTTCAGAAAATGGACGCGCACCGAAGAAAATAAGACACATAATTGTTCCCATACAATTTTTGAACCGGTCTATTGTACATGTGTACTGAATTTTTGCATTATTCGTTCATTCAGTGATTCATAAAAATTCCTGAATCCATGTGTAAATTACAGACGAAGTAAATGTTTCTTATTTTCACTAAAGCATTACCATTTAATTTCAACATACAGTTGTTAATCGTTCGTCGGGCAGAAGAGATCGAAAGTAGTGTATACATACATTGAAAGCAAAAATACCTTGTGTCTGAATGTTACTATGTTTGGGACGAGACATGCATATGCTTCCACGTAAGTTACGGCGCACATGCTTCCACCTACGTACATGGAGGTTTGGGAGGAACCAGTTGAATACTTCCACGAAAATATATGGATGATTGTAGTGAATAAGTTATAAGTTTCTACGTAAAAGCATTCATGTTTGCAATTAAACATTATTATGTTTGGATTTAAATACAAGTGAATTTGATACTGGTAAGGTTACTGGTACATGCATGGCTGAATTGTGTTCCAAACATAGTTCTTGTAGAATGTGCTTGGGATAATTATTATAGATACTGATTTTTTCAGATTGTACAATTTTAGCGTGGGTGTAGTGCATTTCAAAATTTACAACACTTACAACAAAGTTTACAACACTGTAACATCCCCACAAGGATTTAACGGAATATTGTGGCTTGATATGAGTTTTTATCAATCACCTCTGTTTCGTTTAATTTGGTGCTAGAATAAACTAATTACAAAACGGTCTCTCTAACAACTTGTTGAAGATCATAACAACATAAGTTGCATACAAACCCAATTATGTTCACCAGTAACATAAGCACACGATATCAACTGATAAGTTACTAATAAGTTACTAATGAAATCGTTTTTCGCGCGATCTCTTAAACATCGTTGTATAGATTATAGTGAGAAAAGCTGTATAAAATTATTCGCAGATTTACAAATATTCTGAAAAATATTGAAGTAGCAGTTCTGAGAGTCTTTGCTCTTAAATATATATGTAAACGTTAACGACGACAACAACCATATTGTTATATTTTGCTTAAATAATTAAATGACATAAATATGCATGCACAAAACAAGGAGGAAAGTAGGACTTCGAAAAGGCTGGAAAAAAATATATATGTAATATTAACAACTTTGCAATCTATAGCAGCAATCACCTGTAATCTTTGTTAAGGCTACAATCCAAATAACAATGTTTACAGATGCACACGTACAAGATGGACTCTCTGGTTGTCCATCTTTTATTCTCTTGCTCTCGAGGGAGCATAAACAGTGCAACAAGCACAGCTGTATTTTTATCACAAACACAGATATATTTGGGTCGCAAACACATATATTATGACATATTCATGAATGCGTCTCAAATGTGTAATATGGAATATCAAACACAATGTGTATGCACACAAGTATATTATATTTGCCACAAGTTCAAAACACATGATATATTTGCATCAAAACAACAAAAAACTACAGGTTTTTCAGCGTGTATACAATCCCGTCGGTGGTGCAATGGTAGTGTACGCGGCTCTTGTGCCTGACAACGGGGGTTCGATCCCTGTTCTGACACCTAAAAAAAAATATTGTCTTTGACGGCGGTAACCTCGCTTAGTGACGGCGACACTGTCGAGTGTTTAGCCATGAAAAAGCTTCTAAAAAATACCGTTCGGAACCGGTTTAAAACTGTAGGTCCCAATTAGCGCACAGCTTACTGGTTGTGAGAATCTCTCCCTAATCTCTTCATGTGATGTAACGGGAAGCCTTTTTTTGTAAACAATCTCCTTAAGCTCCATCTTCAACTTAAGAGTGGATAGCGGCAATTCTATCGCATTAAGCGTGATATAGTTAACACCCCAATGATTTCTCTACTCCAAAGTCTGACTCCCTAGTCGTCAGTAGGAACGATGATACGTTTATATGCCGAAAGCCTTTAGGTGCTGTGTGAGAGGCATTTTTTGCTTTGGGAATAAATAGCACTCTTATATCCCTTCAACTTTTAGGTATAAATCTGAAGTCTATACACGCAATGTATAACTTTATCAGCCAATAGATCAACAGATCGGCCACAATCTGAAGCCCGGGGAGACTTAGAAAATTTGAATCTGCCGATAGCCGATTTAATCTTGGATTTAGTAAGAAGTCCAATGAAAACTTCTGATCTGTGAGGAGTATGTTCACCTACACACAGGGAAAAGATTAGTTAGAAATCAATTCAGGCATTGCGAATTCCATGATAAAGTCTGTATTTTGATTAAAATTCATAATTGTCAAACATCAGAATTATTTGTCGATGTTATTGATAGATTAAAAATAGGTCTTACTAAATACATGTTGCTACTACCGAACTTTAGTTGTATTAACCAATTTGAGTATTTCAAAAACGTCATTCATCTGAAATGGCAAATACAACTAATAAAAAGTACAATATTAGAATTCGTGTTCATATATTGGTCACTGTAATCACAATTTAGTTTCTGTCTCAAAAACAATTGTTACAAACTTATGTATTCGATTTTTCACAAGAGGCTTTGTTGCTAAAGAAAAACTACTTATATTGAAATGTTACACGAGGACTTTACTGAACAAATAATATTTTAAACAGAAACTGATAAACAAAGTTATGAAAAAACAATAAAGTGTATAGATATCAGCCAGCAAAAAATACATATTATCCATTGAGGTGAAGTGAGTCTTTTAAACACAATCGTTGAATCTGACGCCACTATTAACGCCTTCACAAACACATGCAAACAATTGCGGACACTTGGACATGTGGGAGACACAAATTAAGTTAAACATACATATGATACCCAGGGTAAGCCATCCCCATTTTTGATCGAAAATATGAAAAGTTTAGAACAAATGTCTATATTTGTTTTTCAATTGGACGCTCCGCTTTCGAGATATAGAAATTTTTTCATATTTTCGATAAAAAAAATGGGCACAAAATACGAGACCTGATTATAAATAATAATAATTTTGTTTATATTTAAATATAAAATACACAATTTTAATAAAAAGTTATTATACCCTCCACTGTAAGTGATAGAGGGTATATATCAGTTTGTCATTCTGATTGTAACATATAGAAATAAGGCTTTGCGACCCCATAAAGTAAATATATTCTTGATCCTTATAACAACCGGAGTCGATATAGCCATGTCCGTCTGTCCGTCTGTTGAACACATTCTCACGACTTCCATCGGCGATAACGCGGTTTGGTTTTTGGCCAAAATGTTCCACGTATTCCTGAGCAGTTTGGTATTGAAAATCAGCGAAATTGGTCCATTGGAAAAAATTTTATGATTGAAAACGTAAAAAAACTCATAAAATTTTCACATTAATTTTTGTAGTTTTATACTAAACTACTCCTTTTGCCGTGTGGTGAATTTCCATGTTGAAAATCTTTGTTGTCCTTTATAATAGGTAAGTACTTTAGAATGTTTAGATGTACTTTCATGTGTTCATACATTTATATGAATTTTGTCCCAGTTTTTAAGGTCGCTGTGGCCTGATGGGTAAAGGGTTGCGCGTTGGAGTCTTAGGGTTGTTGGTTCAATTCTCGTCCCAGGTTGTTTTTTTTTTTTAACAGTTCTTCAAAAAATGCTTTTTTATTTTAAAAAAATGCTTTTTTATTTTACTTGTGAACAAGTAACTTATTTTTATTTTTTTTTAAAAAGTAAATTTTCTTAAAAGAAAGTACATTTCGTAAGTACATTTCAAAGTGCATTTCAAAGTACATTAAGTACATTAAGAAAATTTCAAACTACATTTCTTAAGTACATTTCATTAAGTACATTTCTTAAGTACATTTCTTAAGTACATTTCTTAAGTACATTTCTTAAGTACATTTCTTTGTTAAGTACATTTCTTAAGTACATTTCTTCTTATGTACATTTCTTCTTAAGTACTTAAGAAATGTACATTTCTTAAGTACATTTCTTAAGTACATTTCAAAGTACATTTCAAAGTACATTAAGTACATTTCAAAGTACAGTTTCTTAAGTACATTTTCAATGTGAGCATTTGAGCATTGTGAGCAATGCATTTGTGTGCATTTGTGAGCATCCTGCATTTGTGAACAAGTAATTGCATTTGTGAACAAGTAACTTATTTTTATTTTTTTTAAAAAAGTAAATTTTCTTAAAAAAGGTCCTTTTTAAAATCTAATATTTTGCTGGTTAACACAAAGGTGGAGGGTATCAAAGATTCGGCACAGCCGAATTTAACACTTTTACTTGTTTTTTTAATCTTTTTTCTATAAAATTCATAATGGGTTAAAGCCTCATCAAATGGTTGTGACATCCATCAAATTCAAGTACATAATTAGTTGAGCATACCAATATTTTATTTGGTACATTTTTCGTTCATCCAACTAATTGAATATTCACCACAACAGGATAATTTGATTACTGCAACTAAAACTTGATTGACAGATCACATTTGATTCTTGTTTCTGTGGCTTCAACTAAATGTATCAGTTCTTGCAACTAAAACTGAATTACATACCAATTGATATGCACAACATTTGGTGATGCTGAACACAATTATTGTTAATCGCAACAGAATAATGCGATAGTCCAAGGAACCGCCAAATTTTAGTTGGTTGTAAATATATTTGTGACAACGAATCTCTTCTCTGTGTGTACAGCGGTCTGTAGAGAAATGGGTAGTCAGTAGAAGCTTGAGGGAATGTCGAATGTAAGTTAAATAATGGTTGATGCTTTCGATAGACTTGGATTTCTCTAACAGTTTGGGCTTTCTAATATGCATGCTGAAAATCTGTCATTTTGCAAATATAACGTGTGTTTGGAGCTTGCAGCAAATATAGCATAGTTGTGTCCAAACACATTGTCTTTACTATTCAATATTACATATTTGAGACACAATGATTATTATGTTATAATACATGTGTTTGTGGTCCCCATACACATGATACAAATTCAGTTGTGTGTGGTGCTCGGTTTATGTTCTGGCGAGATCAACTTAATGAAAGATGGCAAGAGAACAAGGACAAAGAGAGATTGTTGTAAAATAAACATTGTAAATATTCTTGAATGCATGTTTAAATAAATCTGTTGCGATTTAGATTCTTCTTAGATTCTCGTCAATCGTTCGTTTGGGAGGAAATACACGAGGCGTTAACGTATGTACTATATGGATGTTTGGGATGAAACACACGTATGGTTCCATGTAAACATCTGCATCTTTGGAAGTAAACACTCTAATGTTTGCATTTAAATATAAGTGAGTTTAGGACTTGCAAGCATATGAATATTTGGAATGTGTTCAAAACAAAATGCAGAATGTGTTTGAGAGAATATATTACATTGGCTGCTTTTTTGGCATGTGGTTACCGAAATCTGTGTAATAATAAACCTATTTATATTGACTTGCAGCGAGATTGAGTCTTAGAATCACCAGCCACAAACACATAAGATACGATTAAACTAATTCCAGTAGATCGTACCATCCAGTGTGAGTAGGTAAACACTTTGATCACGACCTTATCTCTGCCCAATTGTTTCTCTTATCTACTCCGTATTCATATAGATTCAAAGACTGCCTTAGTCGATTGGTGGTGCTATCAATATGTAAGAGAATCACTCCAGTAGTTTCCTTTGATGTTAGTGGTCTGGTCCCTCAACGTGCCTAAATACATTAGTGTTGTCTATGAACAACTTTTTTAAAGTCTTAACCACAAAATTAATTTATATAATTAATATAAGACAGTTTATTTGTTTTAATTGAAAAGCCGTAATTATATGCCATGTGTACTGATACGCATTAAGACATCAAAATTCTAACCAACTTATGGCATCCTACCCTCCATTATTTCCTACCAATAATTTCGACATGTATGCATACAATGTTGTACCTTTACTGTAGCAATTTCTCTTCCACACTCTCTGCTGACATATTCACCCACAATATGTCGTCGTTGTCTGCTGTTTTAATTATGAAGTGTTTAACAAATGGGCTGCTGCTGTTTCCACTAATGTTGCCATCGCGTCTGTTTTTACTGGTACTTCCACCAAACTTTAGCAGTGCCATTATCATCGTCATCATCAGAAGCTGCAAACACCAGCAGCAGCAGGAACATTCGTTTGATGAAGCAGGTGGCATAAGCAGTAATTACTGATTTCAACTAAACCAGACCAGATGCTGCCTGGAGTATAGTTAGTTACTTCCATTGCTATTACTGGTTCCTTTGGCAAAACAACTAGGGGTCGTGGTAGTTCTTCTTTGTCGTTGCTGTTGCCGTTGCCTTTGCCTTTGCTGACGTCGATGTGTTAGTTTCACATTTTCATTATTACAAACAGAAACTCTTTTGTTGCAACTTAACTTAATTTACTTAGATGTAGTCTGTGCGTTTTGTGGAAGCATTCCACCCCATCATACACTAGTGCAAAATGTGTGCACCACAATTAGGACAAGAGTACGAGCTAAAAGAGTTTGAGATGCATCAAAACATATGGTAAAATGTTGATAATTATAAATGATAAAGGATTTGTTCGCTGAATAGAAGATAAGGGAAAATTTGAATTAATTGAAAAATATTAAAATCACCACAAATTTCTTGGCTCAAAACGTAGTTTCAACTTAAATATGGCGTTAATGAATATAAAATAATATTATGTTAACAAATATTTTTATACAACGAAGACGAAAATGTTTTAAAAACTGCAACGCAATGAATTCATACAAATTTTTATTCCTTAAAATGTTTTACTTTCTATCTGAGTCTGGATAATTTTATGTTTACACCCGGAAAGCGGAAGATCATTTTGAGGTAGTTTCCAACGAAACTACTTATTTTGACAAGTTTAGTTAACGCCAACCAAAACAGATTTTCTCCAAAAATACCCTGAAGTTGTTATAATATATTTTCACGGCAAATGTAGTAAACGTTTCTGAACAACTGTGAAACGAACAAGGCAATACATAATTTCCCATACACTCAAAATGTATCTCTCTTGGAGTGTTTCTCAACAAAAACGAAAACGAACTGTCAAATCCTAATGTTGAGGTATTGGTGTTCAACGAGCATTGCCTGTGATAGCTCGGTGGATAGACGCTCGGGTTTGTGGTCACGGTGCGTAACTTGGTTGTCATTTAATATCAGTGGTGTTGAGTTGTCCTAAAATGTTAAAAAGTCTGATGCCAGTTCCGCAATTTTAAAATTCTGAAATGCGACTCCAACTCCAACTATACAAATAAACCAAACATTTTTCATAGAAATTTGTTTTTTGTCCCAATTTTCTGGCTTATAAGACGAAACTCCAAACTGCCTTTTGAAGTTCTCCGGAAATCCGTTCTCAGATCTATATGTTCATATGGTTCTATATGTTCAGGTCTATATGTTCATATGGATTTAAACACGCTGAAGAAAACGGTCTCTGTAACATATTACCCCACACATATTCTGCTGGAACCATGTATATGTTTGGAACACACTTCAAACAGTTATATGTTTGCAAGTCCCAAACTCAGGTGTATTTAAATGCCAACATAAGCATGTTTACTGACAAATATGTATGGTTTTATGTGGAAACATATGCGTGCTTCATTCCAAACATCCATATACTTACGTGTAAGCATTCGTGTGTTCTCCCAAACCTCCATATACTTACGTAGAAACTTGTGCGTATTTTCTCCCAAACATAACAATATTTAGAAACGAATTTTTCTGTATTAGTTATAATTAATTTTATCAATATATATCCACATTTACTCATATAAATAGTTAATACAAAAATTTAAAAGATTTAAATGATTTTTACATTTACTTGAATTGAATGCATTATTTGTTTTGTTTTGAATCTGCAGCTCTATTGTTTCTCCTTTCTTTGTTGTCACTCATGTTTTTGTCATCAGAAGGTTTCAACTAGGGCAGTAAGGGCTGGGATAGACAAATATCCTCTGTCCGATGAACCATTGACGACTGAATTCCAGAAATTAAAACGCAATACATGAGCCAAAATCAGAAACACTGACTTCATCTGCAATTTACATGCACACTCAGGAATATTTATGAATCACTCACTGAGAGAATAATGCAAAAATGCAGATACACACTTACAAGATGTACACTCTCGTTGCCCCTCTCTTATTCTCTTGCTATCGAGAGAGCATAAACAGTGCAACAAACACCGCTGTGTTTGTATCACAAACATAGATATAGTTGGGTCGCAAACACATATGTTATAACATATTAATCATTGCGTCTCAAACATTTAATATTGAATAGGAAACATAATGCGTTTGGGCACAAGTATATTATATTTGCGGCAAGCTCAAAACACATGTTAAATTTGCATCGAAACAACGAAAAACGAGAAATTTTTCAGCGGGAATCCAAGTTCTTACGAACAATTTTTAGTCACGTATTTCAAATGAAATTTTTTACCAGGAGTTTCATTTAAAACCCCTTCTACAGGAAATCTATAAACCCAACATGAGGTCTGAACACTGTTTGGGATTACACACCAACTCCTTAGCTCTTAGATTTCTCCATGCGTCGTCACCAGAAAGAAGACTGAGAAGATTCCATAACCTCATCTTGTTAATAGCAGATAATTCAAATTTTGGCTGACCTATGTTGGAATTTGGTGGCCGTCGGCGGTACAATGGCTGGTATGCGCTCGTCTTGTATATGATATCCTGGGTTCGATTCCTGCTCTGAGGCGGTCACCTCGCATAGTGACAGCGACCATATTGAGAATTTAGCCAAGAAAAGGCTTCTCAAAAATATCGTTCGGAATCGGTTTAAACTATAGGTCCCAATCAGTGAGTTAAATCCCCGAAAGCGCACGGCTCACTGGTTGAGAGAACCTCCCCCCAATTCCGTTATGGGATGTAATAGCGAAAACATTTATTTTTTTTATGTTGGAATTTGATAATTGAAAATGGAGATGAATATACGTAAAGAGAAAGGGTTTTCCAATTTGAGTGATATGATTTCTTTAAAATTTAAAAAAAATTATTTGTTAAGGAAATTCAAATTTTTTTTATTTAGTGTGAAGTACAATCGATACAATTAAGTTCTGACTAAAACGTCTTTCAAACGGCCTCCACGTCTTCTTTTGCAGGAACGAATTCGATGATCCAAAATTTTCGAGTACTTTTTCCAATAAGTCAAGTCGTGTGTCATGAATAGCACGTTCAATATTGACTTGTAATGCGTGAAGAGAGTCTGGTTTATTGCTAAAGACCAATGACTTGAAATAACCCCACAAGAAATAGTATAATGGTTTTAAATCACAAAATCTTGGAGGCCATTCACTGGCACAAATTCGTGAAATAATCGAATCTCCAAACTTTTCTGGCAATAATTCGGTTGTTGTACGTGCTGTGTCGAACGTAGCCCCGTCGTGTTGGAACCAGATGTTTTCAACATCAATTCTTTCAATTTCGGCCATAAAAAATTGGTTAATCATCGATCTGTATGGCTCTCCATTGACAGCAACTTCATTTCGAAAGAAGTACGGACCGATGTCTCCACCAGACCAAAAACCACAACAAACTGTCAATTTATGTGAATGTAATGGTTGTTCATGAATAATTTGTGGATTTTCTTCGCACCAGAATCGACAGCTATGTTTCTTTACCTCACCACTCAGATGAAAGTGAGCTTCATCGGAGAATATGATTTTCTTACAAAAATCGTTATCGTTTGCAAGTTGTTTCAAGGCAAAATCAGCATATTCATGACGTTTAATATAGTCCAATGACTTCAGTTCTTGAGTGATAACAATTTTATACGGATGCAAGCCCAAATCCTTTCTCGAAATTCGCCAGGTTGTGGTTTGAGACAGTCCCAATTGTTGACAACGTCTTGCAATCGATAAATTGCGGTTTTCAGCAACACTTTGTCTTATGGGCACTTGAACAGTAATACAAAACGACTAAGGTAGAAATACTTGGGAAGTTATAGTATTTTTCTTGTAGGTATTGGCGAGTGAAAAAAGAATCTGCTTGTGAAATTTCCCAAATAACCCAAAAACCTTGAAAAACTAAATTACAGATCATGACGTACTACAAATGGCCGAAACGTCACTTCGAAATCATATCACTCAAATTAGAAAACCCTTAATATAGTTATATAGTGTACTGTTTTCTCTTATTCGGTGAAACAATCTGATTATTGCTGATGTTCTGAATCAAAGAGTCTCAAAAACGTGGCCTTATAGCTAAGCTTTGTTCCCAAAAGTTTAAACCCAAAATGTTTGAAACAACTTTGTTGAAGAAAGGTTACTGGTAAAACCAAGCAAATAGAAGTTAGTGACTGTCAAAAGTGGATCAAAGTCGAAAAATCAAAAATAAAAATTCACTCTACTTGTAAAAAACCAAATTTTGTAGGTAACCTAAAATGTAACTGGACAAATTAATGATGCACTTCGATTCCTCGTACTTGAATTATGGTAAATCCGTTCTCTCCCGTCCTGTCACTAAAATTTTTGACAAAAACTGTCACAGTGTTATAAATGACTTATTCATTCCTGAATTAACTCGTCTTGGTGTAGGAGGGGTGTGGTTCCAGCAAGACGGCACAACAAGTCAAACAGGGCAGTCCGCAATAAGACTTATTGAGGGAACGTATGGTGAGCTCACAATTTCCCGACATGGACGTGTGAATTGGTATCCAAGATCGTGGCATTTAAAATCGTCGATTATTTTCGGCGTTGGTATACGAAGTCACTAATCTACGCCGATATGCCAGATATGATTTACGACTTGGAAGGTAAAATTGGCGGCGTTATCGCAAATATTTGGCCTCAAATCAACGTTTGGACCTCCCAAGTGAAATACATCCGAGTGGACTACGTCAAATAAAAATTACAACAAATGTATATCATATTCCTAACACTGGCTGCGTTATTGCAAATATTTGCCCTCAAATCAAAGTTTGGACCTCCAAAGTGAACTACGTCCGAGTGGACTTTACTTATATTGACTATTTTACAATTTCATGAGGTCAGTCGTCTTACACATATTAATTAAACAAACAAATTTCAATATATTCCTCCAAGTGGTTATATCCTTGCCTTTTCTCGCAAGTTGGTAACTCCAAAGATACGGAGGGATTCTTCTGCCTGGTCTTTCCAGTGGAGTCTTGGTCCTGCTTTCATCGTATACGTTATCGAATACCTTTCGCGCTGGCTCATCTTCATCCATTCTGATAATAAGGCCTTGCCAACGTAATTGGCCTAATTTGATTCGCCTAGCTATGTCCATTATAGATTATATAGCTCTGGGTTCCAGCGACGTCGGTACTCGCCGTTTTCCCTAAGACTACCATATATTTTACGGAGAATTTTGCTCTCAAATACTCCCAGGAGTTTGTCATCCGCTTGCGATATGACCCAAATTTCGGAGCCATATGTCAAGACAGGTAAAATGTGAGTCTGATATAGCTGGACTCTTGTCCGTCGAGAGAGGGATTTGTTGCTGCTTGCTGAGCCCAAAATAGCATCTACTAGCAAGCCTATCTATCTCCAGGCTGACGTTGTTGTCCTTGTTCACGGCGGATCCAAGGTAGACAAATTCATCTACCACTTCAAAATTAAATCGGTTGTCAACGTTCAAGTGCGGACCAAGTCGAGAGGTTCTCTAGTCGTTGACACCATCAATTTTTGTCTTGCCCTCATTAACAGCAAGACCCACCTTCGCTGATTCCTTTTCGATTCTTGAAAATACTGCAGTAACCGCTCGCAAATTTCGCCCAATGATGTCTATGTCGCCAGCATACGCCAGCAATATATGGCTTTTCGTGTTAATGGTCTTGTTCGTATTTATTATCTCCAATAAGATGTTGAAGAGATTGCACAAAATTGTGTCGCCTTGTCTAAGTCCTCGCTTGTTACAGAATGGTTCAGTGAGGTCTTTCCCCACTTTCACAGCTGATTTGGTGTTGGTCAGCGTCATTCTACAGAGGCGAATCAGTTTTGCCGGAATACCAAGTTCAGTCATTGCTTCGTACAGTTCTCCCCGTATGGGTGTATCGAAAGCAGCTTTGTAATCGACAAAAAGGTGGTATGTATCGATTTGCTTTTCGTGGGTATCTCCCAGGATTTGGCGTAGCGTGAATATTTGATCAGTGATGGACTTGCCTGGTCTAGAACCACACTGATAAAGTCCAATCAAATTTTCAATAATTGGCTTTAGTCTTTCAAATAATACTCTCGACAAGACCTTATACGCGAAAATCTATACTATCTTCCACTATCATTACATCCTGATCTTCAGTGGAAGAATCTGAGTGGACTAGTGCTAAAAAGTGGTCTCTCCACATTTTGACTACTCAGTTGTTATCGGTCACCAGATTCCCGTTCACGTCCATCCAGGAGGACAGGCCATTATAAGGCCCGTTATTCGATCTACTTACCCTCTAGAAAGAAATTCGGGATTCACAATTCACCCTTTACAATTCGGTTTTTTTCCACTCTCCGTCTGCTCTTACTGCCATTATTTTCCATCCAAATAGTTGTTTTTCCTCCCTTCTCAACCTCTTGTACCGCTCACTCCCAGCACGCCTTTTAACTCACAGTTTCGTTGCCATACGTGTAGCGCTTTTTTTTATCAATTGCAGTGCGACATTCTTCGTCGTAGCATGACTTTTCCTTCTGCGGTCTTTGACCTTCCCGTCCTTGCAGCGGTTTCCAAAGAATGGGAGTTGTGCTTCCACTGCGCATATGGGTCCTTGGGAGGGGGGTATTCTGCTCCAGCAGGAGAGTGAGCTTTCGTTGATAGGTCCTTGACTTCTCCGGCCTGCTCAATCTTGTGGGAACTTTCGCAGCCACCAGGCAATGATCGCAGTCGATATTGGCACCTCGAATCACATGTACAGCTATTATACTAGAAGAGTGCCTGCCATCTATTACCAAGTGATCAATCTGGTTCTTCGTCCTCTGATCAGGAGAGTGGACTACGTCAAATAAAAATGACGACAAATTATATACAACTCATCCGCGTTATTGCATTTTAAAGTTCTACACTTCTACAAAAAAAAATACCCTTTACTAAAAGTCAACCCATTATGGATGAATCTACATAGGAAGAGTTATAAATTGCAACAAATTAATAAATGTACACAAAAATTCCAATTTGTAACATTATTAAAATATATAAGGAAAAATTAATGTTATTTAATTTAGCAACGCAATAATTCGAAATGTGTATTTTTCTCTTCCATCAAACTCAATTACAGGAAATGCGATAAAAATATTAATTTATCAATTCATTTCATTGATAAACATCAACAATAATAATTTACTTGTTCCGGAAGCGGAAATTGCGAAAATTCATTAAGGTCTGAGAGTGTGTGATTAAACAAACGCCTGAAAGTATGTTTGCTTGCCACCGTTTCAATACGAACATATTCCAGTAATCAGGGGGCAATGAAAATGAAATCAATCTAGCGAAACAATAGAAATATGTAACGAAAAGTCTCCAAAAAAATAACACTCAAACAAGGAATGAAACTTCTTTGCTTTTATGGTGGACTGCTTTTGTGAGTACAATGAACTTAAGGCAGCTCTCATGTGTTCTCTTTTTCGTCCTTTTTTTGAAGAGACTGCGCCTTTGGCGGTCGATGACACCACAACCTCAATCAAACTCCGCACACATTCAGTATTGCTTGAAACGTTGTGGTGGGTGGACGTATTCTTATCCCATAGACGTTTATCGTCCGTAGTATTACCAAAGCTGTCGTCGTCGTGGCACTCTCTTCAAAGGATATGAGTAGCGCTCTATCGGTAGTTTTATATTGGGGAAAAAGTAAAGCAGTTTGTTGTTAAGTATGGCACAATGAGGCTGGATTGTGTATTATATCCATGACCTTGCCTAACAGCAACCATAGGCGGGAGAGAGAAAGAAAGAGAGCAACAGTACTGAAACAGGATACAAGTATTTGGCTCTAAATCAACTCTCAAGGTTATGCGAGCTATGAATGAGTGTATTGCGAAGTTCTTAATGAATTATGTGAAATATTTTTGGTTTACAATGAATAATTTGTGAATGTGTAATAACAACAAAAATACGAAATAGAAAAATTGCAAAATAAAAAAAGTTTGAATTGAATTATATATTAATAATAAAATAAATCTATACCACGAGGTGCCTGTAGCAATTTACGATAATTGCCAATGTTGCATGTTCAAATCACACTAAACTCTATTCGCTGTACATGTGTTACTATGGATCAAAACAAAAGGAGGAAAAGTTGATGCAAAAGTTTCAGGGAAAAAAATCCACATATAATTTTGTAAACAAAAAAAAATAAATATTGAAATGAAAAAAATTTTGAAATAATTTTTAAAGGAATCGATATAAATGGTGAATAATGTAAAAAAATATTTTTAAAATAAAAAAAAGAAAAATACGAAAACGTTCTAAAAATATTAAATTTAATTAGTGTAAAAAGTGATTTTATGAAATGCTCCATTGTCATGCTAGACCAACGTTCATCAAACAGGTTGGTAAAAATTGGTGTATTAAAGTAAATTCGTGCAAGTGCTGTATGAAGAGCTTATATCAAGAAAGTGATATGTTTACTTTTAATCAAAAAATTTAAAATTAAATTAAATAATTTAATCGAAATAAAACCAGCCAATGCAAAAAAAAAACGAAGCAAGTGCACGTGCACTCTAATAATAATTTTCAACGCCACCAAAAAAAATTAGCGGGATAACTGTCAAGGGCTGTATTAATGGATTAATTAGAAGGTACACAAGCCAAAAATGCACTTCAATACTCTTGAACTTAAAATTAAATTCAAATTCAAAACTGATATGGAAAAAATTTGAGCCGACTCATAAGCCGTGCCTCATTTTAGTCAAAGTTTTCGGAATTTGGCATTTTGGGTGAAAATTCGTATACACTAGAAAATCTTCACTCCTCGGTGTATTTGAAAAGCAATTTGCACATTAATTTAGTTTAACCTGAATATAAACTGGATTAAGTTTGAGGTCAAAAGCCGGTTTTTCGGTTTTTTCCAAACATTTTATCTAAATGAAAAAAATATTTAACTTGGATTCCAATACCTTCTAGCAGAAATCTATACGCTTCCAACAACCTATAACACGACATATTCACGCAATGGCTTCATGGTGTTATCGTGCGGCAAAATGTTATCGTGCGGCAAAGTAGGCTATCTCGAGGAAAATCGCCAAGATGGCCTTATATGGGTACCACATACAAATTTCAAATTATAATTTAGAAACATAAGCTATTTGCTCAAACCGATTCTATTAAATCTGATGTAACAGTTGGTTACAAAAACCGAGTTAAAAACCCGGGTTTAAAAAACCGAATTCAAAACCGGGTTTAAAACTCGGTTTATATAAAACGGTTTGCTAACCGTTTCGTTTTAATAAACCTGGATATATAAAACGAGTTTTAAAAACGGTATTAAACTCGGTTTTTTAAACCCGGTTTTTAAACCCAGACTTTTAACCCGGTTTTTAAAACCGGTTTTTGTAACCAATTGTCACATCAGATTTAATAGAATCGGTTTGAGCACATAGTTAATGTTTCTAACTTATAATTTGCAATTTTTATAATGTGGTATCCTTATAAGGTCATCTTGGCGATTTTTCCACGAGATAGCCTATTTTGCAGCACGATAACACCTTAAAACATTTGCATGAATATATCGTGTTATAGCTTATTGAAAGCGTATGGACTTCTGTTAGAAGGTGTTGGAATCCAAGTTAAATATTTTTTTCGGCGTACAGTCATTTCGCCCAAAGACGAAAAACCCGAACCCTAACCCAAAACCCTAATTACTAAAATGACATATCGCCCAATTGCCATGACATAACACCCAAAATAAAATGATATATCGCCCAAAATCATTGACGTACACTTTTTTTGGGCGAAATGTCATTTACGAAAAGAATTACGTTGTACAAATATTACCACAACGGAATAGCAGTAATAGCACCCTACATCATATAATGGTGCTACATGCTGGTTAGTTGTTATGTTTGGAACACCTCAGAGGCCCTGCATTGTGCACATGAGCTACTAACCCCATGGTGTGAAAATGAATGACCAACCCAATGAAGTAGGGTTCTTGTAATTTTAAGCGGTAAATTTGCAGGGCTTTCGTTTGAAGAAGTAATGTTTGGTGCATTCCTGAGTCGTTTTGCCACTGGGTCACGTCCGCGGCGGCCGCACGTGTCGCGCCGCGCCTGTCCGTTTCACACCGCGGTCCCCACCCATCCTCCCACGCGGCGAGGCTCTACAGTATTGAGTCAAATAAAATAATTGTCTTTAAATAACACTTTTTCTGAAGGAATCAGGAAAGTACTCAAAAATTTGTTTACTCTCGGGTACAAAGAACTCTGGAGAGACTTGCATCGCCAACTTTTTTAAAATCCCCAAAAACACCTCTGGCTGATGAATTTGAAAATATATTTCCAAACATGTTTGTAAAGATGATAGTGATACAAACAACTCTTACTTGGTAACCAGAATGGCGGTAAACCGACAATAAACATCAGCCGTAGATGATGTTCATGCTCACGAATGATAAGCACTGGAAATATTAGGAAATATTTGGGCTTTGGATTCGAATAGTTCCGTTAGATCTCTTTGGAAATTTCATTGAGTATAGTTCCGTTAGATCTCTAATATTGTACAAAATTTAATTTGTCTAAAGGCTCGGTATTTCTGTTTTGTCATATTTTCGGATGTGTATCATCGTGCCAGAAGTCCCCCCATATCATACTTTCCCCAAGATAGCCGCCAAAATAAAAACTTCGAGTCGATTTCAGCTGCCGCAAAACAACAACAGGTAACGGCTCAAACCAACCAACTATGAATCAGTAACACCGTTTCGTTTTGTGCGTTAAAATTTTTGTGTAAATACACCACAAATATCTATCAAAAATAAAAGATAACAAAAAAGTCAAAAATACGTTTAAATTTCACAGTTTTGCATCAAAACGACATGAAAAATTTAAGTCAACAATAGCCCCGCCCCGTTCGTTTCGACCAGTATATACTAGAAGTGTATGCTGATCGGAAAGAACACACCGCCTTTAAGCAAAATTGGTTTGACAGCACTTCTGTCGACTGTCAACTGTAGAAGTTAAAAAATATAAATATTGAACATTTACCCGAATGTATTTGTTTCATTATTTGTCACTTTGGCTGTGTCAGAGCTTCTGGTCTAGAGTATGGATTTTTGCCTACAAATCGATAGAAGGTGAGTTCATACCTCAGACAAGGTACAAAATTAAAATATTTTTTTAATTATTTCTCGTACTAATTACACTATTTTTTAACATAACTCATTTACCAGCAATATTAAAAAAATAAAACCATTAAAATATTGTTCAAATTAAACATAAAACTTAACTAGGATTCGAACTGAAATCTCGCGGTTGTTAGTTGCATGTGCTACCCACTATGCCACCTTTGAATTTCAAACGGCGCGACAATACTTGAGTACAGTAAAATTTGAGTCTGTCTCAGGGAACGCTTAAAATCTTGAAACTAAAAATTTTTGACAAGTTCACATTTTCATTTATTTTACTTTTTGATGTGTTAACATCTATAGGCGCGGGTACGGCCTAAATTCACAAAGTGAATACATCCACACACAATTTGTCCGACTGCGCTCACACAGATTGTCCGACAGCGATCACACATTGTTTGCTGTTAAACTCCTCCGAAACGGGTGGACCGATTTGTATGATATTTTGTGTGCATATCGGGTAGGTCTCAGAATCGGCCAACATCTATTTTTTATAGCGTATGTATGTTATAACGTATGTATGTACACATGTCTGTTGTTTTGCATTCTCTTTGTTTTTTGTGGGTATAAAATAAAAAGTATTAAGCAAGAAAATAGTGACACATGTGCTTGCAATGGGTCTTTAAATAATTTTAAATATTAATATTAGTGGTCTTCATGAAAGCTCGAAAGAACCTCGTAAACTCGAAAACATCGTAAACTTGCACAGCAAACGTCAAAACAAATAAATTTCCCCTACAAAGCGACTTGCTCAAAAGTGGAAAGTTTTCGAGGCAAATTTGCTGCGCAAACGTGGGATGGAGAAACTTGTAAACTTTTGACATATCGTTGTCATTTGACTAGGATGGATAAATAAGGTGATAGCACTAGAACAGTAGAAAAAGTACACATACATAATACATGCAATTGCTACTGCTACCACCTTATGTATCCATCTTGGTCAGCTGATATGGTTTTGAGCACAACTACGCTGAGCAACTTTACCTGGTGCCTCATGCAACGGTGCGAGGGAAACTTGCGCTGAGCAAAAGTTCTCGGCTTTCACGTTTGCATGAATGCCGCTATTATTTAAATGGAACGTCATCATATGATTGACCGCTGTTTTTTGTTTTGCAATGTAACATTTACAAATGTGTTCATAGAAATCGAACAGGTACCGTGTAGTAAAAAGTTGTTAACACATCGTCCGTGAGTTCGAACACTCACTGGTTTTTTTTTAAACCCGACAACTCTACTATCCATTGCTCGACTTATAGTGGAAAATTATCGACTGCAACGTCTACACTTTTCATTTGTATGGGGAAACGCGTATACTGGACGAAAAGAACGAGGTTAATATTTGTAATTCCACCTGGTGTAAGTCAATTTACGTCAAATAACTGTCTTTCGCACTGACCGCGCCACGAATAGTGTGATAGGAAATGTCAGATTAGAAGACTGACAGCTCTTTATGACATTACTCTATATAAATTTCCACTGAATGAGGCAATATTCATGCCACAGCTATTCAAGATGGTAGTTGGAATTTGGTTGAGAATAGAGTGGATGGGAGAATGAACGATATTCAACCAAAAACAAACTAAGTTTATATGTATAGTGTTGCAGTGATACTAATGACAGCTATTTTATGGTTGATTGTGCTTGCATCGAATGAAAGTACGCATTCACTTTAACTTCTGTTCGATTTATGTCGAACCATTGGTAACATACAACAACAACTCCAACTCAATGAAATTTCCAACTGCCCCCGTAACAGCAAGAGAACGCAAAACAGATGATTGAACTCTTATCTATTACTTTATGATTGAATTTTATGGAAGCCAAGTACGGAACAAAAACATGATGCTTGTTGTTGTTGCTCACAATTACAATTACAACACCATCAACTGCTCTTACCTTTATTATTGTATCATGATATTAGTTCTCTTGACCCGAAATCAAATTTCACTTCGATTTACGAATGTAAATCTTAAAGGTTAAGTTATGTCAAAATTCGCTACTATTCGGAGTTTACCTAAATATGAAATTTCTGAATTAAAAATAGTTATAAGATTGTAATTAATTAACAAATAATACTGGGATATGAATCTGTGACGGAAATGGTCTTAAGCATATTTAAATAATTACCAAATTATAATATTATTCAAACATCCTTCTTCATAGATTTAATAAAACATAAAATATTAACCGGTTACCGGAAGCATCACGACATCTGGCAGTATAATCATAAAATCTTGCAGTATAGTCAATAAGTTCCTTGTTGTTGGAATGTTTAATATTATCTTCAGCTGTGGGCATTCCAGTTTGCAATTGATTTATGTCAATAACTAAAACGAGAGATGAAAATTATGCACCATTTAATTTCTATTTACAACGCTTTTTAAAAAAAAAAAAGCAATTGGTAAGGTTTTCCTGAACTAACTGTAAATGAGTTTAATTTCAAAGTTCGAACAGTAAAATTTTGCCTTCTTGCCCCCAAATGTCTACCCTTCTCACTGAAATATGTTTCAAGTGAAAGATCGCACATATAATTTGAAGTCCTCTGTACTGGTGACACAAAAATTGATAAATATTAAACCCTGCTTATGGAAAAATAACGATAATTTCATCGTACTAAAAGGTTGTTTAATAATAAAGTGTATTTTACAAAGTTGCTAAGAAATTTGTTGTACAATTCCTACGAAGAGTTTTATTTCAATTTCTCTTATTCAGTTCACGGGATAATAGCAAAATATGTAAAATATTTAGAAGTTTATAGGAAATTCGTATGGGTTTCCTGAAAGGGACAATAGAAAAAAATTATAAAATGAGGAAAGGTATGCAATATCATCGAAGAAAGCTGCGCACAATTTCCAACGAAAAAAAACAAAAAGACAAATGGTTTCTCATTACATTTCACGAAACGATTGGAGAGAGCTTCTCATAATCAGTGAGCTGTGGACTCACTGATTGGGTCCTACAGTTTTACACCAGTTCCGAACGGTGGTTTCATAAGCTTTTCCATTGCTAAGTACTCGATAGTTTTGCCATCACTAAGCTTGGCCAACGTCGTCGAGAGAAAACGCAGGTGGTTTGAGCAGGCATCGAACCCACTTTCTCATGTACAAGAGCCGCGCACACTACCATTGCACCCCCACAATCATAATTTCAACTGCCAGGGATTTATTGAATACAAAAATTGAAAATAGGGATTCTTCTTTGGACTCAAATGCCACGAAAAATTCCATGTAAGGGTTGGGCCCCTTAAATTTTAGAATTTGAACCCCGCGTTATTTCGAAGCAGATGAGTAATTTCACATTTGTGAAGTGACATATTGTTAGTTATAGGTTAGAAATTTACGAAACTGGTCGGTTTATTATGAAAATTGGGAAATATTAAAAACTGAATTCCAAATTTCTGAGTCTTCCACTAAAACTGTTAGAGGTCTACGAAATAGCTTCGTTAGCAATAGAGTGACATCAAAGCAATTTGTGGGTCACTTTGTGAATAGAGTTCGTCAATCTGGGTCCATATTGGACTCGTGTATACATTCTCGTAGAGTGCCATCAATGGAAAATATTTGCCGATCGAGCTGAAAGTTTACTCGAAGTGCCATCAACATCAAATCATCACGGGTCGTAGCATTTGGACACTTCTCCCACTTCTTTGCGCAGAATTTTGCATAGAGACCTCTATATGAAGTCTGATAAAGCCCAATTATTTCAAGAATTGGATCTTCGTGGCCATCCGATACGATTTCGCTACGCTGATTGGGCTAATGATGGCTTGGAGCTGAAGATGAGCATTTTTACCGAAAAATAATCTTTCCGATGAAACTCACTTTCACCAGTGGGGATTCATTAACAAACATAATTGTGGCATTTTAGACTCGGGAAAATTCACTCGCCGTCGAGGGGAAGCCGATTCATCTACAAGGAGTGACTGTTTGGTGCGGTTTTTGCCATGGCGCATTTCTAATGAATGAAATCAACATAGAATTTTCATTTATCTATTGCATTTATTATTATTTTTGCGATTGGACGGTGTAGGAATGCTGCATTTGACCATATTCTTTAAATATTCACCGATATGTATTCAATATTAAACAAATTAATATCTTCTACAAAGTTGTAGTGTTAAAATATACTTAACAATATTGTCAAATACATTAACGACCAAAAAATACACTTGGGGTTCCATAATGATTGTACCAATTCAGAAAATAAAAAAAAATTTTAAATTTTCGCTTATAATTTTGTACAGGAATGTAGTAATAATAAGCGTGTTTTGGTTACACCGCTTGCTTATATATTCGCTGGTTGTGTATGAAGCACGTAGCGAAGACTTAGCGAGAACTTAGCGACGAGCTTCATTTTCGCTAAGTTTTAAACAAAAAAATTTTGTCATCTTTTACCGTTTTTAACTATTTTTCATATTTTGGAATAAAATTACTTCTCGCTAAAAAGTCGTTTTCTTTGCAATTTAGCAAGCGATAATCGCTTGGTTGTAACCAAAACACGACTAATGTTCTCCAAAGTTGTACAACTTAAGGCTTTCGACAAAATTGCTAAATACATCAACCTCCTAAAATGTCATCCTAAATTAGTTCTGTGATTAGGGATGAACGTGTGCAATAAGAATATAAACAAATTTTGTTATGTAAAGGACGTTATTTTATTTTCAAACGCAAAAAATTATATTTTAGCGCAGAGCTCACATCCGCATTCGAAGCTTTATTCAACCAGATATGACATTTGACAACCATATTTTTGTATTATGCGGCGTTTGAGATCATGTGTGACAATCTAGGACATTAGTGTATTTGGCAGTTTTGCCGAAAATCTTAAGTTGTACAACTTTGGAGAACATTATTACATTCCTCTGTTAATAGTATAGAAATTATAAGCGAAAATTTGAAAAAAAAATTTAATTTCTGAATTGATAGAATCATTTTGGAACACCAAATGTCATTTTTGTTCATTAGTGTATTTGACAATATTTTTAAATATATTAAGCACTACAACTTTGTAGAAAATATCAATTTGTAATTTGTTTAAAATTTAATACACATAGGTGAATATTGAAAATCGCAGCATTTCTACACCAATTATAGAGCTCTAAATATAATTGTTGTTGGTTAGTGTATTTAGAAAAGTTATCAAGGAATTTATAAGCTACCCTTCTTTTGAACACAGCTACCGTTAGGCAACAAATGTCAAAACATAAAAAATGTGTGAAATTTTTCATGACGTTTCGTGAAAAAATTGATTAACAGTGTACTTTTCCGTAAAAATATATTAGAGGGCATTGTGAAATTGGAAAATAGCCACAATATTGTCAAAGGTTGTAATGCAATATTTCGAGCTGTTTACGATTTATTGAAGAAAATCTGCAAATAGTGCCATGACCCACCTACAAAATTTTCCGGGGCCTGTAAAAAAAAATGTTTACGTATAGGGGCACTACCGAGCGGGGTTTTGTTATACCATGTCCAAGTACTTTCACAATTTTTTGGTTTGGTTGAGGCCGTCGGTGGTGCAATGGGTAGTGTGCGCGCCTCTTGTACATGAGATCCTGGGTTCGATCCCTGCTCTGACCACCTTAAAAAAAATTCCTTCGGCGGCGGTCACCTTGCACAGTTATCTCGACACTATCGAGTATTTAGCGATGAAAAAGCTTCTCAAAATACCGTTCGGAATCGGTGTAAAATTGTAGGTCCCAATCAGTGAGTGAAAAATTAGAAAGCGCACAGCTCACTGGTTGTGAGAAGCTCTCTCCAATTCCTTCATGGGATGTAATGGGAAACGGTTTTTTTTTTTTTTTTTTTTTTTTTGAGGCCCGAAACCCACTGTTACACAGAGTAATGGGAACATTCGCAGACGACAGCTGTCAAATTTCAGAGCTGCCACTTCCACAGGAAAAATTATATTAAAAATCGTGCACTTTTTTTTGGGATACCCTTTATAATCACAATCAATCTATCACGAATATTAAAGCGATTTTAAGAAAAACTACTGCATTTTTAGGAAGTGCCCTGCCATCGAAACATATTTTACGCAACGAGGTCCTCCGTCATCTGTCTAATCCTCATCAACAGTTTTAATCATTTTTAACGTAAAACTTGTTCCAAAGTTCAGTCTAATTTGTTGCGGTTTGCAACATTTGTAGAAAGAATATAAAGCGATGCTTCGTAAAGGTTTACTGAGTGACTTTGTCATAGGACTCCTGCGATATTATCAACAAACATGCTGAAAAAGTTGTACTGACATATACGAGATACGATTTATGAAATCTCTAATTGGAGACTTATGAAATTTTTCATTGACTGCTTATTGCTCACATTCCGAATTATACCAATAGCGGTGAAGGGGGGCTATTTTTAAATTTACTAATTATATCTTAAAATAATGAGCATAATGAATATAGCTGTCTTGCAAATTAACAAGTAATCAGTATCATTTCGTATCATTCGCTACATTGATCAATTAAAATTTAATTGCACACGAAAAACACTTCATCATCCAACTTTTTAACATTATCCGGAATGAATGGTCTTAAATAATAATATCGCATTTCTTTTTTTACTTGCAGGCAACATGAAGAAATTCTATATGGGAAGAAATTTTAAGAAATCCGTACGTGAGGATAAAATACAAAACTGGACTAACTGAAAATTGCAAGCAGACAAATAATAAAACGTTAAAAGCTGTCAACATTATTAGTATCTTCTCATCATAAACGTCCTTATCTTCATCAACCTGAATTGGCCAATATAAAGGAGGTTGTGTATGAGTGTGTGTGTGCCCGAGCAAGTGAGAAAGCCGGAGTCGTTTCCTATAAATCATCAGACGGCACAGTTAAAAGGCTGTCATTACTGTACTCCACGTGCCTGTGTAAAAATTGCGTAAATTGAAACCAATTAAACACGACGACGATTAAATCAACAAGCGAGATAAAACAGAAAACCTCGCCACCCCCTCCACACACGGTGAGGTGAAACTTTTGAACATCCGAAGGGAAAACGGAAATATTTGCACATAATTTTTTTGATGGGTGACACATACTAACACATACGTAAAACAGGAGGTTTTGAATATTTGTAAAAAATTCCTATACGGAAAAGTGAAACGTGATTCGCACATTGACATATCTTTTCATCAACGTCTTCGAAGGAATCTTTCAAGTAAAAGGACTATGACATGCATACAACCGTGTTTACAATTTTAATATTTCATATCAACGAAGTCAAAGCGGTTTATGGCTTATAGACATTGTTCAGCTTGAAAAGGAAGAAGGACGCAGGCAAAACTTTGAGCGAAGTACAGCACTGACAACCCGGACAAGTATATCACTGACAACCATCGTCCTGTAACATTATTTTTAACTACAAATAAACGACAATCAAGCTCTCGTCCCAACGTATTGAAAGCAAAATAAACTGGGAAAAGTGCTGGAAAAGAAGGAAGCATTCCAGCAGTCGTTAGACATTTCTGAACGCGAGCATCAATCCCGTGTTCTGGGCGCTTGTTGACGTCTCATTGGCATCATATTTGTCGTTGGTTTTATTTTTTTTCTCACTTTTTTTTTCTCTACAATTATTTCCTCTTGTAACCCGGAAAAGTTTTGCCACTTGGATTTCCTGGTGTCCTTTGTTTTAATACATCAACACGTCACAACGTTACATTTTCTTCATGCCGTCTCTTGTAGCATTGCTGGCTTGAGACCTGGTGACACTTTTTGTTGTTGCTATTGTCACTGTGAAACGGATAACCTTTTCGTCCATTTACTAACTACAACGAAGCATCCGTGCAATATCTACAACTCCGGCAACTGGAGTCATCGCCACCAACGTCAGCCGCATTAACGTCATCATCATCATCATCCAAGTGGTCCTGTGGTATCGTCGTCATCGTGATTATCATCATGACACATTGGCTGTTAAATTTATTGACGCTACTTATGTATGCGGGTAAGTAAAGATCTTATTGTTTCTTCGTTTTGCATTTAATTTTTATTAAATTCACTTTACTTCACGTCCGGAAATGATCCGGCCATTGGTGTAAACTTTCCACCTCGTTGTAATTGGATTTAAGGTTTTTTCCCCCAGTCAAAAAGTTAATGATGTCCTCTAAAGTAGTTCGTTAAAGTTGAAGTTTATTCGAAAAGTTTTGGTAATATGTTGAGATGATAAAAAGCTGATGAATTCAGAAAAAAAGTTATTGGTTAATTGGACGAATGTTAAGATAAAACTTTAAACTGAATGAGGTTTTTGTGATGAAACAAATATGTGGTTTTGTAACTTCAAAATGCCTTTGATTTGCTAGTAGGACAATTAATTTTTGTTTTGTTGACTACACTCAAAGAAATATTGTTTCTAAATTTGAGTGGAATTCGTAATCCAGCTCAGTTGTAAACATTTTGAATAATTTTCCTTAAAAATTGCAATGTGAATCAAAATTAAATATGAATAAGTGATGATGTATCCGATCTTTCGGATTATATTCAAAAATTAAAAAAAAATACAACAAAATTCTCGAACAATTTAGTTTTTGATTACAAATTTAAGTATATGGGCATTTCCATAGAAAGTGCCACCCTATGTCACATCACATCACACTAGTTATTTGGTTATATTTTATGACCATGTGGTGCGATTGTTTTCTATTCTTTTCCTAAATACAGAATGTAAGTAACTACATATTTATTAAAATAAAATAACACAATCAAACAAACTGGTCCTAAAATATAAGTAATTATCGAGAGTGACGTGCTGTGACAAAAGTTTGACCTTTCTGTGGAAATGTCCATATTGTTTTTAATTTAAAGCCATTGCATTTAGTCCGCAAGAAGGTCCCAAAATTCACGGAACATAGAATTTTAATTGCATTGTTCTCGGGAGACATGGCATGTGGCACTGTTTTGATGCAACTACAGGTCGTATACATCCATATCATACAATTTGGGGGTAACAAAGCTAGACTACCCTTTCGTGATAGAGCATCATTAATTGAAGTCCCTTCTGGAAGAAGGTGTTAACTCACTTTTATTCAAAAACAATTTAGGAGTAACATCCTTTCGCAATAGGAAAGGGTACAGCCCGAGTAGCTGCATTTTCGAGGAAAAGTGGTTCGATGATACCTCCCAGCCCAAGATCTACACCAAACAGTGGCACGTTGTTTGTGCACTTGTTTCTCAAACAGCCACTCGCGTATTTCTCTTACCACAAATGCTGTAATTATGATGGTTAACGAAGACGACAAGATGAATATGATGATGATGATTTTGTTCATAACCTTTTCAATAATTTTTGCATCAATGGAAACACGATGATCTTTAATATTGAGATACATTTTTAATTTCCCTAAACAGCCAGCTGTCACACTGTGTTTTGTTCTTCAACGGCCAAATTTTACAGCACACATGGCACGAAATTCAAATCTTGCGTGAATTTTTGAACAATTATTATAAAATCAAAATATGAAATGTGAACGGGCACGTGTTTGTTGTAGCATATATTTCCATATAAATCTGCTAATGGCAGTCACAAATATTGTTAATATCTTCCACAGAAAATACGCTGAATTGAATTTGAATTGAAAAATTCAAAAAATGATTTTTCCATTTACTTGCATTGTATGCATTATTTGTTTTATTTTGAATCTGCTGCTCTGTTGTGTCTCCTTTTTTTGTTTTCTCTCATGTTATTGTCCTCAGAAGGTTTCAACTATGCGTTAGTTATAACTATGCATTGGTACACTAACAATGTACTTACATACAAATCTAGTTCATACAAGACAAGCGTGTATTAATAACTTATGTTTTTTTATTGGAACGAAGTTCCTTATCGGACGTTTTGAATGGGGGCTAGGCCAAAAATTGCGACATAAATTTTCTCTTTGCTAAGAGAAACATGTACATTGTATTATTCTTCTCTTTCAACAGCATCTGTTTGCTTTACTTGTTAAGAGTGCAACATCTTTATAGACCTAATACTCTGTGAGGCAAGCACAAACAACCAAATGAGCTCGATCGCTCTGCTTCTATGTTTGAGCACATGCCCAGCGCGAAATTGTGTTAATACTCCGTTTAGTGTTCCATTTGTTTGGATATGTTGTGTTTTTTCATACTAAGTGATCGATTATTTCATATATTTCATATAAAAATTTCCCGCTGGGTGTAGGTGTTAGAACTTAAATGCCTCGTAGTGGTTTTGTGGCATGATGATCTACTCACTAGAATCTAGTGTCTTTGCGTAAGTGTTTTGTTTTTGCTAACCTCAAGCAAAGTAACTGTAAACCATTTTTGGATTTATACTTTGCAATAATTTTAAGTCAGTTCTATTCAAATCATATTCATGAAGGAACTGCTTTACTGCTTATACTTAGTAATATTTTTGTCAGCAGTTTTGTATAAAATAACATGAAATGATTTATGAAAGTGAAATAGTGCAAGTTGAGGATAGTGATGATGGAGTCAGGTAAGTACGAATGTTTATGTCTAATGCTAAATCTACTAATGTTTAACTTCATGCAGACGATTACGATGAAGGTTATGCAGATAATTACGATGAAAATGATGTTGATAATAACGATGAAGATCATGCTGATAATGCCACTTGCGACATAAGCATCAACGGCTCTAATGCTTCAATTCCAAGCTACACAAACTATAACGAACATGCCAGTGGTCATCTGCAGTTTCATAATTCATTTAAAAATAATACTTATGGTCATTCTTGTGCTGTTTGTGATAGACTTTGGTGGGAAAAGGACTTGAAAAAAAACTACTCACGTACATGATGATATTCTACAAGTTATATTAACAGTAATTGATTTAATACTACTCGTTTTATTATATATTACCAATATGTAACATTATTTATTCACTATTTATTATTACAAAATATATTAATTTATTTTAGAATTACGTATGCGGTACTACTGTTAAAGTATGCTCTACTTGTAAGAAGGCTATGGATAAAGAAAAAATTCCGCTACTATCAGCGTACAATGGTTTTTCATTTCCGACAATTCCTCCTCATTTGCCCAAATTGAATCTTATTGAGCAGCGGCTTGTTTCTCCAAGAATCCCTTTCATGCATATATTTGTACAGTAAATACTACTAGTAATAAAAATTTATATTTCTTAAAAATATTAGTAATAAACATTTCGTATTCCTGCATTTATTTCAATTTCAAACAATTACCCCAAATGCATAAAAATTATTTTGGGTTTAATAAAGGTTTATTTGACGTTTTTCCATACAAAATTTACCAAATAAACCTTTCATAAACCTAAAATAAGTTTTATGAATATGGCTCTCACTCTCCAACGCTTTTGATTTATGCAATTGTGCCTCTTATTTAATACATAATATATAGCGAAAGGAACTTCGTTCCAACCGGGTGTCCCACTGACACCTCTCTGCTTTTTATATTTCACAAACGGTTCGCCATTGCGATTTTCTCAGTAAAGGCTGGGACAGACAAAGGGCTTCACTGTGTTGCCCTTTCCAGTTTCTTTCCTCAAAATTGTTTCTGACTTTGGTAGCATACATAAATATATGCGAAACACATACACAAAAACCAAAGCAACATCACAAACCATTTAACCGGCCGAGCGTTTGTTTATTCTTCTTGCACTAAACAAGTGCTTTTGATATCCTCTGTCCGATGAACCATAGACGACTGAATACATGCAATTAAAACGCAACACATTACGCAAATTCAGGAATATTTAGGAATAACTCACTTAGAGAATAATGCAAAAATACAGATAAACACTTACAAGATATACACACTTGTTGCCCCTCTTTTATTCTCTTGCTCTCGAGAGAGTATAAACAGTGCAACAAACACGGTTGTTTTTGTATCACAAACACAGATATAGTTGGGTCACAAACACATATGTTATAACATATTAATCATTGTGTCTCAAACATGTAATATTGGATAGCAAACACAATGCGTTTGGGCACAAGTATATTATATTTGCGACAAGCTCCAAACACATTTTATATTTGAATCCAAACAACAAAAAATGACAGACTTTTCAGCGTGTATGCATATCAGCCCGAAACGAAACAGTAATCAACCATATGGGTTTTTCACGATGATTTAAATCAAACAAAAATTGTTCGCGGAAGAAGCACATCTAAGCAAATGATCGCGTTTGTTTGGTTTTAACCGGTCATGTGGCCACAGTGTTTCAGTGGAACGTAGGGCGGTCAATTCTGTATACCACCATCTGCTTGCCAATAGTGTTTGAAGAAATATGGAAAAATAACAAGAGAAGACGGATCATTTTGCATCCGCACAATGCGAGCTCTTATACATCATCAGAAACAATGGGCTATTTGAGCACTCAACATGTCGAATTGATGGGTCATCCGCCGTATAGTCTGACTTGGCTCCCAATGACTTCTTTTTATTGCTCTTATTACTGTTGAAGCGTTCGAAAACCATGTTTTGGAGGTGTCTCAATCGGAGTGGAAAATGTGCTTCGAAAATTGATTTGAGCGCATGGAAAATATATTGAAATAATGAGAATATTTTGAAAAACAATATAACCATTTCCAATGATAAATTATTATTTTTCATTGCTGGACCCGAAACATTAATAGCAACACTCTAATACTACAAATGTAATTAAGAGCAGACTACCGTTTTCCGTTCCGTTTACAACATTGCAACAACTATCTGAACGAAATAGTGGATCAATCCGATAAAGCTACACAGGAAGTTAACCTCCATAGTCTTCAATAAAACAGCTGTCCGGCAACAACATAAGAAGTACTGCATCTTTAAAAACTAATGATGACATAGATATAACATCAATAGATTCAGTACCGTACGCAGTATTTTATTTCGGGGGTCCCAACTTAATATTTAGGTAGAAAAATAGCACTACATTCAAAAGTCACCTCTTAAGGAAATTATTTCGGGGTTCCAACTGAACCCTGTCGTGAACAGACATCCATGCGGCAGTGAGAAAAATTACGGATCCAGAACTTCTGACCCAAATAGAACTTCTGCGGAGCTGTTGAAATATGGCTTATCAATATTAGTTTCCAAAATCCATCTGTACATTCTAATTCATTAGTGTTGGCGCCAATAAAAAGAGGAAGGCGAATTTAAAATCAGGAGACTTTATTTCTGTATACAAAAAATGTGTTAACAAAAAATTCAGAAATTAAACATAAAACAATTTATCTCACCGCAGTTTTTCACTCCTTTCTGTTCAAGCGCCAAATGATCTCAACCGAACATTTTATGTATGCCAGCGAATGCAAGAACAAGAAGCAATGTAAAACTGAAGTTATGGAAAGATACATAACAAGATCGATGTAATTGATATCGATAAATACATTAGGGCTGTTCACAACACCCCCACCCCCGTGGAGCGATCAGCTTCACCATCAACTAAGTCGAGAACCGCTAGCTTTGACACGGGTCTTTGAAGCGCACCATTCGCCGTCTTAACTTCCGCACGCCTAATCACGCCATCAGCACCCGAATGGACTTTAGTCACTATACCGCGACACCACTGCTTTCGGGGTAGATTTGGATCACACACAAAGACGACATCGCGTACCTTGATGGGAGCAGCCTGTTCGCACCACTTTACCCTTCTCGTGAGAGTAGGAAGATACTCCAACACCCAACGCTTCCAGAAGCGATCACGAAGACTCTTTAACACACGCCATTGTTTTCGGAGAGCGAAAAGCTTTTCGTCCGGTTCGTCCACCGCAGGAGTTTGAGTTACATTGCCTTAGCCAATCAGGAAGTGATTTGGAGTGAGAGGTTCTTCTTCATTGATGGTCACAGGCAGATGAGTGAGAGGGCGGGAGTTGACAATGTTTTCCGCTTCGATTAATAGTGAAAGGAGAACGTGCTCCTTTGGAGAAAGATCTTTCACTGTTTGGCGCAACACTTTCTTCACACACTGAACCATCCGTTCCCACACACCACCTTCTGATGGATTTCCCGGGCAATTAAAAATCCACCCAACGCCATTTGCAGACAGCTCGTCCTGGATTCGACCAACTTCAAATACTTCACAAAATCGCTTGGCCTCCTCATTTGCGCCTACAAAATTCTTGCCATTGTCAGAACGCATGCGAAGAGGAACACCACGACGGTTAACGAAGTTTTTCAAGGCAATGATGAACGAATCGGTCGATAAATCGTGAGCCACCTCTAGATGAATGGCCCGTACAGATAGGCAAGTAAATAAGGCCACCCATCGCTTTTCTGTCCTTCGCCCGATGGTTACGGTAAGAGGCCCGAAGTAGTCAACGCCCGTGTTTTGGAATGGCCTGGCACACGGTTCGAGTCGGTCTCTAGGCAGCTGGCCCATTAGTGGAGCTCGAGGATCGGCTTTCCTTATGCGGCACACCATGCAGTTGGATACAATATTGCGAAGCGCGCGCCTAATTTGGGATACCCAATACTTTTTGCGAATCTCGCAAATTGTAGCTTCGTGGTTGAGGTGTTTCATTTTGAAATGATAAAATCGAAGAATCAACGTAGTGTAGTTGTGGCTATGGGGCAAAATGACTGGTCGTCTGGTGCTGTACGGTAGATAACTGGCTGCATCGATACGGCCGTATACACGCAACACTCCGTCGTCGTCGATGTAAGGCGCGAGCTGTTTCAAACAACTATTTTTTGGCAGGGGCTTAGACTGTTTGATGCAAGAAATTTCAACTGAATATGACGTCTCTTGTGCCTGCATAATTAGGAACTGTTCTGCCTTCGCCAACTCACCAGCAGTTAGACCGTGCCTCCACGAATCGTCGTTTAGTCCACGACAACGATTGACGAAACGAAGTGCCCAGGCCAGGCTTCGAGTCAGCTTTAAAAGGGACGAGAAGCGACTGAAATCAATGAGCGATATATTTGCTACCAGCAGGCATGTTTTGGGTTTTATTTCTTCTTCGTCGTACTCCATAGAGTTTTCTAACGCACAATGTTTTGGCCATTCACTTTCGTGGATCTTCAAAAAACTAGGCCCAAGTAACCATCGAGATTTTGGTGAAAAGTCCACCTGAGTTGATGAGCGCGTTGCTTCATCAGCGACGTTGTCGTGTGAGGAAACCCACTTCCAATGGCTGATATCCGTTGACGATAAAATTTCTGCTACTCGATGTGCTACATAGGGTTTGTAGCGTCTGTGTTTGCTGTCAATCCATTTAAGAACTGTTTTGGAATCGCTCCATAGAGTAACTGATTTTGGAGAGAAATCATGGCCGTCCAAAATGCTTTGCAGTAAGCGGGTGCCGAGCACTGCTGCTTGGAGCTCTAAACGTGGTATTGACACTGTCTTTAAGGGCGCGCATTTTGTTTTAGATGTCACAAAACTTACGTGAATTTTCCCTTCAACTTCATATCGCCAGTAAGCAACTGCAGCAAACGCGAACTCACTCGCATCGACAAAAACGTGAAGATGAACTTCTGATGGCATTCCAAAGGTAATATAACAACGAGTGATTCGGAAATTGGCCACGTCATACAACTGTTTTCGCCACACTTCCCAGGAATTGGCTATGTCAATAGGAATTTGCTCATCCCATCTACACTCGCGACGCCAGACTTCACGCAGAATCAACTTGCCAATAACAATAAAATAGCTCAAAAACCCGAGGGGGTCAAATGTGGACATGATTATACTTAGAAGTTCACGTTTTGTGGGTGTCCTTTCTCCGGAAATGACCGAATTATCAACGCGATGAAACTTCAAATGAAATTGGAAGTTGTCGGAAGAGCACTCCCAATAAATTCCTAAGACTTTTTCGACGCCTTCGCTTGCAAGAATATTTCGTGGGCTCAACTCTTCCGTCTAATGCTCTTGTCCCGCTTTCCGAATTTGACGTAAATCCCCGCAAGTCGAAACCACCACTCGCATGAATACGACGAACTTCTGTGGATATTCTAATGGCTTGTTCGACGGTATCGAAGCTGTCCACATAGTCATCAATGTAGTGGTGCTGGATTATTGCCTCGATTGATCTCGGGTCAGACTGGCTGTACTGAAGGGCATTCATTTTCAATACAAAACGAGCAGAACAGGGTGAGCATGCCGCTCCAAAAGTCATTACCACCATTTCGTATTCTTCGATAGGTTTTTGCTGACCACCATCTCTCCACAGGAAACGCTGGCTGATACGGTCCACAGGTCGGACAAACACCTGGTGGAACATTTCACGGATGTCTGCACAAACCGCTATCTTTCCACGTCGAAAATTAAAGAGTATGTCCGGCAATAACTCGATGTCCTGAGGTCCTTTGAGTAGGTGTGAGTTGAGCGATACTCCATCAGTTTGAGCGGCAGCGTCGAAAACAAGGCGGAGTTTCTTCGGCTTGTTTGGGCTAATAACTCCGAAGTGAGGCAAGTACCATTTTCTGGCACTAGATGTGTGAAGATCCCCGGGAGACAACTTCCGCACATATCCTTTTTCGATGTAGCCGGCGATAACTTCTTTATAAGCTGAAGAAAAGTTTTCGTCGCGAAGCATTTTGCGTTCCATGCTCTCTAAGCGTTTTAGTGCCATATTGTAGCTGTTGGGAAGGGTGACTTCATCATTTTTCCACAAAAGGCCAGTTTGGAAATGATTACCGATTCTTATTGTGGTCTCTTCAAGAATTTTACTGGCTCTGACTTCATCACTACTCACGATGGCAGGAGCTGACCTTACTCCAATGCTTTCGATGTTAAAAAAGTCAGCAACCAACTGATTAAGGCTATGATCTTTGCACAAGTTAACGAAGAGACATGAATTCGGCGATTTTGGTATAGCGCTGGTACATGGGCCATATACTACCCAACCAAGCTTCGTGTTACAGGCTATAGGAAATGAAGTTTTTGAAGTTCTGGTAGTGATAGGCAGGCCTAGGTGCGCGTGGTCCAAACCGATGAGTAGTTGTGGAACAACGTTGATGTACGGCTTAATTTGAGATTGTCTATAATTCAGAGCGTTCCGAATGTCATGCTGAGTTAGGCTTTGAGGTGGCAAATTAAGGTTTGATACGGCGTAAACGTCTCGTAGAAGGTGACGTTTGGTTTTGTTAGCTCCACGAATGTGAATATTGAACGTAACAGCTTTCTCCTGTGCCGAGCGACCACCAAACCACTGCACATTCAAATTAGTGCTTTTCCCCCGAACGCCTAGCATTTCTGCGACTTTTTTATCAAGCATGGTTATAGACGAACCGTCGTCAATCAATGCAAACACATCTAATTGACAATTTTCTCCAAACAACGTTACTGGCAGGATTCTGAAAAGAAGTTTTGCGTTGCTGCGCGGCGAGGAGCAGCTCAAAACGTTTTGGGGCGACTCAGAAGACATATGGGATGTATTTGGAGTGTTTGCTGGTGCAGCATCCTCATGAAGGAGCTGGTGGTGTCTGCGTTGACAACCGTTTTGGGCACAGGCTTTTTTACGACGACATTCACGAGTTCCATGCCCAATATTAAGGCACGAAAAGCAAACGCGGAGTCTTTTTACTTGATTCCACCGTTCACTTACGCAAAATTTTTTAAAGTTAGGGCATTCGCTCAATTTGTGTTGTGATTGGCATAATAAACAAGACTTTTGTTGCTGTGGGAACGACTTTTGTTGTTGCGGCCGATGTTGTTGTTCGGTAGTGTTAAGCAGAACGCGGCGCTTTGCTTCCCTGTCAATATCTTGAATGCTGTTGATAAGACTTGCCATTTCACCAATCCAGTCGCTGAAGTGGATGATCGTTGGATATGGTTGAATCTGCATAGCCACTTTGGCCCATTCCAACTTCTTGCTCATAGGCAATTTATAAATGAGTTCTTCGAGTAGAGTTGGATTGGCAATATGCTGCTGCCCGTTCGCTGCTTGCAAAAATACTGCAAGATTCTTCACCTTGGTGGCAGATGACACTATTTTTCCAATATTTTGTTCGGAAATTTGCGGGTAATCACGAACAATTCGCAGCTGACTTTGGATTAGCTGCTCAGGCCGTCCATATTTGTGACGGAGGTGCTCCACTGCCGCGATGACGTTGTCCGGGTGAATTAATAGGCACTTAACAGCCTCACGAGCGTCGCCTTTCAAACATTTCAGCAAGCGCTGGTTGTTTTCGAGATTCGTGTAGTTGTACGCAGCAGTGGATTGCACGAAAGACGTCAAAAATATCGGCCAATCTTCAGGTTGTCCACTAAAGTCGGGCAAATCCTGGAGCTTTTTTGGGTTTCCCAAACTTCCGAAATTATTTCCCGCGGCGGCTAGTTGGGAATAAACCGAGCGGAAAGAGTTCGACGGGTCATTGTTCGTTGGCAGAGTGTGTGCATATACATTCGCTGCCTGCGCATCCATGGCGTCGCCTGTCGGCAGTGTTGACTGTGCTGAATATATGTTTGTTGATGGCAGTGACAACGTTGAGGCAGAGCCTAAATTTGAAGACAACAAGTTTAGTTGTGTTGCGGTGGGTATATTTTGCGGCGGCAGAGCATGCGTAGCAGAGGCGAAATGTTGTGGTGGCTGATCATGCATGGCAAAGGCAATTGACTGTATAGGAGTCGTAGAAGTAGACGCTATATTCGCTGGTGTCGGCGTATTGGCAGCCTCCACAGATGGCATCATGGCGGCAGATGTGTAAATATGCGTCGGTGTTGACATTATCGTAGTGGCAGAGGAGATATTCGCTGCTCTTATTGCAATGGCAGATTTAATATCGAGAGGTGGCAGCGATGATGTTGCAGTGGCGTTCCTACTTGTTAATGCCGTCGAACTAATTGTTGACGTGGTGGCAGTGCTCATCATTGGATGATTCGTAATTTCGTTTGTACTTACATGTGATGTTGAAGGAAATGGCGGCATTTGGCAATATTGTGATGGCGGCTCTGATAGGATTTGTTGGGCTAGCGAAGGTAACTGTAGACTAAGTGGCGATATGTATTTGTTGGACGTTGATGTGGGATTTTCCAAAACTGATGTTTGGCTCACGGATACACTTTGTAGGGCGTTCTGCAAACTTTGGCATTGGCGGTTGCTTTTTGCCAATTTATTGTTAGTTTCCGTAAGTAGACGCTTAAGTAGTGCAATTTGCTCTTTCATCTCAGTAGTATCGGCTGATGGGGATGCTTTAGCAGGTTCTACTTGTTTTGTAGCTGGTGGAGGTTGTGTGGAAGCTGTAGTATCTGTAGGCTTTTGCACTGGCTGTGGCACTTCACTGGACACTGGAGTTGCAAAATCTGTGGCATCAGACTGCAGCCGAGGACTCCGACGTTGTTTTGGTGAATGCTGCATTTTTCCACAATTTTATCAAAAATCTCCGGCTATGACAAAGTGAGATTAGGAATTAGAAAATACCACAATTTGCAAAACGTCGGCTGAAATCGCAAATAAAAATGCGAAATAACAATGTTGGCGCCAATAAAAAGAGGGAGGCGAATTTAAAATCAGGAGACTTTATTTCTGTATACAAAAAATGTGTTAACAAAAAATTCAAAAATTAAACATAAAACAATTTATCTCACCGCAGTTTTTCACTCCTTTCTGTTCAAGCGCCAAATGATCTCAACCGAACATTTTATGTATGCCAGCGAATGCAAGAACAAGAAGCAATGTAAAACTGAAGTTATGGAAAGATACATAACAAGATCGATGTAATTGATATCGATAAATACATTAGGGCTGTTCACAACAATTAGAATGACTGTTTCGTTTCTAAGAAGCATTGGTTTAATCAATTTTACATGTTAGAGACATTTTTATAGAAAATAAGTAAAATTTTGTATTTTGATCTTCCAAATTTTTTTACCAATAAACAATCCAAATTATTCGAGGTTGAGCTAATTTTTTTCTTTATATTTTCGATATTTCGCTGCACCATTGGGCAGCATCATCAGGAAATCAAAAAATTAAATATAAACAAATATTCATTTCAACCAAATACAATATTATTTAAAACTTTTTTCATTAAAAGTCACAAAAATGCCACGAAAATTGTGTTGCTGCAACAACGCGACGACGAACGGTCACAAAAATTTTGATTGGACATGTTCGGTTGCAGGAACGACAAAATCGTTGCTTGTACCAGACATTTCACACACTACGAGATTTTGTATACCTTGGACAATGTGCTCCCCTATCAATGTGGAGGGATGGATCTGTCCTAATCGATCCTACATTTATTCAAATTCCCATTTATTTTCACCTGTTAATTTTTGTTTTGTTTTGATTTTTATGTATTTATATTGCTCTGATATTTGGTTCGATTTGCCAACTACTAAAGGGATTACAAATATTTAAATACACAGGTTTATTGTCTACCCTTGTCATGTAACACACACCCTTTTTTTATAAGTATAATCACCCATGATGTTGAACTCATATATGAGCTACTCGGACGTCAATTGATCTAACTCCAGAAAACAAAAAATTGAGAAAATTGGAAAACGAATTTATGACTTCTGTGTATTCTCATATAACAATAGTGCCAGGACCAACATTATTTCATGCGTACATATTTTTATGAACACGGGCTTTCAAATATAAGAACATGGAGAGCTTTGTGTCATAATAATAATGAAATCTAAAAATTGTTTTAAAGTGGAGTTACATCATTTGGCATATGAGTAGGTCATGTGATATATAGTCTTATTGATTTGCCTCACGTATACTAAGGTATGTGTGAATATATTTATCGGTCTCAAATGACTTTAATATTATAGTGCCCCAGAAAAGTTCATACACAGGAATCTTATAATTCTCAGTTTTTTGTGTGTATAGAAATTGATTAGCTCTGACATAATACCCAAATGGGAAATATGAATGTCCCTTTCTACATACGTCTGCAATAAAAAGAAAGGCGTTGTAGTACTGGTGCACGTGTAAGTGGCCTCAATTAATAATCTCATCCAAAGCGTACAGAATCCTAGTTGCATTAATTCCAAAAACTCGGTCACTTTGTTGAGGATGTTCCACTGGATCGACGAATATGTCTCATTATAGCGATGAACATTTTCCAGTGATTCATTTTGTAAAAATTGGTTTGGAAACTAAAGTAGGCACAAGTACTTTAGCAAGTCTGTTGCCTATTTTATAATTCCGTCGAAACAAAAAATATGTGTTTGTTCTGATATACACGCTAAAATATACGGCCTCAGCAACATATTGCAGGAACCACGTGTATGTTTGCATACATTGTTTTCATGAATTCAAGATTTGCTTTCATGAATTGAAGATTTGATGAATTGTAGATTTTCATGAATTGAAGCTTTGTTTCTTTGTTGTCTGTCATTTATCTGTTTCCAGCAGTTTTTAACAAACAATGCCACATTTGGGTTATGTAATTTGCAATAATTAATAGCCGCAATGCAGGCATGTGTTTGGACACAAATATACTATATTTGTAGCAAGCTACAAACACGATATATTTCCAACGAAACAACCACAAAAGACAGATTTTTTAGCATGTATCAATTCAGTTTTTTTTTTGGAGTCAATAGAGTACGGAGATATTTATAGTTTTTCTCGACCACTTCGGTTAGTATTTTTTATATTTGCAAATGTAGTGAAATAGCTGTATTCTTGAAGTACAACTTCATCATTACACGTCGTTTGAGCCCAATATTGACCAAAAAATTTGTATTTTTTCACCGAGCACACTAGGAATCGATACCTCAACAGCCGGCAGAGGAATACAAGAGATGTTTGACATTCCCGTAATCAGCTCTTTCTTCATTGCGCATCTTTCGAGATCAATTGACCCTTATCTGTGCACGACCATAGGTACGCATAGAACAAGGTCAAATATACTGAAACCCCTCTGCACGCGTTTTTATATCTAAGGGAATACACTCTCCTCTCATTTGTATAAACTGTATTTTAATCAACGTCTTACCGGTATCGATAAAATTGATTCAATTGGCACATTTCTTTGGCCAGGGGATCACTAATTTGATCTATAAATTTCTAACACGAATGCGGAGAAACCCGCCTGAAATATGAATAGGGGTACAACCAAGTGGGAGTCTTATCATTGCTTTTCTGAAACTTACCAACTGATATTGTTTTGCTTGATCTGCAGGTATCAAGTGGCACAGTAGTAGCGTGCACTGAAAGAAAATATTTACGTCTAATCGATGATAAATTTTCATCAATGGGTTTTCGTTAAATTGATGACAAGTTTCATGAATTCAAGAAAAAAGTTCTTTAATTTGATGATTGTGCGTTTTCACCATTTTCAGCTTCATTGAATTGATTTTCTTTTTCACATCAATCTCCATCATTGGAACTATAAAATAATTAGTGGGATAGATTCAAAATACGAACGCAGTATTGAAAAAACAAAGCGAAAAATAAAAAAGGCGTATATATTTTAAAATTAATGCATAATAGAAAATAGATACATGGGCAGAAAACATTATCCACGCTATGAGAATTTTTCATATGGTCTTAAACCCTATTCTTGTGGAGTTTTTATGATGCAAATACGCCAAAGAGCATGGCCACTCACTAACAAACAATTTACATCAAAATCATGACCCATTGACATTAAATTGTTGACAAACTTACATCAAATTGATGACAACCTTACATCTTACACGTCGAAAAATGTGCAGAAAATTAATGAACAATTTACATCAAAATAGTGGAAAATATTCTTCAACTTGATGACAAACACTCATCAAATTGACGTATCATTGCCGTTGAATCAAACTAAACTATTGATGAAATATGGATGAAAGATTGATGAAAAGTTCTTCAATGAAATGTGTCGTAGGTTGTAGGTTGTTTCATCAAATTTATGATTTCCTTCATGCTGATGCTGATGAGCTGAATAGGTACCCATGTAGATGTAGAGATGTGCTCTAGAGATTAACCTTGAGATTCTCTAAGTGGGCCATGGAGAATGGGCTGGATGTAAATTTGGAGTAACACAGGTTCATAACATATGCCTTGAAGCAAAAGTTCCAAATATATTTATATTTAGGTCTCTAGGGGCTAGAGAAGTTTGAGTAAGTATGATTATCGATAACACGCATAGTTTTAAACCAAGCACCATCGAAAGGATCAATATTCGTGTAAACGAGTCTTTGCAGAACGAAACATCCTATCTCCGAAAAAAGTTTACTAGATGTATACAATTGTCCTCCAATATTGCCGTACGGCAATGTAGTTTGGTGGCCGTGAGTGGAAAAATTCTGTTGACAGAAGTCCAGAGAATAGCAGTGGTGAATATCATGGGTGAATCCCCTGAACCCCTGAATTGAGGGTATCCTTCCCCTGTCACTATCAATTTTGCTGGAAAGGCAAATGGCCGCCATCCAGGCAATCCGTTTAAGTCATTCCCAGCGATGGATCACCAACCCATATGTCCATGAGACAATTTTAAAAGATCTGCGGTAATACACAATAGAAATGGATTACATGATACCGACTTCTACTCATATCGCGGACAGGTATGTATGGAAGGGGTGCATACAAGGTTTTAAAAGTTATTTATGCTTGTGTGCTGATTGTTCTTAGTTATATGGTAATAGGGTTTGAAGTATATTATTGTGAAGTGGGTCTAGACTTTGCACGAAGGCTACCAGACAAGTGTATTATTTTTCCGACGCAAGTCATGGCAATCGAGGAAGTAACACTCTGGCTGGCGCGAAACGTCTTCACCGCCTGTGGTAGCAATAACTCCTCTGATAGTTAAGCTGTCATAAAATCCTTTCAATCTGTATTCCTGGCTTCACATATTCCATAACTGCTGCGAACCCCCAAGTTAGATGACCTAGCAGTTTGATGTCCACTTTATGTTCATGATAGCGCACAGAACCATTCCAGGGAATGACACAGACGATCAGTTGGCGAGATTAGGGACGAATGTATGCCACTTTCTATATGCAAGTTAATGCTTATGACGGAAGCTGTCAGTTCTTCGAAAATATCAGGATCACCCGGCAAGTATGACTTAGTTCTAACCTTAATCCTTCGCAAAACTTACCACCTCTTCTCTATGTCGAACGAAAATCAGTCACTCACATTCGACTCAAATTGGGTTCCTCTAGCAGCCTGTTTCTCTATCTCGAACGAAAGCTTTTGTTCGTGTTATAGACGAAGTGAAGTTGATTTGGTTTCCACAATCCTGTCGTTTCAAGTCGAATGAAAACATATCATTTTTCAACACTTTTCAATACAAACTTTGGTTTCTCTATTTCGAATGTGCTGACAGTTTGGTACAAACATGGAGACAGCGAAGGAAAATTATGGGAAAATATTATGTCTATGATTGCGTCTCCATTGCAAATACAATGCGGTTCGACACAAGTATACTATGTTTGGGACAAGCTACAAACACGTTATATTTGCAATCCGATCAACGAAAATAGACAGATTTTCAGCATGTACAAAGCTGCTTCCACAGAAGCTCCGAGTTTTACTGTGCTATGATAATTTATGAGGACTTTGGACGTTTATACGATAATTCGTTAGAATAAAATGAGAATTGCATTCATCAATTTGGTGTATTCGCATTCGTTACGTCATCTTTAACTGTTTATAAAAAGGCCACAATATTTAAAAAAATTTACATATGTATATATTTTTTTTAAAGTAGCTTTTCTTTAAAAAGAAAATTTACCTACAAGAAATTACCTTTTCTTAAAAAACTACATTTTCTTTAAAGAGTACCTTTTTGTGAAAAAATAACTTTTCTTGAGATATGTACCTACCCTTAAAAATGTACCCATTCTTGAACAGTAGCTTTTCTTGACAATACCTTCTCCTAAAAATAAAATAATACCTTTTCTTCTATTTTCTTGAGATAAATAGCCTTTCTGAAAATAAGTACATTTGCTTAAAAAAATAACCATTCTTAAAAAGAATAAAAGAAAGAATGCTTATGTTGGCATTGCATAATTTCCCTTTTAAGTATAGTTGCTTTAATTGCAAACAATATCTCTCAAACCAATGACATTTAATGTCTCTATAATTTTTTGCTTACATATATTCAAAACCATCGGCATAAAGTAAAAAAAATTTTCTCATTACATCCCATGAAGGAATTGCGGAGAGCTTTTCACAACCAGTAAGTTGTGCGATTTGTAATTTTTCACTCACTGATTGGGACCTACAGTTCTTACACCGATTCCGACCGATATTTTTGGGAACCTTTTTTCATGACTAAATACTCGATAGTGTCGCCATCGCAAACGAGGTGACCGTCGTGGAAAGAAATATAAGGTGGTCAGAGCAGCGACAAAGGGTGCGCACACATATACAAAGGGCGCGCACACTAACACCCACCGCCATATCGGCGTTATGGACCAATTCATTAATCCAGCTTGTATTGCGCAACAAATAAGCATCCAATTGCTCACCATAATACATAAATAAATGATTGCTTTGTAGCATAATACCACCTTGTTAGTAAATTTAATTAACAACTCTAACCTTTTGAAGTACAAAACATTTAAATTTCATATCATGATTGTGTTGGCTTCCTATCAGTGAAACAAACACACTCACTCTCTTCTGCGCCATCAACGATTTCGTTAATTAATATTACGTTTAATTATTCAGAGTATCAGGCATTATCGGCAAATCATAATTTTCTGGGTTAAATATAGTTTTAAATATTAATATTGCCAAAGTGCTTATTTACATTTAATACAGCATAACGACATGTTCGTTTTCTTCTAAGTCAACTTGGGTTGCTTCCTTATTTTCCGCCTACCCTGTACAAAGGACATTCAACTCACTTCCCTGTACGAACAGTAGAAATATTTCAACTCAGCCCCCAAACCTTAAATGCTACTTGCTTATTTTCTATTGTTAGCATTTCTAGGCTGTAATTAAATCATACACATTTAGTTTCCGTTTTGGTCGTCGCAGTCTACCAAAAACGAATGGTGGGGAAATGCGAGAGAGAGAGAGAGAGCAAGGTGGTAATAACAATAACCATAACTACGACAATGCGAATGCGAATACGAATGGTATCCTTAACGTCACCATAGCTGTAATCATCTTCAATTTTCTTGCAAGTGGGGCCAGGGGAATGGGCACAGTTATTAAATAATTGTAATCAGTTTGATGATAAACATTGTCCTTACAATCTATGGCCGCAACTGTTAAGTATCATATCGAGTGGATCTTTAAATACTATGAATTTCTCCATTGTAGGTTTTTGTTTTAATTTTTGTAATAGTGATTTCAATTTTAATTAATTTAATAAGTTTCTCGGTTTCAAGAGGAGTCGGAAGTTAAATTGCTTTTGATTTAGAAATGAATGAGTGCAAAAACTCTTGGAAGTGAGAGGAAGATTTTAGATCTTCTGAACATTTGTAAATAATACGAGAAATCTTAATTTTACATCCACTATCAGCAGCGAAAGCTATCACACAGATAAAGCTGACTAAAAGTTGTAGCTGTCAGTTTGTATGGAATTTAAAAATTATAACTGTTAGTTGGCTCTATCGAGTCATTGTGATAATGGATGTTAATAATATAAAAGCATAATGATGGTCGTAAGTTCACACAGAGAAGAGATTCGTTGTCACAACTATATTTACAGCCAACTAAAATTTGGCGGTTCCTTGGACTATCATATTATTCAGTTGTGATTACCAATAATTGTGTTCGTTATCACCAAATGTTGTGCATATCAATTGATTTGTAATTCAGTTTTGGTTGCAAAAACTGAAATATTTAGTTGAAGCCACCGCAACAAGTATCAAATGTGATCTGTCAATCAAATTTTAGTTGTAGCAATCAAATTATCCTGTAGTGGTGAATATTCTATTAGTTGGATGCACGAAAAATTTGAAGACTAATTCGGTTGTACCAATTAATATATTGGTATGCTCAACTAAAGTATTTACTTGAATTTGATGTTTTAACCCATTATGAATTTTATAGAAAAAAAAGTAAAAACAATATTTTTTTATTAAAATTGTGTATTTTATATTTAAACATAAACAAATTTATAATATTGCATAACCAGGGTTCGTATTTCGTGCCCATTTTTGACCGTAACTATGGAAAAATACCTATATCTCGAAAACGGAAACCCTTACGGCTTTCTAAGGGTTTCTCACAAGTGTTCCCATTCGCATGAAATAATTTTTTTTTCAAAAAATCCCCAAATAAGAAAATTCCTAAAATAAAAAAATGGCTAAAACTCGGAAACGCGGCGTCGAATCGCAAAAATAATAAATTTTGTACCTCCATGAGAGGCTGTAACTTTACCACTGCATTAGGTTTTTTTAAAATAAATCGCTAAAACTAAATTTTTTCGAAATAAAAAATCGCTAAATTGCCATTATGTATATATTTCGCAAACGGAGCGTTCAATTGAAATATAACGAATTGTTCTGGCTTTCCAAGGGTTTTTCATAAAGTGGTCCAATTCGTATGGACTTTTTTTTTCTAAAAATCGCTAAAATAAATAAATCGCTAAAATGAAAAAATAGCTATATAATAGCAATAATTTTTTTTTTTGCCTCCAAAGGAGGCTTTAACCTATGGATGGTTCTCATACGGCATCACTTAAAATCCGTTTGCAAATAAAAGATCTCTAAAACTCACATATGTATGTATTTAGTATATCCGAGTTATAGCCATTTTTCATTTCAGCGGTTATCATATTTTGATGATTTTTTGGACAAAATATCTTCCATATGATGGACCACTTTATGAAAAATCCTTACCAACTCGTAAAAAATAGTTTTGTTTTCGATTGGTCGCTCCGTTTCCGAGATATTGGCATAGGGGCGATTTAGCGATTTTTGATGCCAGAAATTTTAGTTTTAGCGATTTTTTAAAAAAAAAAAGTGATGCTATGTTGAAGACATCCATAGATGACAGTCTCCAGTGGAAGCAAAAAATTTGTTATATTTGCGATTGGACTCACCGTTTCCGAGATATAGCCATTTTTTAATTTTAGCGATTTTCTTATTTTGGCAATTTTTAAAAAAAAAAAAATATTTATGCGAATTGGAATACTTTGTGAGAAATCCTTAGAAACTCGTAAACAAATTTAATTTTTTCGATTGGACGCTTAGTTTTCCAGATACAGACAGTTTTTCTAAATTTTTCATATTTTCGACCAAAAATGGGGATGGGTTACCCTGGATATAATATGTATGTATAAGATAATTTGTGTCATTCACAATAATAGTTCCTCCTGCCAAGTGTTTGCATGGGTTTGTGAAGGCGTCAATAGTGGCGTCATATTCAATGATTATATTTTAATGTCTCACTTCACCTCAATTTATGATAATATGTATTCTTCGCTGGCTGATATCTATACACTTTATTGTGTTTTCACAACTTTGTTTATCACTTTCTGTTCAATATATTAGTTTCTCTGTAAAGTCCTCGTGTAACATTTCAATACAAGTAGTTTTTCTTTAGCAACAAAGCCTCTTGTGAAAAATCGGATACACAACTTTGTAACAAGTGTTTTTGTAACAGAAACTAAACTATGATTACTGTAACTAATATTTGAACACGAATTCTAATATTGTACTTTTTATTAGTTGTATCTTCCATTTCATATGAATGAGGTTTTTGAAATACTCAAATTGGTTAATACAATTAAAATTCGGTAGTAGCAACTTGTATTTCGTAAGACCGATTTTTAATATATCAATAACAACGACAAATAATTCTGATGTTTGACAATTTCGAATTTTGCTCAAAATATAGACTTTATCATGGAACTTCCAATGCCTGAATTGATTTTCAACTAATCTTTTCCCTGTGTCTTGTTACCTCATAACTGATTTTTTACTATTTTTCATGAGACGGAAACAACGTTATAACTTAATAGAATCCAAAATATAAGTAAATTGTTTCCGAAATAAAGGTTATTTATTTCGATTTCTTGTTTTAATTACGAGTTTTAATATTTCGGGAATAGAAAATAATAACAAAACTTTTTAAATGAAAATGGTTTTATTGTTTTTCAAAGTAGTTATTCCCCTTGCTGATCAACACACTTTTGCATTCGTTCAAACCATTTGTCATAGCAGTTTTCATTCCTCTTGAGACACCACCAAAGCATAGTTTTTGAACGCTTTAACTGTTTCTTCGGCGCTCGTAAACCGTTGACCACGCAGCTTACCTTTGATATTCGTGAACACGCAGAAGTCATTGGGTGGCAAATCAGGACTTTACGAAGGATGAGTCATCAATTCCATGCTTTGACTGCTCAAAAATTTACTTGTTTGACGAGATGTGTGAGAGCTGGCACTGTCATGATGGAGAATGATTTGTTTTACGAATTTCTCCGCAGATTTCGACTCAGAACAAGTTATGACCATCGACAACTTGAATTTGAATTTTTAGAAATAATGATTGGCGCCATTGCAGTGACATGCGATGAAGGTTACCACAAAAGTTTATGATAAAAAAATTAATTATTTCTTTGACTTTATTTAAAAAAAAATTCATTAAAAGTAAATTTTTTGTTGGAAGTATTTCAAGTCTTGTGGTCGTTGGTGGTGCAATGGTTAGTATGCGCGGCTCTTTCACATGAGAACGTGGGTTGGATCCCTGCTCATACCACCTTACATATCTTTCGAAGACGGTCACCTACCTTAGTGATACCGACACTATCTTTAATTAACCATGAAAGAGTTTCTCAAAATACCATTCGAAACCGGTTTAAAACTGTAGGTCCCAATCAGTGAGTCTAAAAACTAGAAAGCGGACATCTAACTGATTGTGAGAAGATCTCAATCCCTTCATGGGATGTTATGGACCACCATATTATATATTTATATCAAGTCTTAGTATTTTATCATCAGATCGAGGAAATATGTACAGGAAAACTTATTCGAACGTGATAAGAATGTTTGTTTTATTAGCGGATTAAGAGCTACTAAGTAGTACGGCAACAAATTACCAAACTGAACGGAAAAGCTTCGTCACGTTTGTAAAATTGTTATTTGTATTGGCGAACATGTACAATGAAAGTAAGCTAACATACAGATTAGCGCCACAACGAAAATGGTGGAATTAACTGAAAGAGTTTCGTCCATATATCGACTATTATTCATCGCTCCGATTAATATATTTCATTACTACCATAGATTGCAGCGATTTCATTACTGATTGCTGGAAATAAATTTTTGATTGTATTTACCATTTGAATACAATCGGTACAAAACCCACAGAGCACTAGAAAAGAGCTTCTATGCCTCTCTTCGTGTTCTCTTAATGTCGACGAGGTTGCAGGCCGTTTCATCGAATTCGAGTTGCTTTGGTAAGTTACTCTTTGGTTGGCATAATACGGACAGAAATAGAAGCGAATGCGTATTTTCGTTCGATGCAAACACAATTTAGCTGTCAAACACTTCTAAACTTAGTTTGCTGAATGTTCTATAATCTGTATGTCTTCTTTGGTCTCTCATTCTACATCATTTCTCTAGTGGCTTTTCTATCAGCTGTGCCATAGAAACCCCCTGACCAAACACAGCTCACAAGAAAACAGCAACAACTCATATAAACAACATGACAACTCATCTAAACAAAACATGAACAATCAGTGAATATCCATGACTAGGAAATTGCTAAAGACCAGAGTGGATCGGCGAGAGAACGATAAACAACCAGGCGCAAACCGTGCAACAAACTAAATTTAAATAGTATTCGATTGATGCTAATGACAGCCAAATTATGTTTCATGTTGGTTGCATCGAACCATAGAGAAATAGACAATAATTTCTATCCCATTCTTTACGTTTTCTCGTTGACGACGAGGTCGAGTTGCTGTTGAATTTTACTATTCAGTTGGACAAAATGGTCAAAAATAAAAGGTAGTGTGTATTTTAGTTCAGTGCAACCTACATGTAACATAATTTAGCTATCATTAGTAAGTTTAATCAATTATGATTCAAATCATAACATTCTTTTTGAAATTTTGAATAAAAAAAATTGTTTGAAAGTGTCGTTTACCACTTATTGAAGCATAAAATCATAGTTTAAAATAGATGTCATATTTCTTATTTCCAAAATTGCATTAAAATTTTTTATTCTTTTATTCCCTTTCCCTCGAGAGAGCATAAATAGTGCAACAAACACAGCTGTATTTGTATCACAAACACATATATAGTTGGGTCACAAACACATTTGTTATAACATATTAATCATTGTGTCTCAAAGATGTGATATTGAATAGCAAACACAATGTGTTTGCAGACAAGTATATTATATTTGCGACGAGCTCCAAGCACACTTTATATTTGCATCCAAACAATAAAAAACGACAGATTTTTCAGCATGTGTACAGCAGAAAGAATTTCTCCAATGGTATGAGATGTCAAATCAGTTATTTATTATGACAAGAAAGTTACGCCCATGTACTCATGTAACATATTCATCGCACCAATAAATCTATTCCATGCAGCGTTGAAACATATTCGTCACAGTGACGTACATTTTTCACGTAATATATCCATTTACTATTTTATGATGAATCGGCGACAATATTTGTCGAGGCAATGAACAAGAAAAAATTTCTAAATTACCGTTTCTACCCAGGGTATGTGCAGGTTGTCAGATAAATATAATCCGTAGCTTGAAAAACATAATTATTAAACTTTAATTCCCATTCAAAGAATTCCCTAACAAACCGCCCTAGGGATTACTGTATCTGAGCCTATGTAGATACAATTTTAAATTTCCGTTACCCTCAATTTCAACCAACTGATTACGAAATGGAAAATTATATTTAAGTATTTTGAATGACATTTGCTAACAAAAGACGTAGTAGAATAGTAGTAAAGCGAATGAACAATTATTAATGTTAATAATAGTCAGGAATGAGCCACAACACGTCCTCGTAACTGCTGAGAACAAACAAATTTCTAGAGAAATTCATCGCACCACGTACTACAATTGTCTGTAAACATTTCTCTTGAAAACCGCCAGCCAACGTTAACGTCATCCCGTTGTTGTATGTATTCATAATGATTGCCATCAGGAACTCATTACGAATGCTAATCACATGATGAAGTATGGCCTGAACTTAACAATGTCAAAATGACAGAACGGATGACTGAAAGAATCAACGAATGACGGAATGATGTTGATGAGGTGGAGGCGGTGAAGGAGGAAGAACGATGAAGCTGATTATAATAGCAATCAGCTCAATTCATTCATTGGACACAAAGCATTAGCAATGGCAATGGCTCCAAACACTACAATACAAAAGTTTAGAATATATCAGGAAAACCTTCTTAAATACCACTTCACATACGACCATGACAACGACTACAGCTAAGAACCAAAAACACTCTGGCATTGTCTTGGAAACATTTCCAAGAAATAGGAAAAATATCCGTAATGGCATATAAAGGAGTGCAATCATATACAGCCACACATATATTCATAAATACACCCACAACCCTTTTCACACTTAAGACCATAAGTACCAGTACCTTTCCTTTGTTGTTTGTGCATTCCGTTTAGTCTCTCTCGCAATAATCATGTTGGAACATCCTTAAACATGCCTAAATAAAGGAGGTCTATTTAATGCCAGAGTGTACTCGTTGGCTGGGCTAACAAGCTTCATCCTCAGCTATTCATCTGATTAAATGTCGATGATATGTATGAGTTTTACATACGAAGTATTACAATGGAATGGTTATGTACTCGCACATCTGATAGGAACTAGAGTACTGTACACGATTTAGTCCAAAAGTGGTTTCTTCTACATGGAAACCACACTTAGGCACACATATATTACGTTACACTTAGTACAAACCTGCGGCGGCCTGTATTTCATTAGGAACCCTTCAGATAATGCGCAAAAGGAGTTTCATAAAGAACTCTCGTACTCCAAGGGAGAATTATGTAGACATGGATGAGAGTCAGTGCTCCATTACAATATTGTATGCATAATTAATTAACCCTACTGTGCACGTTGTATGCAAAATTGTTATGTGTCCTGCTGAATGGGTTTATTCGAATAATACTCGTATTAATTTTAAACGAGTGGTGTAGGAATTGCATTATTCTAACAGAGCTATCGGTCAAATTAGAGAATTCCAGATACCCCTTTAATGTGGTTAAAACAAGTTAAAATATTCGGTCTAAATATTAAGTCTGGCTTTTTTGTACAAGGTGGGGAAAGCGTAATCACCCTATTGGAAAACCCTGTAACTTTTGCAAGTGGAGCCAAATGTCAATTCGGGTTTGAAGTAAACAAGCGCAGAATAAGTAATAAGAAGTTAACAAACGTAGAATAAAAAATCGAATTGACATGAATCGGTTTACTCCGCAAGAAGGCAGAATTATTGTTTGTATTTTTTTGCGCAACAATTCGTCGGTTGTGTTAGCGCAGCGTGAATTTCGTAGCAGATTTCCTGGCTGTCCGACACCTACCGGACAAATATTGCAGCGTTTGGTCACTCTCCTTGAAGAGGCTGGGACAAGACGAGATCTTCCCAAGGACGACCGGCCCCGGAGCAGCCTTTCTGCTGAGAATATCTATATTATATTGTTGCCCAAGATGTCGAAGTGGATCCCAGAACATCAACCAGGCGTCGGGCCATGCAGTAGGGCATTAGCTGGCGGTCCCTACGCAGAAAGGGGAAAGATTTGAAGGCGTTGCCTTACAAAGTGCAGGCAGTGCATCAGCTGTTAGCTGTTGACCGCCAAACGCGTGTAACCTGTAACCTACGCTCAAGCCAGCCTGAATCTCCACGAATGGGTGGACGATTTTGCATCGAAAATTATCATGAGCGACGAAGCTTATTTCCATCTTAGGGGTTACGTAAATAAACAAAATAATCGTTTCTGGGGCGCCGAAAATCCGTGTATCAGCCACGAAGAATCATTACATCCGCTCAAAACTACTGCGTGGTGTGCTGTTTACGCTGGAGGAATCATCGGACCATATTTTTTTTATGAGAACGCCGCTGGCCAAACGACGTGCGTGGACGTGGACGGCGTGCGCTACGAAGCCATGCTTACCGAATTTTTTCTGTAGAACATGTAATTCCAACAGGACGGTGCAACGGGGCACACTGCTCGAGCCGCAACCGAAATGCTGAAGGAAGTATTTCCAGGTCGCTTAATCTCTCTTATTGATGATTTGCACTGGCCGGCCCGACCACTCGATTAACCGATACAGACATATTTTTATGGAGTATTTTGAAGTCGCCGGTTTACATCAACAAGCCTCAGATTCTTGAAGTCCTTAGAAGTTCTGGCAAGAGTGATGGAAAATGCCATAAAACGAGCCCGAATGGTCATTAACTTGGCCGATATCTCAACTTGATGGAAAAAGTGTTTCCAAAGTTTTTCATTACAAAAAAAAAAATACGGCAAAAGAACATTGGGTGATTACTTTAGCCTCACCTTGCATGAGTATCAATCAAAGATTTCGTTTGTAGCCATTGCCAATCCTGAGTTAGAACATTAATTTTACGAAAATATGCCATAAAGATACGAGCAGTTCTGGAATTTAATTGAATCTGTTTATATCTGTGTAATGACCAGTTCATTGAAAAGGTCCATAAACCCGTTCATTTGATACTAACACAAATTCAAAATTATTTTTGCAAATGTTTCCTTTTTTTTTGATATTTTCTCATTCATTTGCGTACTAATGAATTCTCATTTCATTTAGAGTTTTCTTTGCATATAGCTTGACGATTGTTTCAATAGCATCAATCCGAACAACCGGTGATGAAGGTTTGTGGCTTAATCCTAAACCTATTCAGAAAACATTAACTTGATTAAATTAATTCTATTAAGTCTTTATTATCAGATAGTTTTTGACAGTTTTCAATAACAAAAGTCTGCGAATAATTTTATTAAAATCATGAACTACTTTATAAAAAGAAATTTCAATGAAAAGGGAACCAAAGAACATTTTCATCAAATACATGAATGTTTTCTTTAATATCTATGAAAATTTCGTACATATTTTTTTCCTGAATATGAATTTAATGAACAATGTTGTTAGTTTTAGTTAATGTATGAGTAATTCATACTACAAGCTTACAAGATCAGGTTGGTTTTTGTTGGAATAATAGACAGTTATGTAAAGCACACTCACTGGCATGACTAGTTTCGAACTCCGTGACAAGTTCTTCGTCAGATTCCTAACTACTGTGCCTGAATTGATACCATCCGTTGATCATCAATCGTATATATACAAACTGAATTATGCAATTTACATATGCGAATTAGTATCGATCGAAAATCCCTAAGTATCAACACACACTGGAAGGCCCATAAAGCCAGCATAATAATGAATAATTCTTAAATGAATAATTTCATAAGAGTAATGTACAAAGATGTACTTTTTCGATCATACTATGCACTTTTATTTTGAGTGTATCAGTTTTCAAATAGATTTCACGATTTTTGACTGACATTTCATAAAATGTGTGTCGTGATTCTTATTTATTCATTATACTTGGGGTAAATTTAGCTTGTTGACCCATTGGATGCAGCATTCAACTTTTGTGTTATCGAAAAACTATGATTTTTAGAGGTCATATTAAATTATCATAACTCAGAATTATCACGGATTTAGGCATAATATTTTGACGACATTCATAATACGAGACAAAAATTAATTATGAGTGTGGATAACAGGAGCTATTTTCATCATTGGACCTTACTTCATCAAACACGATGATGACCGCAACGTTACGGCCAATGTAGCAAGGTACCGTTCGATGATCACGGACTTTTTTTTAGCCAAAATGGAAGAATTGGACTTGGTTGACAGGTAGTTTCCACCTGCCGGTTCCTCATGCCACGCCGTACTATGAACCAGTTAAAAGTCGAGTCTGGTCAGAAATTAATCTCATGATGTGGCGCTATCAATTTGCCGCCTCGTTCGTGCCATTCAACCCCACTGTAATATTTTTTGAGGGGCCACGTGAAGTCTCTCGTCTATAGGATCAAACCGACCTTTATTGTTGCCTTGGATGATAACAATACACGTATCATTGGTGAGATACCGGCCGAAATGTTGGAAAAAGTGTGCCAAAATTTGACTTACGGAATGGAACATATGAAGCGTAGCGCCGTGCAACATTTGCATGAAATAATCTTAAAAATTTAAGCGTCAGGCATTGGTTTATAGATCCAAGTAAATATTACATTCACTTTTACAAATTTTCTGTTTTTTCTTCAATTTTCAAAACCAAAGTAGCAAAAGAAATCACCCTTTACAACCGGTAGCAAAGTTGGGTTTGTTGTTTAAGTATAAATAAACGATTTACGAATCGATTTCAAGCTTCAGTTTTGAGAATAGTTTTCAAATCCCGATAACTAGGCCAGGTTTCGATCAACAACCCCGGTATGAATAGCAAGAAACGGTTATAAACCTGTACTGAAAGCAAAAGCTTCATCAAATTTATGAATTCCTTCATCAATCCTTCCTTCAGCAGTTTGATGAAACATTTCCTCATTTTCCAACCTGCGGTACGTTTAGTTTAATTGATGAAGAATATTTCGTAAATCTTTCTTCCATATTTCATCCATAGGTGATGTTGATTCAACGATAATAATACATCAATTTCATGTAAATTTTTCATTAATTTGCTATACATTTTTTGTCAATTACATGTAAGGTTGTCATCAATTTGCTATAACTTTGTCTTTAATTTGATGTCAATTGCTCATAATTTTGACGTAAACTCATTGTCAATCTGTAGCCACATCTTTTGGACTATTTTTCAGTGTAAAAAATCCATAAGAACAAGATATAAGACCACATAGAAAATTTTAATATCTTGGATAATGTTTTTGGTACATTGCACTATTTTTAAGTATATACTTATTTTAAATTTACTAAATTGTTTTTCTTTTTAGTTTTTCAATACTACGTCCTTACTTCGAATCGAGACCACTAATTATTTCTACATTCCAATGATGAAGATTTTTGTAAAAGACCCTTTTCAATGACTTGATGAAAATTTCCATCAATTCAATGAAGAAAAATTTATGAACATTTATCATCGACTTAATGTAAAGATTTACTTTCAGTGTATTTATTTGAAAATGTTTTACAATTTTGGGTAAATTTTAAACTAAATTATGCAATAGGCTCCTAGTAAACACTGCTTAATAGAAATTCCACCTCATAGTTGCTGCAAGAGGACTTGTGAGTATTCTCATAAAAAACTAGTGCTACACCGAAAAAAAATTCTTAGTTTTCAACGCTACTAAATTTAAAAAGGCCGGCTTCAATTTTTTGGTTTGTTATTAATTGGTTAAAACGTCGAATTATATTGGTAAAATGAATTATAATAAATAATATATGTATAATATTGAAATCAAAAAACTGTTCGATTCTCAATATTATTATGGTTAGGAGGAAACACGCATATGCTACCTCGTAAGTGTATGCTTGTTTGGCAGTAAACACACGAATGCTTCCACAGAAGTATACGGATGTTTGTTGTGAAACACGCATATAGTTTCCATGTAAAATCATGAATGTTTGCAAATCAAATTGATACTAGTGTTGCCACGTGCAAACAATACAATACAAAACATAGAACAATACATAGCACGTTTTTACTTACGAGCACTATTTGTTGTATTTTCAGTTAGTTTAAAAATGTATCTCGGTAAAAAAATGGAATTAACCCGTGAACATTTTTCGTGTGATAATTTTTTACGCTTGTCGGCGTGGATTATCGGGACAAGGGTGTCTCAATCAACTTGTTTTGACTTTTGGTGATGAAGCAGAATCAAAAATCACTGTAAATTGCTGGTACCAAGAGTTCAGTCTCGAACGCCGTTCGCTCAAGGACAAATTTCGTTAAGGTCATCCAACTTCGGACATATTGCCGGAAAGCATCAATGCTGTGCTTGAACTGATCAAGCAAGACCGACATGTGATATACCGTGAGATTGAGGCATCCTTGGGCAATACTACCATTAAATATTTGTATGTTCTTTTGGCCGTGAAATAGATTTGTTCTCGTTGAATCCCACCTAATGTGACGAATGCTTAAAAAAGGCTCGCGTCGATTGGAGCAAAGAACTGTTACAAAAATACAAGCCCGTTAACTCAAATGCAGTTTATAATATCGCCACAGGCGACGAATCATGGATATATGCACATGAGCCCGAAACAAAACAGCAATCGACCGTATGGGTCTTTCAACACGAGCTATATCCTACAAAATTTGTTCGTGGAAGAAGCACGTCGAAGCAAATGATCGCTATTTTTCAGTATAGCCGGTCATGTCACCACAGTACCTTCAGTGGAAAGTAGGACGGTCAATTCTTAGTGATGTACCACCATCTGTTTGCGAACGGTGTTCGACGAAATAGGGAAAAATTACAAGAGAAGGTGGACCATTTTGCATCAGTTCAATGCGAGGTCTTACACATCAGCTGAAACCGTGGGCTATTTGCGCAATCAATATGCCGAATTGAGGGGTCATCCGCCGTAAAGCCCTGACTAGGCACCCAATGACTTCTTTTTACTGCGTGGTCAACGGTTTTCGACGCCCGAAACAGTTGTTGAAGCGTTCAAACACCTTGGGTAAAATTTTACCGACATGGGGACACGCGCTGGAAAAAACCAAAAATTGCATCCTATTTTGAATTGTACAAGTGGTCGGAAAGGGGAAATTACTCCAAAGGCGCAGAAAGTCAAAAAAGGCCACTGAACTTATAATTAAGTGTTAGTACTCAAATGAAAGGAAATCGTCTTACGATTTCATTGGTGCCATTACTTTTTACATCCGATGCCTATGAGTCGAGATATGCCTATTTTTTTATATTATCGAAATTTTTTTTTAAAAATATGTTTGTATTGGTATTCAAATCAAAGGAAATCGTTTTTCGATTTGATTGGTGGTATTGGTTCCTCTCTTCGTTCCTCTTACCGTGTGCTAGACCTATTTAAAAATCGATAAATTTTTGTTCCACCTAGCCAGTCAGGGGGTTAAAATTTCCTCTGTACCTTAAGTCGAATTTGGCGCAAATTTTTGGCGACACACATCCATCGGATGTGAAAAGTAATGGCACCAATGAAATCGTCAGACGGTTTCCTTTCATTTGAGTACAAACACTTGCCTGTAACTTCAGGGGTCCATTTTTTTTAGATTTTTTGGGCCTTAGGGACAACCTTTCGGACAACCTGTTACCGACTCAGGAGCTCAATCCAAAAATTTAAGAGATATAGCTTTTTGTGTCTTTGTTGTGGCAGGCAGCAGTGTTTTCAGCATTTTCAATAAAAAAGCCCAGCATTTTGTTCACAAGTACATATATTATAAGCACCGTCGGTAGTGCAACGGATAGTGTTCGCGCCTTTAAATTCTGTCGACGGCGGTCACCTCGCATAGTGGTCGGTAACCGGTCGGAACCGGTCGGAACCGGTGCAAAAGTGTAGGTTCAAATCAGTGACTATAAAACTAGAAAGCCACAACCCACTGGTTGTGAGAAGCTTTCCCCGATTACTTCATGGGATGTAATGGGAGCTTTTCTTTAATTAATTACTGTATCCCAAACACGTTATATTGAATAGCAAACACAATGTGTTTGGACACAAGTATACTATATTTGCGACAGGGTACAAACACGTAATATTTGTATCCAAGCAATACAAAAATTAAAATTTTTCGGCGGGTGGTTCCTGTAAAATGAGTTTGGACGAATATGTTATATGGACTTCTTTTTTAGCGTGTGATCTTGGGAGCACCGAGAACTAAAGTATAGATCACATTTAAACCTCATTACAGGTCAGGAAATAAAACAACGAGTATCACAACGGTAGTTACTGGACAACGACTACAATATCAATACCTGTGCTTTGTACTTATACATAAATCATTTGATTAGATTATTTTTGAGGCTAAGATCGTCAATCGTTACACTGTGTGTAATTTTTTAAGTCATGGAAATATTACCATATACGGACAGTACCACGTGATAAAATATCAAAAAACACAGACCCGTGTCTCCCAGTTTTGCCCAAAGTAATGCACTTTTGTTATGGGCCCCCAAAGATTTGGGGCCTGGGTGTCATTTTTGCAAAAAAGTGATCATTTTGTAAGACTCATATCTTGCAATTCGTACGGAATTTTGATTTACTCTCTGAGCGAAAGTTGTAGCCTTTGTCATAGAGAATAGAAATTGTCAACATATAAAAAATCTTCATCTTTGTCGGATGAGATCGCCAACATCAAATTATTAAATTATATTTTTTAAATTATTGTATCGCATAATTGCGGGCCACCCTAACATCCCTTTTTGCTTCTTATAATATTACAGCAACAACAACATTCATACTGTATTCTATTTTGGTTTAACCGGTGTGACTGTTGTTGTTGCTATTTGCCTACGACATCGATACAATAAGTCATAACAATAACAGCAGCGCAGTCGAAGATATTTACTTCATTTGTTTCGTTAAGTCGCTCTGCTGTTATTGTTACTTCTTTTGCTCTATATGTATGTACGCACATCTGTATGCACATACATATGTACCTAAGATTTTGCATTTAAAGTAACTGTGGTGTTTTCGCTTGTTGTTTACATTATCGATGCAAAAGAATATAGCAACAACAACAACAGCGCTGACGAAGTCGTTTGCTTCAGTTGGTCACTCAGCTGTTGTATTGTTGTTGCTATTTCTTCTACATTCTCTATTCATATTGACTGTCGTTCTATGTTATGGATTTGGTGGCCCGCGACAATAAGAAAACATTATAAATCAGTTGTTGAAAAGAATTGTAACCAAAAAGTTGTCGAAAATACTTAAAATAATACACACATAAGTAGTTGAAATAAAATGAAACACTAACATCAAATCAAAATTAAAATAAATCGTGTTTTTTATTAAATTAAAATAAATAGTGTTTCTGCGCGAACATTTTGGCGACCGTGACAGGACGGCCAGTGAATTTAGTTGCGTTTTATAAAATAAAAAAAATAAAGCCATTGTACGAAGAATGGACCGGTTTTAAGCTGCAAATTGTACGGTGATTTGTTTTCGTCGTTGGATTTCCTCTTAGATGCACCAATCAATTTGCTACTGGGACAACATTTTTTGATCTTCGTGCATCAACTTTAATTGCTGTGCCTCCGTGAAAAGATTTTTTTTGAAAAGAATCATTTTTTGTATGATTTCTTTAGCAGAAACACATATCGAATTTCGCAGTTTAGTGGCTCTTCGTGATTTAAGTATTTGTTGTTGATTTGAAGCCGTTAACATAACCTGGAATTGTCACACAACCATAAATGGATATATTTTTATAAAGTACCGCTACGGGAAACAAAATTTTGTCGCCCATAGATATTGGAAAGTGTACATAACACAGTTTTTTGGCGCTTAACATAGCAAGGTACGCTACTTGCACTCTGTGGTTTTGTGGAAGTGTCTCTCTTATATTGTTGTCAACATGAGCAAAGCCGGTGCTGATGAATTCAAAGGGGAAGTAAACGCAAGATGCTCAAAATTGTTTTCGCTCAAGCAACAGCGTACTTCCATGAAGAGAAACATCTCTAATATACAAAGGAAAGTGGAAAAAGATGGCGATAATTTCGATCCCATTATTTTGGAATGCCGTTTACAAGTCCTGGAGGCATATTTCGAGGAATTGTCTCACATTCAAGGACAAATTGAAGAACTTTGCCCCACAGACAATGCCAGAAGCGATTTGGAGGAAATTTTTATTGCCGCAAGGGTAAAAATAATGGTTTTGCTGAAGGAAAATCGTGGCCCTTTTTCGATGGACCACAGTTTTCTCAACGCTTCGATAGTTGGTGATTCAAATTCAAATGTTAGTTGCAGTTTTGATACATTTGCAACCTCACTTTGTTCGTATTGTTGCTCATCGGAGCACAATATATCAGCTTGTTGTTCGTTTTCATCGCGTGTTGTTGTTGGTGATTCAAATTCGACTCGTCTGGCATACTCAAACTCAAATTTTAGTCGCCCTTTTGATACATTTGCAACCACAACCTCACTTTGTTCATATTGTAGCTCATCGGAGCACAATATATCAGCTTGTTCGTCGTTTTCGTCGCTTGTTCTTGTTGAACGCTTTAATTTCGTAAAGCGTAATGGACTGTGCATAAACTGCCTTCGCAATGGTCATCACGTTTCGGAATGCACATCGCAATATTGCTGTAAAGTTTGCCAGTCTTCTCACCATACACTCTTGCACATTTTTAGTGGCCCTAAGCAACTTGGGCCTTCGACATCACATCACTCTCAATCATCATCGGAGAATCACAGCAATCACCTTTCGTTAGTCGTCCGCTCTGCCAATAGAGCGATAATTCCAACAGCCGTGGTTCTCATCAACGATTATTGTGACGCTTATCAGCCAGAAGTTTTTGGCATCGTTGAAACCAGAAACAACATCAAGTTTTTTGTCGACACCACAATAAAATCTCGTATTAGTTCGTTCCAGTGGTCTTCTTTTTTTTATTTGGCGAAGACGATTTCGGCTCAACAACCTGTTGAGTACATCAAAACATCGCCCTTGATCATACCTCGAATTAGGAAATTGGCTGATCCGTGGTATAACAAATCACAACCTTTTGACATGCTTCTCGGTACTGAAGTATTTTTCGGTTTGTTGTTCGATGGTCGCATCTCACTGGGAGATGGCACGCCTTGCCTGACCAAAACAATATTCGATTGGATTGTCAGTGGGACATCCAAATTTACATACAACCCAATTGATTCAACTTTGAACAATTCCCTCAAAATAGAAGAAACCTCTAACGACGTCTCACCATCAATCATAGAGGAAATAATCAATAAGCATTCATCATATTTTAAAATTGTTCGTATAATTGCTTATATTTTTCGTTTATTCAACAGATGCCCAGTAAACCGTGCGTTAATGCTCAAGGACCTAGTTCATATTAACCCCTCCGAATTGGACCACATATTTTGGCGCATTGTGGCTCGTCTACAAGAAGATTCGTTTCAAGATGACATCACCGCACTTCGGAAAGGCAGAGTAGTCAACCCATTGCTGCAGAAATTAACATCATTTTTGCATAAAACTGACGTCGGCCATGGCGTTGTAACTTTAATTAGAGTTGGTGGTCGACTCTCTAATGCACCCATACCCTATAACGTTCGTTTTCCTGCTTTGTTGCCCAAAAACCATCGCTTCGTCAGCTTATACATCGATCGTTTACATCGAAAACATTTGCATGCAGGTCCGAAGGTTTTACTGGGCATCGTGAGGCAGAATATATGGATAGTTAACGCTAGAGAAGTAGTTCGGAAAGTTGTCCAAAATTGCGTGCACTGCTTCCGCTACAAGCCCAAATTGATGGAGCAAATTAATTTGCCAGCTGATCGCCTGCGAGCAGAACACCCATTTTTATTCACTGGAGTGGACTTTTGTGGCCCATTTTCAACGTCATATCGCATTCGAGGTAAAGTTCCATATAAAACTTACATTGCTGTATTTGTTTGTTTTAGTTCAAAGGCAACGCATCTGGAACTGGTGTCAGACTTGTCCGCCAACAACTTCATTTTGTGCCTCAAGCGTTTCGTTGGTCGCAGAGGAATACCACAGAAGCTTTAGTGCGATAACGCAACTAATTTTGTTGGAGCTCACAATAAGCTACATGAGCTGAAGCAGTTGTTTTTTAGTGAAACAATAACTCACGAAATACAAGCATATTCATCACAAACCGGATTTGAATTTTGTTTTATACCCCCCCGTGCTCCACACTTCGGTGGCCTATGGGAGGCTGCCGTGAAATCTGTAAAACCACTCCTCGTAAAAAATGTTGGCCAAGCCTACCTCACTTTTGAAGAATTGCATACCCTTATCAGCGAAGTCGAAGCAATTTTGAATTCACGTCCAATTGCACCGTTGTCAGATGACCCCAACGATGGTGAAGCATTAACTCCAGGTCATATGCTCATTGGTTCATCGTTAGTCGCCATTCCTGATGAACATTTTGATATCACCAAGCAAACGTCGCTCATTCGTTGGCAACGGATCTCGTATTTGAAACAACAATTTTGGCAATTGTGGTCTCGAGATTATCTTTTGTCGCTTCAACAACGAACAAAGTGGCTCAACGTAAACCCAAACATCGAAGAAGGCCAGCTAGTTCTTGTCCATGAAGACAACACCCCACCACAACAACGGCTTTTGGCTCGGGTGCTCAAATCTATAGCCGACACTGATGGACGAGTTCGAGTGGTCGAGTTGAAGACGAAGTCTGGTTGCTTTCGGCGTCCCATTCATAAGGTGGCTCCATTACCTTCCCAAGATGCTTGAAAGAGAGCCCTTTCAACGGGGGGAGCATGTCGGATGAGATCGCCAACATCAAATTATTAAATTATATTTTTTAAATTATTGTATCGCATAATTGCGGGCCACCCTAACATCCCTTTTTGCTTCTTATAATATTACAGCAACAACAACATTCATACTGTATTCTATTTTGGTTTAACCGGTGTGACTGTTGTTGTTGCTATTTGCCTACGACATCGATACAATAAGTCATAACAATAACAGCAGCGCAGTCGAAGATATTTACTTCATTTGTTTCGTTAAGTCGCTCTGCTGTTATTGTTACTTCTTTTGCACATACACATACATATGTACCTAAGATTTTGCATTTAAAGTAACTGTGGTGTTTTCGCTTGTTGTTTACATTATCGATGCAAAAGAATATAGCAACAACAACAACAGCGCTGACGAAGTCGTTTGCTTCAGTTGGTCACTCAGCTGTTGTATTGTTGTTGCTATTTCTTCTACATTCTCTATTCATATTGACTGTCGTTCTATGTTATGGATTTGGTGGCCCGCGACAATAAGAAAACATTATAAATCAGTTGTTGAAAAGAATTGTAACCAAAAAGTTGTCGAAAATACTTAAAATAATACACACATAAGTAGTTGAAATAAAATGAAACACTAACATCAAATCAAAATTAAAATAAATCGTGTTTTTTATTAAATTAAAATAAATAGTGTTTCTGCGCGAACAATCTTCAAGGTCAAAATCGCAAACAACTTTAAAAAATTCGTTTTTTTACCTTTTTCCCCTGTTCAGGTCCATAGGTAGCAAACCGAGCAGAATTCAGGGAAACAATTAACTACAAAACTGTACCTAAGATCTCAATAAACAACTTTCTAGAACATATGAACTTCCTAGGACTTCACGTAATGGTGTCCGTATGTGGTTATATTTATTCGTGTTTCACTGTGTTGTTGTGTAAAATCTAGGCCCGGAGCGGAATCGGTTACTTTTATTACGATTACACAACTAAATTATCTACTTCAAAAACACTGCTAAAATGTAAACTTGTTATTCTCTTCATTTTTGCTTTGAACTCAACAAAATAAGAACAAAAGGCTTTAAAAAATCTTAGTACTAAGGCTTAGCATGTCATCGACTTTACTTGCGTTGGCATTATAAAAAACAAAAACAAAATAGAAATGGAAAAATGTGAATTTAACTCGACTGCACATAGAATGGAAAACAACTACGTACTACTACTATACAAAAGGAATTAAAACAAATTATAAATACAATTTATATTGCACCCAAGACTGCTACTTATTTTCTCCTTTTGTTTCTGACGGCATTTTAATTTTCCTTGGCTCCTCCTGCTGTCATGCAGCTATGCTGGCTTCTCTCGTCAAAGTGAAGTGCCGCAGACGTGAGTCTATGAGCTACATTTAGTGTTAAGTGTATTCTTGTGTTCAAATTGTTTCTTTCTTGTCATTGTCGATGACGAAACGACGACAACGACAACGACCACTACGACGACAATGAAATCGACATCACCAATGTATCCTTGTTACCAACATCACATAAACAAACACTTTAAAATTACATTTGTGTGGCGGTCATAATATAACTACGGCCACTACCTACCCTATATGCTACTAAGAGTAACAACAAACCACTAAGGAGCAAATATACCGCCACCCTCCCACTCGTTTCATCCACGCAAACGCTCAGAAGAAATTTAAACATTTAAAGGACCCTCGAGACTTGTGTCGCTTTCCACTGAGGTATCAAGCAGCAGGCAGAAGGATATGGCGACATTTTTCCTTTACTTCTCCTTCTTAACTTTCATTTCATTTTATTTCGTCCTTGTCTTTGTCGTTTACCGGAATTGGTGGTATTTGCCGCTCTAAACTTAGAGCTTGTTCGTAATGTTGTCGCTGTTGTTGCTGTTGAATGTTCGGATATGTCTTATTCAAGAATCTGTCTCTGGAACGCGTCATAACAATTAAAGAAAAGGGGTTATGGCTCATTATTATTAACATAAGAGACTTCAAGTGTCGTCGTCGTCGCTCCACAATAGTTAAAGGATTGCCATGGCATTGACTTGGAATTAAATGGGTTGAGGATTTCCCCCTTTGTTGCCAAGTCAAGTGGAAAAAGTTTATTCAAACAAGGAGGGTTTCCTTCTCAAAGGGTATTTTCGGGTAATCAGCTAATGTTGTAAGCTGACTTGTCAGTTCAAGTTGTTTGTTGGAAATTATTCACATATTGTAATTCCCTGATGATACTTGAGGTTTTCAGAAGCAATTTTTTGTGTTCTGCGCACGGAATAGGGTAAAATTTCGAAAGCAACAGCTTTCAAATTTGAATATTATATATTTAAAAAGTGCTTCAATTTGAATTTTAAAAAATGTTAATTCACAGTTAATGAGTTATTTAAGAAGTCTTACATAGATATTCTAATAGACATTGTATTTTGTATAATTTATGCGAAAAGCGATAACATTGTTTGACTTTACTACAGTTAGGTGCAACTGGGAAATGATGCTAAATTCAACCATAAAAAGTAGGAATTCTGCAGGGAAAAGTTTGCTGTGGACAACATTTTATAAAATTTTACGATAATTTCAAGTTAAGGGTATTCTATCGTATTTTACCTTAATTCTAAGTTGCAGTTATTAACATATATTTAACGAAGTTAGCAGGTTGATGATAGATACATTTAATTCATATTATAAACCAATTTTTTTTTAATGCTGTTTAAATTGTAGCCCGATTTTATTTTAAATTAAAGAGACTACTAGAAATCATAAAATACTTGTTTTGTTTTTGTTGCAACTAAGGCAAATGTATTTTTTTTAAATTCAACTCAATTCTGTGTTTCACCCTCTTTTGCATGTAACATTCATGACCTTCGCAACGGTTTAACTATATTTATGCTCTCCATGACATAGTAACTGCCACACGCCAAAATTGCATCAATTCAAGTAACAAATACACTGCCATTTACTGGCCCTGTGCGGCCAAACCTTTTGCCAGTTAATGTACAGAACATATAAAATGCATGGCTTTTGTGTTACAGTAAATTCCTATTTAATCCTTCACTATTTGCTTGTATTGCTGACAAACATATGCCCAAACACGAGTCCAATTATGTATGTATGTAGGCGCAATAGGGTTATTACTTTATCGCTCAATGCCCAATATTCTACAGGGAATAAAAATCATTACTGTGGGTAATTTTGGACAAAAACAATGAGCATCGGAAACCAATTTTTAAAGCGCCTTCACTTTTATTTCGTATTACACGGTGTCACAGAAACCAATTTGTTTTCTGGACCATGAACGAAAGTATATACATGTGATAACAGTGGCCATGTATAGTAAAACTTCTTACTTACTGTTTTATTTGCAGGTTTTGTTTCCTTTTTACAAGGGTTTTAATTTTCAAAGGATATACAAGTTTGAACAATTTATTTATGTACTTCTCCTAGTCGTACAATGGTGTCATGGAAATGTCTGCATTTTATAATTTTTTTTATTTTGACTTTTCAAGCGAAAAATATAGAAAAAATTGAGCGGACTGTCCCTGCAGGCTGTGTCAGAGACACGGCCATTAAGTTTAACGTAGAATACGCCATCCGATAAGACAGAAAACATATATAACAATAAATGATAACATAAGCAAATGAATTTATTTATTTGATAGTTTTTCATATATTTTTTATAATTATATATCCATGTTAAATTCAAATTCACATTTAACATTTTGTTTCACAAATACATAAGTAAATATACGAAATTTCAATATTTCATCAATCAAAACAACAGCCGAAGGTTTGTGTCCACACTGAAACAGCAGCATAGTTTGTGTTCACGCTACAAACTCAAACACTCAACCAAACACCACACATATGTTTGAGTGTATGTGTTTAAACAATTTTCATTTGAGAAATTTAAATATTAGGAAGATATCAACCAATATGAAATGTATATCAAACGAAAGATAACATCTTCATTTACCTACGAAAAAAATTTAAACAAAAGTTATCTCGCCGTTTCCTCATAACACTAGCCAACAGTCGTTTTGTTATTTGGTTCTAGCATAGTTTTTCTCATTGATTTTGACCTACTGAACACGAAAATGAGTTTTAAAAATTTTTCTGTTGATTGGTTTTCGAGATACAAATTTTTGAACTTTTTTTTTTAAATTTTTGGAGGTACACTTACAATTTTGAGCATATCTTTCGTCTTCTTTGACGTATTTGATCCTACTACTACTCAAATTAAAGCAAATTGAGGCGTCTACAACTCATTCTCAGAAAATTTTCAAATCGGGTGAGTAGTTTTGATGTTGGCGGCTTAAAAAGGTTAAAAAACTGCGTTTTTTTAGTAAAAATGTGGCAGAAAAATTCATATAAAATATAAAACGCGATGCTAACAGCGATTTTGGTGTTTTTACGTATAGCTGGCATTTTTCCAAAGAAAATAAGCACTTACTTAACAAAATCTGACAACAAATGGCGGACTTATAATTTTGTTGGTAAAACACCGAAATTCCGCTATTTCACGATATTTTGATTTTCATTATTTGCACAGCATACCTACCCAACGCAAATGAATAAATACATTTGAACTTAATTTAAAATAAACAAATTAGTCTTAGTATATTATTTTTTAATTTATTTAGAGCACTACATACTCAATGTATGGCACAATTAGAAATGGATGTGCCAGGTTAGCTAAACTAACGAAATTAACCAAATCAACGCCCATAAAAAATGAGTAGAAACAAAGATATAACTGTACATTTTATGCCATGTGGAAAAACAGCTGACTTCTTCTTTGTTTTTTGTATTCGCTGCACTTTCACTTCTTTACTTTTACTTCTGAATCCGCAAATCCACACTGTACCATCCGAGACGCAAAAAGTTCGGATTTCTCCTTAGTGAGACCAAAATCGCGCACCCAATCGTTTAGTTCGGCCTGTGACAGTAATTTTCGCTTTCTGCACGCCCCAAATTCGCTTGCACTTGACTCGGACTCTTGATCTGACGATTCTGCTTTTTGAAGAGATGCACCAGGGCACACTGGATATGGTACATCATTCGAATGTGGTACTGGAAGTGCAAACGATCCCACTTGAGCGTAGTACCATTTTAAAAATCTCCCTACCCCACTGTTTGTGGTGAGGCAAAAATAACAGTCTGTGGAATGGCATAGCGGCTTTTTCCACATCATTGGTGTATCGAATTTCATATGGCGCCTAAAATTAAAATAAATTACTATATTTGCTTTGCTTAATGTGTTTAAATAAAAATTCTTACCTTCCTCCAGCTGCCCAGTTGGTTAGGATTATATAGCAAAGATCACATAGCGACTTAGGTGTCCATGATTCTGTGATATTTGGTGAAATACCAAAGTAATTCAAATAGTGCAATTGCACTGCTGGAGTAAACGTGTGTGCGTGATTATTCTTTATAAACTCGCCACAAACATTGCAGAAATTGTCTGGATTGTTCAAACACTCGAACACACGTAGTCTTTTACTCATTGTCTTACTTGTTGGGTAGGTATTATATGCACTTAAATTCAATTTGTTTCACTTTTTACTCGTACTACTCGCGTTCGTAGACACTTGTTGAATGACAAAAAACGATAAATGAACACCTATAAATACTATACCTGGCTATATACCTGATTCAGCAAGTGTGCGTTTCAAATTGTGGAAAAGTTTCCAAATAATGACCACCCACAAATGTGGGGGGAATTTCTGTAAAAAAATCCGATACAGGTAGCCATCGGGAAAACACACATCAATAAAAAAGTGTAATTCCCTTTAATTGACTGTGAACGGAGTAGCAGTCATAAAGGAACACGAAGAGCGTCCACGCACATTCAGAAGCGTATATTACTCTGCAACCACAATCATAAAAATTAAATAACTATTTGTGTATTACTTTTTTTTTTTTAATTCTGAGAATCATAAAAATTACGTAAACGTTTTTTCCAAACAATTTTGTACATGTAAAGTGGGTTTGCCAAAATTCGTATCGTAAAATGCACCTGTGTTTCTATGTTCTGCATTTTCATTATACCATTTTCTTAAAAACATCGACGAAACGTCCCTACGGTTTTTTACAATTACGAAATATTTGTGTTATTAATATTAATTTAAAAATTTTATCAAAACTGCTAAGTGCTGTGACATTTGAAACAAATTTCCAAAAAAAAAAATTGCTGATTTCACTAAATTTTTGAAATTTCACGTCCCTTGCCAGAACAGAAGACATTAACCCAGGGTGGTGAAATTTTGAACAGAAGTAACTTATGTATAGGAGCAACTGTTCCGTTCTATTCCAAAAGGATTATAAAAAACTTGCTTTTTCGATCCCTCCTAGTAGGTTAGCTGTGCAAATAATGAAAATCAATATATCGTGAAATAGCGGAATTTCGGTGTTTTACCAAAAAAATTATAAGTCCGCCATTTGTTGTCAGATTTTGTTAAGTAAGTGCTTATTTTCTTTGGAAAAATGCCAACTATACGTAAAAAAACCAAAATCGCTGTTAGCATCGCGTTTTATATTTTATATGAATTTTTCTGCCACATTTTTACTAAAAAAACGCAGTTTTTTAACCTTTTTAAGCCGCCAACATCAAAACTACTCACCCGATTTGAAAATTTTCTGAGAATGAGTTGTAGACGGCTCAATTTGCTTTAATTTGAGTAGTAGTAGGATCAAATACGTCAAAGAAGACGAAAGATATGCTCAAAATTGTAAGTGTACCTCCAAAAATTTAAAAAAAAAGTTCAAAAATTTGTATCTCGAAAACCATTCAACAGAAAAATTTTTAAAACTCATTTTCGTGTTTAGTAGGTCAAAATCAATGAGAAAAAGTATGCTAGAAACAAATAACAGAGAAAATTTTGTTATTTGTGACCTAGTGTAATCAATGAAATAAAGATTACAACAATAACAATCTGACATGACTGCCTATACCGTAAGGTAAGACGTATTCTACGTCAAAAAAATTCCTTTTAAATTTGTATCCTTGAAAAATTGCAATAAGAAAATTCGAAAAAATATATGATAAAGGCTGTGGCAAGCTTCTAAACATAATAAAATTTCATAATTCTATCACTATTAGTTAGTGAAAACAGATTTTTCAACTTGCCCCTTTAAATAAATAAATGAAATAACAGCGACTAATATCATCTCATCGATGTGAACTGTGCATCTGTTTACTTCTTGCAATCAAATTATCCTGTAGTGGTGAATATTCTATTTGTTGGATCAACGAACAATTTAGAAACTAATTCGGTTGTAACAAATAATATATTGGTATGCTCACTAATTACTAGATATTAATGGCTGTCACAACCATTTGTTGATGCCATACCCAATGCGAATTTTATAGGAAAAAAAAATTCATGAGGTGTCAGGGGATACCCGGTTGGAACGCAGTTCCTTTCGCTATATATTATGTACTAATTAGTCCCTACACGCCTAAGGCGCCTGTTGAAAAATACTGTAATTAAAATGATAAACTTTTTTAAGAAATTTTTTATTTATTGAATGAATCTTTTTAAAAAAAAGTATAATTTTAGGTCCCTTTTGTAAGAATATGTATAATATTTTCTCGAAAATATCATTTCTTTAATAGAGGTACTTCTTTTATTAAAAGCTAATGTTTTTTTAAAGAAAAGCTACCATTTTTAATAAGAAGTGCTTTCTGTAAGAAAACGAAGTACTTGTTTTAAGAACAGGTACTTTTTAAAGAAGTGGTACTCTTTTTAGGAAAAGGTTATTTTTTTAAGAAAATTTACTTATTTTCAGAAAGGCTACTTATCTTAAGAAAAGAAAACAAGGGTATTATTTTATTTTTAGGAAAAGGTACTTTGAAGAAAGGAAAGTTTGTAAGAAAATGTACTGTTTTAAGAGAAGGTATTTTTTTGGAGAAAAGGTTTTTTAGAAATGGGAATTTAAAGTCCTTTTTTAAAGAACAGGTACAATTTTGAGAGTAGGTACTTATCTCTCGTTGTTGCCGTCGGTGGTGCACACTGCACACTGCGCGGCTGTTGTGCATGAGGACGTGGGTTCAATCCCTTCTCTGACCACCTTAAATTTCTATCGACGCCGGTCACCTCGCTTAATGACGGCGACACTATCGAGTCTTTAGCCGTGAAAAAGCTTCTCCAAATACCGTTCGGAACCGGTGTGAAACTGGAAGTCCCAATCACTGATTGTAAAACTAGTACGCGCACAGCTCGCTGATTGTGAGAAGCTCTCCCTAATCCCCTCGTGGGATTAAGGGGAAACCATTTATTTATTTATTTACTTATCTATAGAAAAGTTTATACTTATTTACTTATCTATAGAAAAATTTTTTTTTACCAAAAATGTACTCTATAAAGAAAAGGTAGTTTTTTAAGGAAAGGCAATTTGTTGTAAGGTAGTCTACTTTTTTAAGAAAAAGTACTTATTTAAAAAAATGTTTATTTAAGAAAGAAACTTTTTTTAAGAAAATTTACTTTTTTAAGTAAAGGTACTTCTTTAAAATAAAGTTTGTTTTAAGATAATGTATTCTGTTTAAGAATATAGGTAGGTATTTTTTTGAGAAAATTTACTTTTTTTAAGACAATGTTATTTTTTTAAACTTCTTTCACTTTGGCTCTTCTAAAGTTACTTTTTATTCGGTTCAAAAGTACAATAAGTAATAAACAGGCTCCACCTAGAAAATTTCCCATTAAACAACAAATTTTACCCCACATGTTAGTCTAGACACAAACCAAACCAAGAGTACGATTGTAAGAGTAAGTGTGCTGCCAAACGTAATTCCATATATTTCATGAATTTGCCAGTCTTTTACTTTGGCGTTTGAATAAGCTCGCCTTACCTTATGATAATGAGCTCGTATGTTGTAGTAGAGTGGACGGTATGAGGGGTTGAGTTGAGCTATTTGTTTTGAAGCTACAGATTGGAAGTAACAACGAGAGAAGAGTTAGCGTATTTGTGGCGGGTTAATGCGGGTTGCACAGGGTTGATTCTCACCTTTATAAATAAATAAAAACACCAATGATTTCTAGAAACGTTATAAAACTTTGGTTTTTTATTTCACAGCGGTTTCACTTCCGTTTTTTATTTCACAGCGGTTTCACTTCCGTTGTCTGCAAATCCAATGGCAACCGCCAACGTAGTGTACTGGTGTTTGTGAGATGTGTAAATAATTTAAATGTTGTAAGTGTTTGTAATTTAAACGTTGTTAACTTTTAAAAATATAGCTAAATTTTAAATATGTATTTGTTTAAACTTTATGTTGCGTTTTTAAAAACCGAAGCGGATGAGTACAGTTGAACGACTGACTCCTTTTTGCTTTGCTTCAATTGATGTTAACTTAGTATAACAGTTTAAGAGCTTTTTTGACATTTGAGTTATTCGCAATAATTATAATTTATAAATCCATTTCATAAGGTATAGTCATTCAATAGTGTAATTCAAAGTATGCAAATTGTAAATTCAAATTAAATATGAACATTAAAATATTAGAAAAAAAATTAAATTGTTTAGACAGCTTTTCTAAATTTACATTTTATTGGGTTCAAAACTACAATATACAATGAACAGGCTCCTCCTAGAAAACTTCCCCTTAAACCAAACCAAAAGTACCCAATGTAGTTGATAATAATGAGTTGTAATAAAGTAGTTAAAAAAAGTTTAAAATTGTTTAATTTAGCCCCATCCCGCAACGGGCGATAAGGAACTTCGTTCCAATAATTTTTTATTAAAATTGTGAATTTTATGTGTAAATATAAACAAAATTATTATAACTTTTATCTCGGAAACAGATCGACGAATCGAAAAGAATAACTAATATTTGAAGGTTTCTAAGGTCAAAAGAAGCAAATCGCTAAAACAAAAAATGGCTTGATCTCGGAAACGGTTAGTTCGATCGCAAAAATAATAATTGTTTTACCTCCATTAGAGGGTGTAACAATTCGACATCTTTAATACTTCATCTCTCTTTTTTAAACAAATCTCCAAAACTAAAATCTTTCGAATAAAAAATCGCTAAAACACCCTTATGTATATATTTCGGAAATGGAAATATGACCAAAATTTCCGGGTTTCTCAGGGTTTTTTAATAAGGTGGTCCAATTCGGTTGGAGAGTACTATTGTTTTACCTCCATAGAGACTGAAATTTTTCAAATAAAAAAATTGTTAAAACATATGTGTTAGAGATTTTTTAAAAATAAGTGATGCCGTATTAAAGACATTAGGCGTGTTTTCGTTACAAGCTAGCGATTATCGCTTGCTTGCTAGTAACCAAAACGCCAAACTAGCGATAATTTATTATAATATATATAATCGTCTTGATCTAGTGCATGGTTGTAGTTATTCTTGAATGTGTGAGTATTCTTCTCCTTGTGTTTGGGTCACAATGCCGATATCCAACAATATTTTTTTGGTTTTTGCATACTGGCAACTTTCTGCCTTTTTCAACCGAAAATACATATAACCGTCTTGCTCTAACGCATGGTTTGTAGTTATTCAGGCAAATATTTATATTCTTCTGCTTAACGATAACGATATCCAACACAGTTTTTCAGATTTTTTTACACTGGTAACTTTATGGCTGTTTCGAAGTGAAATAGAAGCGGTAACTTCAAATGCCGCTTAATATCGCTTAGCCCTCCATACAAAATAAATGATAATCTAAGCCAGTGATGTAACCAAAACACGCCTATTGTTTAGTGAAAGCCGGAGATAATAATTTATTTTTCAACATAATCTCCTCCTCAATACACTTAGTCCAACGTTTCTCCAATATTTGTATCCATAAAACAGACATTTGTTTGATCAATAATTTCATCGTTGGAGCTAAATCTCTTTCCACGTGTGCACCCGTGCATTATCTTGAAGAAAAAACTTTTTCATTGGCCATATGGGGTAATTTTTTTAAATCCTCGTTAACTCGGTCCAATAAGTTGGCATAATATTCAACGTATATTGTTTTTCCCTTTTGAAGGTAATCGATGTGCGAGCATCCAAAAAAACTGTTGCCATCACCTTATTGGCCGACAAACTTACCTTGGCCTTCTTCGGAGCCGGTCCACCCGGAGAAACCCATTGTTTGGATCCATGATCCATGTTTCATCCACAGTTACAAAACGCCGCAAAAACTCCTTCGAATTGCGGCTAAACAACTCCAAACAATCCTTTGAAGTTGTCACACGATTACGTTTATGGTCAATTGAGAGCAAACGCGGCACCCATCTTGCAGACAGCTTTCTTACACCCAACTGATCATTTAAAATCGAAACCACACTGCTATATTAAATTGCTGCCTATGGCATCAACAATCTCACGCACTTTTACTCTTCGATCGACCAACACCATATCGTGGATTTTTTCGACATTTTCGGGTGTATTGGCCTCAATTGGCCGTCCAGATCGTTTAGCGTCATTTGTACTTGTTGTACAATGAAAGTCAATAAACCACTTTTTTACCATTGAAATCGATGGTGCAGAGTCCCCATAGTATTTATCAAGCTTTTCCTTGGTGTGATTGACGATTTTTTTCCCCAAAAGTAATGTTTAATGAGCACTCGAAATTCACTTTTTTTGAATTTAAAAAAAATGCATGAGGTTGTATATTTTGAACAGCTGTTAAACGCCGTCGGTGGTGCAATGGTTAGTGTGCGCGGCTCTTGTACATGAGATCCTGGGTTCGAACCCTGCTCTGACCACCTAAAATTTCTTTCGGCGGCGGTCACCTCGCATAGTGACGGCGACACTATCGAGTATATAGCCATGAAAAAGCTTCTCAAAATACCGGTCGGAATCGGTGTAAAACTGTAGGTCCCAATCAGTGAGTGAAAACTGGAAAGCGCACATCTCAGTGATTGTGAGAAGTTCTCCCCGGTCCCTTCATGGGATGTAATGGGAAACCATTTATTTATTTAAACGCAAAGTAAATGATGCAACTTGCTCAAAATTTGACAATAGTCTACTAACAGGTGGTACTTAATGGGCGCAGTGTTGCATTTCATATAACTACGAGGAAAGTTCGAAAAGTCATGAACTTCCTCGTATAGACGACCCGCCCTCGTATAGACGATTTTTTAAAATTTTTCTCATTTTCGATCAAAAATGGGAATGGGTTACCCTGATTACCACTGTTGTTTTTCCGAGGGAACGTTCACCTTTAATTATCATAGCGCTGCGGCCATTTTTGAAAGGCACAAATAAGCCACAATGAACACAGCATTTATTTCTATTGGAACACTTCACAATCACGTTTTGGTTATAAAGGGTAGGGTGTCTGTCTTAGTAAGATTGCAATTTTTAAATTTAGTGTAATTTTTTTGTTTGCCGCTGTCACATATGTCTATTCCGATTTTTAAGAATAGAACGCTTTATGAAAAAACATCGCGTTATGTTTGTGAAAACTTATTACAAAAATTTGTAAATTTATGCTGAGACCACTCGCAAACTTCGACGAATTTTCAGTCGAGAAAGTGCATCTAATAGTTCAATCATTCGAAGAGTGGTCAAAAACTTTGAAGAACCTGGGTCGGTTATGGAAAGCAAGTCTCCTATGCATTAACGAACTGGCCAGTCTCTTGAAAATATCGCTGCTGTAAACGAGAGTGTCTCCGGGAACCCGATATCATCAATTCGGCATCGTTCTCAATAACTTCAAATTTCATGAAGCACTACGCAGAAAATTTTGACAAATGACGCAGACAAAATTCACCTGACTCAGGAGCTCAAACTAACAGGCCATGGAAAGCACCGGCAATGCGTTCCGAGGGTAATGGAGCAAAGTGAAGTCAATATAAATTGAAAAAAAAGTCATCTACTCCAACGAATCGCATTTCTATCGGAATGGCTTCGTAAATTCACAAAATTGTCTAATTTGGGGCTCAGAAAATCCTCACTCAATCCATGACAATCAACTGCATCCACAACGTGCAACTGTCTGGTGCGGAGCTTGGTCAGGCGCCGTGATTGGGCCTTACTTTTTTGAAGATGGGGCTGAAATTGCAGTGAGTGTGGATTGTATTCGTTACAGGAACATGATGATGGAGTTCTTGTCGCCTAAACTGGACGGCAGGCATCTGGACGACATGTGGTTTCAGCAAGACGGCGCCACATTCCACACCGCGCATGAAACTATCGATTTATTACAGCAACGATTTCCAGAACAAATTATGTGAAGAAATTCTGATCTCAACTGGGCAACAAGATCATGCGATATAACGCCATGCGATTTAGTTTTTTTTTGGGGGGTTTTGTGAAATCTCAGGTTTATGCGAATAAAGCAGAAACAAATTCTGAGTTCCAACTTATATTCTTTTCAAGTTTTTTTTTGCAAATTTTTAAGGATATTCAAGCATACAAAGTTGAAAACAAATTTTTTGCTCAATTTTCTCCTGATAAGCCAAAACAAACAAAAAATTATGAAAAACTGAGATTGATAACCATTCATTTGATAACCATATCACTAATGTATGACTAGGAGAAGAATAGAAATATATTTTACAAATTTGCATAGAATTAAAAGTCCTGTAAAAAGGAAACGAAACCTGGGGATTTAAAATTGAATAGGCGGTTTTACTATACACGCTCACTACTATCACTAGTACATAGTTTTTTTTAATGGTTCAAAAATTGGGACAGCCAATCCAGGTAACCGGGGTTTCGCTTGTTTCGAAAAATGGATTACACTGAGTGTAGTCAAACCTCAAAATACAGCCCGCTGCGTTGCTATGTTTTTCTACCTAAGGAGTGCGCACGAAATAAATGGTGCGCACATGTTTGGTAAAAAGATCAAGATTCATGGATTAATTTGTTTACAGTTATTTATTTATTAATAAAAATTAAGTTCAAATTCACTTTTTACACTGGCTTACAAATATTTAGTTTTCGTTTAAAATTTTTTTTTAATTTTTCAGGGATGCCTTTCATTAGGGCTTTTATTGTACTCTCTGGTACAACATTAGTGCTTGTAGCCCACATTCTTCTCAAAACATTTGCATCCGTGGCAGCTCCTTTCGCAGCCTTTAAATGCCGCTTAACTCAAAATCAAATACGAGATAGACAACAAAGAAACAGAAACGCAGCAGATATTCAATTCACGAAAACAGTGTTTGCAAACCTGTACATGTTTCCTGCAATATGTTGCTGGGGTCGTGTAATATTTTCTTTGCCCTCTTGATGTCTGGAAAACCATTTTTTCTGTTACACCCAGATTTTCTATCGATCGTCAAGAGTTCCTTATATTTTGTACAATAAATTGTAATTATTAAAATTATTTAAAAAAAAAACTAAACGAACGATTGACTTTCTATTAAGCACGGCACTGGCAGATGTAAAAATGTCTGTGACATCTAAATGCATTGGATACAAAAAGGTTTTAAGCCTAAAAGTACACGCTGAAAAATCGGTATTTTGTTGTTGTTTGGATGCAAATATAAATTGTCTTTGGAACTTGTCGCAAACTTAATATACTTGTGTCCAAACATATTGCGTTTGCTATTCTATATAAAATGTTTGAGACACAATGATTAACATGTTAAAATATATGTATAATATATGTATTAATGTATTAATGATTAACATGTTCAAATATGTCTGTGTTTGTGTTTGGTGCACTGTTTATGCTCTCTCGAGAGCAAGAGAATAAAACAGGGACAACGAGAAAGTCTATCTTGTAAGTGTGTGTCTGTATTTTTGCATTATTCTCGCAGTCAGTGAGTCATAAATATTCCTGAATGCGCATCTAAATTGCAGATGAAGTCAGTGTTTCTTTTTTTGGCTTAGTTAGTTAGTTAGTTAGTTAGTTCGAAAAGAGGGGCGTGGTGTTGAGTGTTCAGAAGGAGCACTCTAAACCTTCCCATGTCAGTAAAGACATACACTTAAGCCGCTAAGTTCGACCTGTTGTGCGCTCTAAGATTATCCTACTACTTCACTTCACTATGTCCCTTATAGGAATTCGGTGCTATTCACGAAATTCCTTAGTTTATTCCAGTCCATACCCATAAGTTTGGTCATGTCCGGTATCGTACTATCCGAAAGATATCTGGATCTAGCTTGTGTGAAGGCCGGGCAGTGGCATAAGAAGTGCTCCAACGTCTCATCGTCCTCCATGCATGCCCTGCACTCACTGTTCGCCACTAGTCCAATACGGTATAGGTGGGCTCGTAATCCCGAATGCCCCGTTAAGACTCCCATCATTTTGCCCATTTCGGCTTTTCCCAGTTTCAGCAAACCTTTTGTTCTCGATTCATCTGGGTCTCCCCATAGAATCTTTGTCATCCTGCCTACTGATTCCCGGTTCCACTGGGCTATATGTGCCGACTCCGCCCATTTATTTAACTCAGCCTTCGTCACCCCAAAGGGTTTCGCTCCATCTAGGCTTACCGTTTGGAGTTCCCTGGCTTTCTTTGCCAGGAGGTTCGCTTTCTCGTTGCCGAATACCCCGCTGTGCCCCGGCACCCAGATGATATTGAGTCTGCCGTGCATAGAGTAGTCGTTTATCACCTTCTTACAGTCAAGGACCGTTCTAGATTTTACCGTTTCTGATGATATTGCGTTTATTGCCATTTGGCTATCCGTGAATATATTTGCCTCGGCTGGGATTGTATTATCGCCGAGCCATTTGATACACTCCGTAATCGCCCGAACTTCCGCCTGAAAGTTCGTATTATGATCCGGGAGCCGTAGGTGGGATTCGGTTGCTGGATTTTCAATAAAGAATCCTAGACCCGTTTTTTCTCCTAGCTTTGAGCCATCCGTGTAGCAGTAAGTCCCATTTGGCATTGGTGTCAGGGTCCCATTCTGCCAGGCGTCTCTAGTTGGCGTTAGGGTCACGCAGTTCGCCTTAACCCTTATCTCGGGTATTCGGTCAGATTCACACGTATCCTGAGTGTACCCGACTAAGGCCCCATTTATCCGTTGGTGTTTTGACGTGAGATCCCTGTTGATCCATTCACCTGTAGCTTGTAGGCGTTTTGCCGCAAGGGCAGCCTCGTATTTGATTCTAATCTCGATTGGCTGGATACATAAAATAGTCTCCATGGCTCTTGTCGAGGTTGTCCTTATTGCACCGCTGATACCAATGCAGCACATTCTCTGAACCCTCTGCAGTGTTGCGATGTTACATTTCCTCTCAACTGCCGTCCACCATACTACAGAAGCATATGTTAGTACAGGCCTGATTACGCTTCTGTAGAGCCAGTGTGTCATAGTCGGTTTGAGGCCCCATTTGGACCCTATAGCCCTTCTGCATAGCGACCAGCATCTGTAGGCCTTATTAGCCCTTTCCTCTATGTGGTGCTTCCAATTCAGTTTCCGATCTAGGATTACTCCTAAGTATTTAACCTTATCGGATATTTTAATCGTCTTTCCCAAGAATCGTGGCTCTTCATAATCTGAGATTTTCGTCTTCCTTGTGAATAGACATATTTCCGTTTTGTCCGGGTTTACATTTAAGCCCCTTGGCTGTGCCCATTCATACGCTATACTCAGTGCCCTCTCGGCCTCTCTGCATAATTGGTTTGGGTTCTTTCCCTTAAGAAGTATTATAACGTCATCTGCGTAGCAGATTGGTTTAAGTCCCTCGTCGGTAAGTTTCCTTAGGAGACTGTGTATAGTGAGGACCCATAGGAGTGGTGATATAATCCCTCCCTGTGGGGTTCCACGTTGTACTCTGTCTCTAATATTTACATCATGGGAACTACAGCTTATCCATCTATTCCTTAGCATATGGTTGATCCAGTCTTTTAATGCCCGGTCCACCATAAACTGGTCTAAGGATTGGATAAGTGTTTCGGTCCGGACATTATTGAACGCTCCCTCAATGTCTATGCATACAGCGAGTGTGTATAGTTTGTCATTGAGAGATTGCTCTATGTAGTAGGTTACCTCATGAAGTGCGGTGTCCACTGATCTGCCTTTGACATAGGCGTGTTGTCTAAACTTCAGCATATCGCTCGGTATTCCACTTTTTACCATGTCGTCCACTATTCTCTCCAAGGTTTTGAGTAGAAACGAGGTGAGGCTAATTGGTCTATAAGCCTTTGCCGTTGCATAGCTTGCTTTTCCAGGTTTGGGTATAAATACTACCCTGGCCTCTTGCCAGTTTCTCGGTGTGTAGGCGTATTTTAAGCATGCGGAAAAAATTCCTGCCAGATGGGTTGTTATTTGGTCAACCCCATGCTGTAGGATAGCCGGGAAAATACCATCCGGTCCCGCCGCTTTATATGGGGAGAAACTCTTTATAGCTTTTTGGACCATTTGGTCCGTAATGATTGGCGACTGATGTACCACATTCTCATCTTGTGACCACTCCCATGTGGGTTCCGCGTTCCCATTTGGAAAGTGTGTATCCATCAGGTGCCTAAGTGTTTGTTCCATTGTATCCATTCTCTTTCCCGTGTCATCTACTAGCGTTTCCGCCTGTACGTGGGTCTTAGAGAGGAATTTTTTCATCTTCGACATATCGTTGACGCTATCCACCTGTTCACTGAATAGTCTCCAGGAGTTGCGTCTCGCTTTTCTCAATATTGCGTTGTATTCACTGAGACTTCTCTTGTAGTCCTCCCAGTATACTGGTGATTTCTTACGCGTGGCCCTGTTGTAAAGTCTACGGACGTTCTTCCCTAGATTTCGTATTTCCCCTGTTACCCAGGGTTTTTCTTGGGCCGATTTTCTTTCCCGAAGTGGGCAGCTGTCCTCGAAAGACTTTACTAGTGCTTGCGTTGTCTTTGTCACTATGTCGTCTAGTTCGTCCCTGCTAGAGTATTCGAGTTGAGGGTGGACTAGTCGATTCTTAAGTAGGCTTCCGAACTTTGTCCAGTCTGTCTTGGTCCTATTTCGGAAGCATATCGGTTTCGGTGGTGGCCGTGTTATCCTGAATCTAATATATCTGTGATCCGAGAATGAGTGCTCATTTAAAACCCTCCATTCTTGAATTTCATCTATAAGGTGTTCAGAACATATTGTTATATCTAACACCTCCTCCCTAATCTTGTTGACAAAAGTTGCTTTGTTCCCAATATTCAGTGTGAAAAGGTCGTTAGTATTCAAATATTCTACTAGGGCATGCCCCCTACGGTTACAGTTAGTACTACCCCACGACGTGTGGTGAGAGTTAGAGTCACTACCTATTAATACTTCGTTACCTGTCTGTTTGGCCCTCTCTACCAGTCGCTGTAATTCCGACGAAGGTGGTGGTGTCGGCGAATCATATGGCAAGTATACTGATGCCAGGTATATATTCCCATCTCCCTGTTTCAGTACTGTTGCATCCGATGTTGACAACTCTGGGGAGAAGAGAAAACAAAGGTTTTTATGGCATAAGATACATGTTCTCGGACGGGAATCCGTCTTCGTATAGAATAGTTGGTAATTAATATGATTTAATCCAATAACCTTGTCTTTAGTGGTCCAAGGTTCTTGTATTAAAGCAATGTGTATTTTACCTTTATTAATTTTATCCAACAGAGCGTGGGTTGCCGTCTCGCTCCGGTGGAGGTTAATCTGGATGACCTCTAACATTGGTCCTCCAGTAACCGGTCTTCTTGGGAGTTTGTGATGCCTTCGGCCACTTCCTCCTTCTTAGTTTGCGGTGTCTGCTCCGCCGAGCCTCCACTCGCTTCGTCATGCTTCGCATCCTCCGGCTGTGTTCCTCCGGTCGTCATGCCGATTGGCACTTTGCCAACTTTGATGTAGACAGCTTTGGTCACAAAGAACACCATACCTTTAGTCTTGGCAAGACCAGCCATGGATGCCGGGTCTATTCCGATCACAAGGAGTGTGCCCTCCTGCCCCTCCTCCCTGTGGAAAACGACCCATTTGTCCACGGATAGTCCTGCGTTTTGCTTGCCAATGACTTTAAGTATGGCGTCCGATGCAAACTTGCTGCCCCATCCTTTAATATATACAGTAGCCTTCGTCAGCCTTGGGATGTCCTTCTTCCTTACGAGGGCTAGCTTACCGCCTTCCCAGGGGGCAGAGATTTCATCCACCAGCTTCTTTAAAGTCTCCGCACAGCGTTGTGAGGCCAGCTGTAAAGTGAGTACCTCCCCTTTGAAGCCGCTACTGACAACTTCTATGGGAGGTCCACTTTCGGCCTTCATTATGTGGTCCATTACCTTCGTGTTGACGAGGTCCTCCACGATTTGGCGTCGGTTATCCGGTATTGAGCCAGTTGGGTTACCGCTGTCAATTACTGCATAGCAGAGATCGTCCAGTTGTTGCCTTCTCGCTACCTTTGCGTAGGATGGCGGTTCCTTGCCCGTGTTCGCATTCAGCTTCCTCTTCCGAGTTGGATAGGGTTCGTGTTTACGCGCCCTTTCCTTGTCGGTTGATTTGGCTGATGTGCTCGTCTTTCCGGTAATCGCATCGGCTTTGCTCCTATTGTCCCTGGAGCTCTGTTGCATCCCCTGGGTAATATGGGGTTTGGGCGTCTCCGAATTACCAGATGACGGGGAACACTTTTTCCTCTTTGCCATTAATTTGACAGTGTTCTGTTCTTCCGGTGATCGGTTTCTCTTCTCAGCCTCTGTTGAGGTCGAGGGAGGCACCGACAGGTCCTTAGGAACATCCTGTTTTTCGGCTTGTTTGGCTGAACGGTTCCTCTTTGCAATCTTCCTGCGTTGAGCCCCCGAGAGTCGTTTCTTTTGTGTTGATAGCTTCGCTATGCTCTCGCTTACTTCATCGACCATTCTATTTACCTCGTCATTTTTTGGAGTTGCTAAAATGGTAATGTTGTTATCATTATTATCACTTTGGGAATCAGAGTTGGAGTCACCACCTGTTATTGAAGGCTGAGGGCTTATGCAGCCCCGCTTGGTTTCGTCCGCGTCATCATCCTTGTTTTGGTTGCCATTGGCTTTTTGTGTGCTTGCCACAGACTCTACTACAGGGGTCAAGACACCACCCCCTGTAGAACCATGAGTATGATGAACCCGACTCTGCGTTTTCATCATCATCGAAGCGATCTCATGGTGTTGTTTCACAATGCTATCGTGGATTAGCCTGTGTTCCGTTTCAAATGTCGTATTAGTATCGTTTCGTGTATCAGTTTCGTTTGCAGTGTTGTTATCATTGTTTTGTTTTCCTGTTTTTAGTTTTTTCATTAGTTCTTTTTCTTTTTTGTTCATGTTAGTCCCACGAGTATGCCAGTAAATATAATACAGTCCACCCCAGTGACGGCGTGAGTTGGACCGGGCGACATATTTCATTACTACCGACCCGTGCCCTGGCGTCGGAGGGAGCTGTTAGGAACCAGTTTGTTTAAACACTAACTGGCCATTCTAGGTCCTCGGCACTGCTTCCAACCACCTTGACCTTAAAAGTGTTTTTGCATTCAACGTTGGATATTCTAATGGCGCCAAAATCGCAAGGATCGCCATGTCGGGGGAAGCTTCATTGACATTCGTTATTTAAGTAGGCCTGATCAACAGATAGACCTACAACGAGACTCAACTTCCCCCCGGAGTAACCTTTAGTTCGCGCAGCCAAGGCCACACTTAGGCAGCCTCGGCCACACTTAAGCCCCCACATCGCGACAAGGTTGTTACCCCAGGTGAAGGTTTTTTGGCTTATGTATTGCGTTCTAGTTTCATATATTCATTCTTCAATGCTTCACCGGACAGAGGATATCAAAAGCGCTTGATTAGTGAAATCAAAATAATCGAGGGCTCGGACGCTTAAATGGTTTACGATGTTACTTTGGATTTCGTGTATGCGTTTCGTATGTGTGCTACCAAAGTGAGAAACGATTTTAAGGTAAGAAACTGGAAAGGGCAAAAACGTGAAGTCCTTTGACTGTCAGAGCCTTGACTGCGAAAATCGGAACCAACGCATAGTGATAACAAGGGCTAATTAAAATATGCAAAAAAAAATCAAAATATGCGCCATAAATAGCATGAAAAAATATCAAAATATGCACGGTTATATGCACAAATATGCAAAATATGCAAGAATAAAATCAAAAATTTTTTTACTTCAAATTATTTTTATTCAAAGAGATCTTCATTACAATGAACAATCATGTGTTTTTTTAAATTTTCAAAAAGAAATGATCTTCTATTGTCACATAAAACAGATGAATACATGGAAAATATGCGTTCAACATCAGTAGATGTAACCGGAGCGTATTTAAATGCGAGTATTTCAGATGGGGACAACTTTTCAATATGTTCATCGGTTTCGGTTTTATTGAAATATATGTATATGTGACTTGGTCCACGAAAAGGGACCTCTGCGCCGAAAAGAAGTTATTGAGAAAAACGCATTTAAGAAAAGCAGCAAAATACAGAAGAACCACCAAAAAAGCGTGTTAGGTAAAAAAGAGTAAAATTTTGATACTTTTTTTTAATTTCAAATATTATATATATTATCTGTTTATATCACATTTTTAAATATTTTCATTAAATATGTTCATCTTTACAGGTGATTTGTAAAAAAACTAAAAGACATAGAAACTTGCGGTTTCCGGCATTTTTTCCTATAAGAATCACTCAAAAAGTAAAAAAAAATTTTTCGGCGCAGAGGTCCCTTTTCGTGGATCAAGTAACATATGGTTTTTAATTTTTAAGGTCTTCAGACCTGTGTTTCTGTTTAAAACTTTGATGAATTTATCTATGAATACATTTTGGTTTGTATTTTCAATATTTTCTTTCACGCGTTCTATAACAGCTAAACTTTCACTAATAGGAAGTCGTTTAGTTTCTAGTCGGGTGGTGCTTGAGCAGAGGCGTTCAAAGTTATGTTTTGTATAAACTAAGTCAGATTTTATTGACACTTTTTCAAACAACAATTTTGCATTACGTATAGAATCTGCCTCATCGCCATCAAGTACATATAAAACGTCACAAATTTCTTTGAAATTTTCGGAATAATATATTGCTGCTTTTATCCACGTTCCCCATCTAGTTGTGCAAGGTTTTGGGGGATTATTTAATGTGGAAACATTGCATTTAACAAATTTAGTCGAGAGGGAGCCTATAAATTGGCTAAATTAATATAACGACTTGAAACATAAAATGATTTGGATTGTACCTTAAGAAATACTGCCTTGCAATTTACATGTCCAAATTGGGAACGTACAAAATCTGCTATTCGGTGCAAACCATGGGCCTAACATGAGCTGTGTAATCTTTAGAAATAAGATCTTAAGCGACTTACTGCGGATACCATGTATGGAGCAGCAGCAGTTACAATAACCAACACATTTTGATATTGAATTCCTGTAAACATTTTATTATTATTGCAAAACTCACAAAATAAGGTGCAAAGTAACTAACCATTTGGCCAAAGTATATGCAAAGAATCAATAAAATATGCTGCCATAGTACTTGAGTTAGACCTTTTAATATGAGCCATGTTTAGAAGATATGCTTTTCCTTCTCCATTTTCCTCCAACAAACCAAATACAAAATTTGCAAACATTCTCTGCTCCGAGTCCGTCGTCTCATCCATAGCTACCCAAATCTTGTTGGATTCTTTATTGGCTTGAAGTTCCTTAAGATAGGTTTCATAAATTCTTGGCACATACTTTGGTTGCAATATTGATTCAGATGGCAAAGAGTTTTTATGGCATTTTTCTACAAAAGACCTCACGCCTGGATCGCTAATTTTGTGTAGTGGTATATTTGCATTTAAAAATGTTCTGCACAAATCCAAATGATATGTGTTTAAGTTTCTGGTAAAGTTTTTTAAAAACGATTGTTTTGGGGCCGATGAATTCTTTTCCATTGCCTGGTTATGTTTCGAGGTTTTAAAATGCTGGTGGACATTGTACACTTTACTTCCCTTAATATTACAATTGCACAAAACACATAATAGAACTGAGGAATCCATTTTCAATATTTTCGGATATTCCTTTACCATTCTGGCATTAAACATATTTGAAGACTCTTTTGGCATTTTATTATAAATCACTCGAAAGTAACTGAAATTTAAGATTTGTACGCACAGTCGTTATAGTATTTTCAATAAACAGTTAATTTCTTTGGAAAGTAGACAATAGAGCGAAGGCGATCATTGGTTAGTCTATACGCCGCAAACTTTTTTACGAATCATGCCTCCGATGTTTACAAGAGCCACAATGTTTTAAAACCCAAAATCTGTACATAAGTAAAGGTATTTTTGAATCGAATATCTGCAAGCAAACAATCATAAGCTTCCGGCGGTTATAGTTTCGGTTCGACTTTGTGGTAGAAGTTATATAAAAGTAATGAAAAAATTAATAACATGCAGAAACACATGTTCAAGCAGAGGATGGAAATATATTTTATGTGCATTTCTTTTACACCAGTTGGAGTTATACGAGTATGAGTCGTTATATATTAATCGCGTTGCCAGAGTAAAAAATATGCTTTTTTGACGTAGAATACGTCTTACCTTACGGTATGAGGAGTCATGTCAGGTTTTTATTGTTGTAATCTTTATTTCATTGAATTTGAGGAAACGGCTACATGAATTTTTTTAAAATTTTTTTTGTAGGTAAATGAAGATGTTATCTTTCGTTTGATATACATTTCATATTGGTTGATATATTTCTAGTATTTTAATTTCTCAAATGAAAATTGTTTAAACACATACACTCAAACATATGTGTGGTGTTTGGTTGAGTGTTTTTGGTTGCTCAACATTGCTTAGGAACATGTATCTAGTAAAAAGTGAAACGAACAGCAAGCTAATGTTGCTTGGCAACATGTATCTAGTAAAAAGTGAAACAAAGAGTAAGCTAACGTAATAAAGCTTTTTTGCGAAAGCTTCAATAAAGCTGTTGTAACATTAAGTTTGAATTGTAAGGCGTAAAGCTTTCACACAACGCTCGAATGCTAATGCGAAGACTCGATAAGGTAAACCTTTTTTAGTATTAGGGCGGCACTCTCAACACTCGCAGAACTTATTTCAATAAAAATATTAATTAAAATACATAAATTAAATTAAGTTTAAAAAAATTTAACATAATATTTTTTTTTAAACGGACTTGAATCAAATGCCGTTGGTAAATATAAAAATTACAGCAGACAGTTGTCCGAGGCCTTCGGCCACGGACTGTTCCTGCAGGCTGTGTCAGAGACACGGCCATTAAGTTTAACGTAGAATACGCCATCCGATAAGACAGAAAACATATATAACAATAAATGATAAATAATATAAGCAAATGAATTTAACTGTCTGCTGTAATTTTTTTATGCAAGGTGATCCAACAAAATAAGTATTTTTCCACAAAAAAATTAAAATAAGCAAAAAATTTTTTTTTCTGGCAAAAAGCCAGAAAAATTAGCCCTAGTGATAACCAACGCATAGCTGAAGCCTTCCGAAAACAAATAACGTGAGAGACAACAAAGAACGGAGAAGCAAAAGTGCAGCATATGCTCATTTCGGAAAAAAGACAAATAATGCATCTTTAAATCTTTTAATTTTTTGTATTAATTATTTATAAAATGGAGATATTCAAGTGAACCAAAAAAAATAGCAAATTTGTTGACTTTTTTATAAATTGTTCAAAACAGTTACTTAGTTAAGAAACCACTAGTGTCATGATTTTTTTATATATCAAGATGTCAAGCTTCCATTTCCACTTTAAAATTCTGCAATCGGTTACAAATTGCAAAAGATACCCGCTGCTGAATATGAAATTTTTAATGCCTTTAAATAAGTGAACCGGAGTGTATTGAAATCAAAGAATAATTCGTTTTTGGAATATTATTATGTTTGGGGGGAAATACACATACGTTTCCACATAAGTATATAAAGGTTTGGGGGGAAACACGCGACTGATTCCACGTTAGTTTATGGGTGTTTGGAATGAAGAACGCATATGTTTCCACGTAAAAGCATATATGTTTGCCAGTAAATATGATACTGTTTACATTTATATACAAGTGAGTTTGGGAGTTGCAAACATATGAATGTTTGAAGTATATGCCAAATATATACATGGTTCCTGCAGAGCATGTTTGGAAGAATATGCTAGAGAGGCCCTAATTTTTCAGCGTGCAAGCACCATTTATTTCGTACGCACTCCTTTTATTAACATTTTGCTGAGGTAATTCTTGGCATCACATGTCAGCAGTAAAATTTAATATTGGTTATTTGAAATAGATCCTTCGAATGGTCTGCGAACATAATCCTTATTAAGTTTAATTGCTGGTATATATTTTGCGATTATTACATAACTTGCAGAAAGCCATAACCCTGGGCATCAGTATAGGTATGAGGTTGTACGTATGTATTTGAAAATGTAATTTGAAGTAGTTAAAAGCCAAACTAAATGTCGAGATAGTGCTTTGTTTTGTATTAGACATATTTTTGGTGTGTGTATGTGGATGAAATAATGTTTATGTGGTAGTTATGCGTCAAACGCATATAGGACAATTGGCTGGAATTTCAAAAATATTTATGTGCAATTATGTTGCAAATATCAAGAAAGATATGGCCTTTAGCCAATAAAGGACCCTATGCGTTAAGAAATGTGGTTAAGTTTATTAACTCAAGCGATTACGATAATTCTAAAGAACTTCAAGTTAATCTGTATTTAAATTTGATGCTATATATGCACATGGTATAACATTTTTAAAATATTTTATATTTTTCGCTTACAAGGCATTAATGTGTCTGTGTTCAGTTCATTCTGCTGCACTATACGCAAATATTTACTATGTACTTAAAAAAGTTAAAGCCCTCTCGTATATCATAACCTTTTTTTATGTACTTTATGTATATAAGGAATGTATTTATATCTCTGAACTCATTAGTCATACGTTTATGCATCAGTTATTCTTTGAAGCAACATGTCAATACTATAATTTGAAGTCGTTATCATCAAAATGTCATCTCTGCCTCAAATTCTAAAGTACTAGATCAAAGCTACAAATATCAAGTATCATTTGAGCGATACTGCTTCCCCTGTTTAACGGTCTCATTGAAGCATCTTTAGTGTAATCATGTTCTTCGTTGTATCCGGTTTATCTTTAAAAGGCATTTTCGAATACATTCAGTCTAACTGATGTTTTATAAATAAACTTTATTTCTGTGCGCAGTCATTCAAAGGAACGCGTCGAGGGATGTTTTGCCATAAAATGACGACTTTCGTAAATGTTAAAGAAATGATGATATAAATTGAATGTACGTATTCATATGGCACAACTACGTGGGTTGGATAAAGTACTGTAGAAAATATATTCGCGTTTGTGTTTGTAAGAATAGTCTCATACACAAATAAGCTTAGTAATTTTGCGAGCTACTGTAATAATTTTATTTCCCAGTAACAGTAACGAAATATGAAAATTTGTGAGCAAAACAATTAAAAACAAATATTTATTGTCGAAAATAGCTTTATCCATAGAGTAATTCCTATAAAGAGAGAACATTTGTCTCATCAAACTTTTCCTTTCACACCCTTCGTGGTGAGTGGTCGGTGTGATAGTACCTGGTCTGCTTACGCCAGGTGACTTTACAAGAACTGTTGACTTAAATTTGTCATTCCGTTTTCGTTGAGAACCGTGAAATTTAAACGTATCTTGGACATTTTTTTTATCTTTTCTTGTCAGTCTACATTTGTGTTGTATTTAACGCAATAATTTTAACACCCAAAACGAAATGCCATGGTTGTTTTCCTGTTAGCTGGTTTGAACCATTGCATCTATCTGGTATTATTAAAGCAATTCTTTGCAACATCCAACATTCATATCACACCTAGCCTAATGTCATAAAATTGGAGAGAAAAATGTCAACTATACTTACTTACTTATCAGGTCTCGAACAACCCCAAGGGGTCAGGGACCTTACACAACGAAGATAATATATTTCGCCAACCAGTTCGATCTTTGCTTTATTTCCCCGGTTTGCAATACCTAGTGTACGCAGGGATTCGTCAACCTGATGCCTCCAGCGGAGTCTTGGTCTTCCTGCTTTTCGCTTTCCTTCGAGTTCGGTTTCGAAAACCCTTCGTGCTGGTTCGTCTTCATCCATTATACTGATATGGCCTAGCCAGCGCAATCGCGTCATTTTGATCCGCTGAACTGGGTCAATGTTGGCCCATAAATTTTTCGGAGTATTTTTCTCTCGAAGACTCCTACAGATGTTTCGTCTGCTTGCAAAAAGACCTAGTAGTCTGAGCCATAAAGCAAGAAGGTTGTATGAGAGTGTGGTACAGCTGGGCTTTTATTACTCGAGAGAGGGCTTTATATCTAAAGTGCTTGCTTAGCCCAAAATAACTGACGTCATTGTTTTTGTTTACGGCACATCCGAGGCATATACATTCGCCCACCACCTCGAAATGATAACCGTTATCAACTTTCACGCTTTGGTCCCGCGGAGGCCTTGTTCATTGAAACCATGAGTTTTGGCTTGTCCTCACTTACCGGCAAACCCACTTTTCCTGACTCCTTCTCAATTCCCGAAAACACCGGAGTAACTTCTCTCGGTGTACACCCAATAATATCTACATCATCACCATACGCGAGTAAAATCTGACTTTTGTTGCTGAAGATTTTATTCATGTTGACAGCAGATTTTCTCAGAATAATCTCTATTAAGATGTTAAAGAGATCGCAAGATAGGGTGTCACCTTGTCTGAGGCCTCGCTTAGTTTCGAAAGGCTCGGAAAGATCCTTACCAGCGATCACTGCGAATTTGGTGTTCGTCAAGGTCATCCAGCAAAGGCGTATGATTTTTCCAGGAATACCAAGCTCAGACATTGCTTCGTAGACTTTCTCCCGTATCGGGCTATCACAGACCGTCTTATAATCGACAAATATATAATAAGTGTCGGTTTGCTCTTCTTGGATGTTCTTCAGGATTTGGCGTAGTGTGAAAATCTTGTAAGTTGTCGATTTTCAAGGCCTAAAGCAACACTGGTATGGTTCAATCAGGTCAACGATAATTATTTTAAGACTTTCGCATATCATACTTGATAGAATCTTCTATGCTATGGATACCATGCTTATTCCACGGTAGTCGTTACAGAGACTCGGGTCACCTTTTTTAAATACGGGCATGCATTCATCTAACCAAATTTTGCTTATGAGCTGATGCATGCACCTTATCAGCTCATCGCCGCCAGACTTATATAGCTCCGCTGGTAGTCCATCGGCTCCCGCGGCATTTTTGTTCTTAAGCCGGGCAATAGCAGTTCTGACCTCGTCTTGGTTATTATGAGGACAACCGACTTTGTCGTCCACATTCTGATCGATTGTCTCATCGTCACTGGATATCCCAGGCATATTCCCAACATATCCCCAGCATACTCTGCACATCTGCGATGAAATTTCCGTCCTTGTCTTTACAGAATCCCTCCTGAACCTATGTCTCTATTTTCTCACTCTCGTGCTTTCTCCACTGCCGGTTTTTTACGCCTACGGAGACGGTTTACCTCCTTTCTTTTCTCCCTATACCGCTCAGTCGCAGCTCGCGTTGCAATTGACTGAAGCATTGCCGTACGTGCAGCGGTTATTGTCATCATTTGCGGTGTGACACTCTTCATCGTACCATGGTTTGTTGCGAAGTGGTTTTTCAAACCCTATTACGGTTGTTGCGGCAATTTGTATAGAGTCAAAATGGGTTTCCACTGCACTTCAGGGTCGTCATCAGGAGGGGGTGGGTTCTGTACCAAAAGTTGCGACAGCTTCCTTGAGTAGGATTTGGCTACCTCTGGTGATTGCAGCTTTCCGATGTCTAGCGTTCCTGGCGTCTAGTTTCAAACAATTTTCGCTCTACTTAATCTTGTACGAACCTTTGCTGCTACCAGGTAGTGATCAGAATCGATGTTAGCTCCTCTGATCACTCGTACGTCCATTACACTTGATGAGTGCCTTCCATCAATTGCCACGTGATCAATTTGGTTCTTCGTTCTTTGACCAGGTGATACCCAAGTAGCCTTGTGGATGTATTTATGCTGGAAGGTTTTACCACTAATGACCATGTTTTTTGCCGCGGCAAAGGCAATCAGTCTCATACCGTTGTCGGAACTGTCAGCATGTAGACTGAAATTGCTAATAATTGGATGAAACTCATTCTCCCTTCCTACTTTGGCATTAAAATCTCTGAGTACAATCTTAATGTCATGGTCAGGGCAGCGGTCATACGTTTCCTCTTGGAGCTCATAGAATATGCCTTTTGCATCATTGTCTTTCTCTTCTGTCGTGGCATGCACGCAAATTAGAGAAATATAAAAATATTTCGTTTTTATGCGGAATGTTGTTATACGTTCACTCACAGGATTGAACCTAGAGACTAGATATCGCAGTTCTTTGCCAACTACAAATCCGCAACCAAATTCATGTTTTTTTTTTATCATGGCAACTGTAGTATATGTCGCAGTTTCTTTTCTTGTGCAGCAATGCACTGTCCATTGCATTTCCTGGATTCTGATAAAGTCAGCCTTATAACTTACGAGGACATCTGCCAATTGGATGCTTGCACCGGATCTATATGGAACAAGGCCAAAAACATATTTTATAACCCATTAATCATTGTACCCGTCGGTGGAGCAATGGTTAGTGTTCGCTCCTCCTGTACATAAGATCCTGGGTTCGATCCGTGCTCTGACCACCTTACATTTATTTCGGCGGCGGTCACCTAGCATAGTGACGGCGACACTATCCATTATTTAGCTATGAAAAAGCTTCTCTAAATACCGTTCGGAACTGGCTTAAAACTGTAGGTCCCAATCAGTGAGTATAACACCAGAAAGCGCACACCGCACTGGTTTTGAGAAGCTCTCCCAATCCCGACATGGGATGTAATGGGAAACCATTTATTTATTTATTTTTCATTTGTCATTGTGTCTTCATTATGTAACATAGAATATCAAATATATTGTGTTAGCACACAAGTGAAATGCTACAAATACGTTATAGTTGCACTATAACAACAAAAAAATACAGATTTTTCTGGATGACTTGGTCTCACAGTTTTCCTACACTATGGCTGCTATAGGCCACACAACCTAACGCGATCGGGATCAAATGTGGAAGTGATGCAAGTCTACAACCTTAAAATTTATGGTATTTATGATTTCATTGCACGTCTTTGCCAGCACATGGAAGAGGCAATTTCATTACTTAATATAGACACCTGTCGGTTGACAGGTATTTTTTTGAGCATAGTTTGTTTGTGTCGGAATCTAAATTCAGGAATATCATAAAGAAATTGAAGAGGCCATTCCTGCGATAACTACAAGAATTTGTGTAAAATAGGTGTCTGGTGTGGAATGTATTTCCATGATTTCATTATTTTCTAATAACCTTGCAACTTCCTGTAAATTGTCAAACAGTTTGGGTTGATATTTCAGTGTTACTTCTGGGATTTACAATATTTGCGAAGTTATAGACATTTCTGTGCTACAATAGGAATTACAATTGTGTATTAGGGATATGACTACTTCAATTATTTTCAAAGACTTACAAATACATGGCCGTACGCTATGACAATTGCTACAAATATAAATAAATATAAAGTTTTCGTGGTTAATTTGGTAACAAAAATTATCCGTTGGGATAAGATCTAAGTTTACGTATTTTGGAATTTCATCACTTCTCCTCAATTGGTCTGGAAAATTTTCAGTTCACATTTAAATTCGAAACATTTATCTAAATTTGCTTAAGTTCAATCCATTTAAAAAATGTTGGTCGGTTTGTAAATGTCCGCTAACACTAAAGAATCAAAATCTGAGTGTGAAAGGAACGAGTTTCTGAAAGAACTAAACTTTAAAGATTTTCAGTTTTTGTACAGAACATATATTTAGTTAAAAAGAATGTCATTCTACCTATAACGGTCGATTAACTGAAATCTATACGCTTCCAACAAGGTATAATATGTAAGACCTCCTTAACGATTTCATGGTGAGATGATAGTAGGGTAGCACGAATAAAAGCATCAAAGATGCCCTAATATGACTGCTAGATAATTAATATGGCAAAATCCAACATACTCGATGGATCTTCCGATTTTGAATTTGGCATCCAATTAACTCTCCTTTAACTGCCATGCAAATCACATACATATGTCATTCCTTTCGTTGGCACTACATAAGAAGTATTAAAGAGCGCATGTCCTCAGTAACACCTGCCAATATTTCTGCGCCCTATGACTTGTTTTGTTGTTCTGTTTTAATTTTTTCCTACATCAATTATTGTTTAAAAGTCTCACTGTTATGGCGTCTGCCCCATATCTCACTTCGTATTATAAAATATATGTATTATGATAAAATAAAAATTTCCTGTTTCTTGCATAAACTAAAAAATATACCTTGTATTTTTTAACTCTCTTCTGTGGTCTAATTTCCTTTTTGCCATAAATAACTTTGCCGCACGAGTTGGTATTTTTAGAAAGTCTGAACAAAGGTAGTTAGTATTTTGTTAAAAAAAAAAAAAAAAACTAATAACATCATTTCCGTTAAATATTTAATGCAGTAAACATAAACTAAAGAAGATGAAAAACAAGCATAGCTTGTTAAATTCTTCTATTTTTTTTGTCTGCCCTTTTAGTTTGTGGTTAACAAGGAGCAGAAGGGTATAAACCACAATGCACATGCATTTAGCTTAAAGACTGCATTATCTTTTTTGTTCTGTGTTTTTGTTCTTTGTCCAATCACAAATGCTGGTCCATATATATATACGAGTACACACATAAATGCAATATTTTACGAGAAACACGTACACATAAATCTTGCTTGAGAAAATATTTTGTAAATCATTGTTTCCTAACATTGAGGGTCGCAGCATGGACGCAGAGAAAATAATACGTCTGGGGTACCACGTATTTGTTTGCAACACACGTTTGCAAGCCGCAAACTCACTTCTATTTAAATGCAAATAGTAGCACGTTAACTAACAAACATGTATCCTTTTAGGTGAACACATATGCGTTCTTAATCCTCAAAACATTCATATACGTACGTGGAAGCATTTATGTGTTTCCCCCAAACCGCCGTATACTTACGTGGAAACATATGCGTATTTCCTCCCAAACATAATAATATTTAGAAACGATTTTTTCTTTGATTTCACTATATACGTGTTATTTATAATGTTTAATTTTTTAAATATAAATCCAAATTTATAAATAATTAATACAAATAATTAAAAGATTTAAAACGGTCCTCATACATTTACATTGAATTCATTGAACTGAGAATCTGCTTCTCTTTTGCTTCTCCTCTTTTTGCTGTCTCTAACGTTTTTGATTTCAGAAGGTTTCAACTACTCGAATAGTTTCTGGTACTCGAATAGTACTTACATATGGTAAAAATCTAGTTCGTGCGAGCCAAGCGTGGATTAATAACTTGTGTTTTTGTTTATTACTAATATTATAGAGAGAAAATATTTTTGAATTTGTTAGTTTGTATATAAGGAGTAATATTCTAAATTACTCATCCGATTTTAAAAATTCTTTAACCTTTAACTGACGAGGTGAAATTTTGGGACATAGTTTATGACATGGTGGTAAATTTTACCCCTCTTAATTTTACTAAAAAAAATGTAGTAAAAAATATTATTGATAATTGTTTGTTTTTTAATCAGTATAATGCTACGTTATCAGTGACTGCAATAGGGTATTTTTTTTCGTTTTCCCCCGTAATAAAATACAGGACGAAGTCTGGCGGATTTGGTAGTTTAATACATTTAACAATTAACCCGTCGTTCAGTTCAGTAAAGTCTCTGACAGACGAAGGGCTTCACGTTGCTGCCCTTTCCAGTTTCTTTCCTCAAACTCGTTTCTCGCTTTGGTAGCACACATACATATATACGAAACACACACAAAAACCAAAGCAACATCAGAATCCATTTAACCGTCCGAGCCTTTGGTTATTCTTTTGTCACTTATCACGCGCTTTTGATATCATTTGGCCGACGAACCATTGGTGACTGAAATCAAAACGCAATACATCAGCCAAAATAATCATCATTGACTTCATCTGCAATTCACTTTCAGGAATATTTGTGAACCACCGACTGAGAGAATAATGGAAAAATACAGATATACACTTGCAAGATATCTTGGTCTCGAGAGAGCATAAAAAGTGCAATATACATTATTTGTATTACAAACATTGATGTATTTGTAACACATATAAAAAAATAAATAAATGGTTTCCCGTTACATCCCAGGAGGGGATAAGGGAGAGCTTATCACAACCAGCGAGCAGTGCGCGTTCTAGTTTTACACTCACTGATAGGGACCTACAGTTTTACACCGGTTCCAAACTGTATTTTGAGAAGCTTTTTCATGGCTAAATACTCGATAGTGTCGCCGTCACTAAGCGAGGTGACCGACGTCGCGACGCGTCGTAAGAAATTTAAGGTGGTCAGAGTAGGGATCGAACCCACGTCCTCATGCACAGGAGCCGCGCACACTACCATTGCATCACCGAAACACATATATTGTAACATATTAATCACTGTGGCTCAAACATGTAATATTGACTGGCAAACACAATGTGTTTGGATACAAGTATATTATATTTGCTTCAAGCTCCAAACACACGTTGTATTTGAATACAAACAGCAACAAATTACAGATTTTTCAGCGTGAACACAACGTCAGCCGTGGCTAAAACGGTACCTTTCCCCATTGACGGCAACATTGCATCCATCATCTTTTTTGAAGAAGTACGGTTCTATGATCCCGCCGCACAGTGGTTCAGAATCAATTTCCATCGCTCAGAATTCAATATCTTTTGATCTTGTCAACATTTTGAAGGTGTGTAAAAAATCCAATTGTAAAAAGGAGTGAATATTACGATATATCAACATTTAAAATCGCAAAATTGTATTTTAGACAAATTCCAAAATTTCCGAAGTTGACTACTTTTTGTTTTTCCCGATTCCCGATGTTTTTTTCGTTGTATTTGTTTAACATATTTTGTCATAAATGTTCATAATGCGTACAAAATATATTGCTTTTTTACAAGTATTTGCTTTTCTCAAATTTTGTAATTCCGCAAAAATTTGGAAGCCTTTTTTCGAAATGCTTGATTGCGCTTAGTTTGTCTTTACTATAAAGAGCGTTTTCGTGGCTTTAATAAAGCGGCTCAGTTTTGTTTATGCCAAATACAATTCTGTTGTATTAAATATTTCAAAAAATATCGTTTTTGAATAAAATTTTGATTTTGGACTAACACAACTTCTTTGCTTCAAGAGGCTTGACTGAATGTGATACACAGTTTAAAAGACTAATGTATTTCCCAAATCTCAGGGTAACTTTGCTGCCCGAGTGAATATAAAGAAAATAGCGCTAATTTAATGAAAAAATTCTGATTTTTTAGTGACTAAACGAAAATAACTAAAATTTTTCTCAGAAAATTTAAAAAACTAAGTATACGGCTAAATGGTGATAACATTTTCTTTTCCTTTTGGTATTTTCTATACTATTCGGAGTTAATTAGCTGGAGTTATGTCCCATACATCCCTCACTACCCAACATTTGGTATATACATAGAATTATTGCCGTTGAATTCAAAAGGAAAACATTTTGAAGTTATAATTTCCTTTAAGGCTGTAAGAAATAATGTTTTCTGCGGTTAGTGAAAAAAATGTAAATGCCGCGGGGGGATTCGAACTCAGATTCGCTGAACAATCGTTTCGATGTTTGTGAAGCATCAGCTTCAGCAGCGTCTAGACCGTTAAGCCACTGCGGTGTGTATTTACACAAGTCACTAACCGAAGACATTTATTGATTGATTGTGTGCAGAGCGATTGTTGTCGCTACTTACACATTGCTTTCCTATTTACACACACTGATGCAGAAGTTTTGAAAGTTCTACTTTGATTGTTATAAAGTTTTGATACCCAAATATTAATAAAATTCGACTCAATAACAGCCGTGGCCCATTGGTATTCAGGTATAAAAATATTGAAATAATGTCAATGTTTGCTTTTTGATGAATTTCAGTACCACCTAGTACCACCTATACATATCACGAATTAAGCGTTAACAGCCAAAATCTTATCTCTTATTAGCTCGCCCATAAGTTTACTAAATAAACGGAACCCAAAAAATCCTACCACCATACTTAGGTGGCATTTTTGTGTGGGGGTTATACAAGAAAGCGACACAGAGATGACTGGTACATCTTAAGATGGGTCCATGCCTTATAGTTTTGAATATTAGAAACCTCAAAACTAACTCATAATACCCTGTAAGCATAATTTGGTGATATTCGTGAAGATAAATTCCGAATTTAACTCGCAAAGTTATAAACCACATTAATTTATACAACTCTGATAACGGGTTAACAGACACCTGTGAATGCTGTCAAAAAGAGATATATATCAAATAACAACAGCGTTGTAAGAAGGAAATTGTCCTCACATACAAATGTATGCATCTTGGGAACATTTAGCAAAATTATAACTAACTAAGGATTTTCCCGTGTTGTCATATACATCGTTGGCCAGGTATTGGGAAACACTTTCAGAATCTGAAATCAGAAGAGGTCCTTCTTGAAGTATGGAAGAATGTCAGTTTGGTTCCCGATACAAAAAAATATATGAAATACTGAAATAATATTGTTAATGATATAATGTTATTAGTGTAATATTTAATTTTCGTGTGACCGCTTTGTGACCACTTTAACAGATGTATATTAACCCGTTAACAGAGTTGTGTAAATGAATGTGGTTTGTATCTTTTCTAGTCAAAATCGGATGTTGTCTTCACGGACATAGTTTGGTGTAGGGTATAATCGCAGGTTTACCGACTAGTTGGCTCTCGCTACCTTGGCACATTTGAATTGCCTGTTGTTGGTGGCCAGTGATAAAAAAGCACAATGAAGTAGAAGTATCTGAGAAGAATCTGCTTGAGAAATTTTGCCTAACATCCCCAAAATCTTGATTTACGGGGTTTGCCTGCGTTTGCTCACTTATACGCCTGTTCGTTGGTTTATTATCAACTGATTTTCTGTTTCTCAGAGGTTTGTCATATGTAACATATGTTACACTAGCCAACAGTCGTTTTGTTATTTGGTTCTAGCATAGTTTTTCTCATTGATTTTGACCTACTGAACACGAAAATGAGTTTTAAAAATTTTTCTGTTGATTGGTTTTCGAGATACAAATTTTTGAATTTTTTTTTTTAAATTTTTGGAGGTACACTTACAATTTTGAGCATATCTTTCGTCTTCTTTGACGTATTTGATCCTACTACTACTCAAATTAAAGCAAATTGAGGCGTCTACAACTCATTCTCAGAAAATTTTCAAATCGGGTGAGTAGTTTTGATGTTGGCGGCTTAAAAAGGTTAAAAAACTGCGTTTTTTTAGTAAAAATGTGGCAGAAAAATTCATATAAAAATTCATATAAAATATAAAACGCGATGCTAACAGCGATTTTGGTTTTTTTACGTATAGCTGGCATTTTTCCAAAGAAAATAAGCATTTACTTAACAAAATCTGACAACAAATGGCGGACTTATAATTTTGTTGGTAAAACACCGAAATTCCGCTATTTCACGATATTTTGATTTTCATTATTTGCACAGCTTACCTACCCAACGCAAACGAATAAATACATTTGAACTTAATTTAAAATAAACAAATTAGTCTTAGTATATTATTTTTTAATTTATTTAGAGCACTACATACTCAATGTATGGCACAATTAGAAATGGATGTGCCAGGTTAGCTAAACTAACGAAATTAACCAAATCAACGCCCATAAAAAATGAGTAAAAACAAAGATATAACTGTACATTTTATGCTTCGATGAATGATAACAGCTTCGGGAATGTTTCATCTTTCAACATTTTTTTTATATCGGGTCCTGCGAAGACTCCTTCTTTAATTTTTGTCAGCGAAAGGTAAGGGAAAATTGACCATAAATAGGCAAAAGCTTCACCTTCTTTGTCCAATTTTTTGGCAAAATTTTTTATCAAACCCAATTTTATGTGCAGCGGCGGAAGTATTATATTTTCACGGTTCTATATTAGTGGTTTGCGCTGAACATTCGCTTCTCCAACTACAGGTTTCGTTCGTTCCGGCCATTTTTTTTTTGAATATAATGCTGATCATCAGCGCGGCTATTCCAAAGGCACAGAAAACAGCAATGTCGCGTATAGCCTCCTTGGAGTCCACACAGAATGGCCACAACTTTGAGGTTGGCGCATATTTTCCAATTATATTTGCTATACTCTATGCATTTCAGCAAAATGTTCATAGTTTCATAGTTCTCCTTTGAATGAACCGCATGAGCAATAGGAAGAGATGGCTTTTCATTCCCATTATGTAAGAGAACTGCCTTCAAGCTCTCTTTGTTGCTGTCAATAAACAACCTCCATTCATTGGGGTTGTGAATTTGGTGAAGCTCTTGGAATAAGCCGGAAATGTCGCTGCAAAAACATATTTGGTCTTTCTTTGTATAAAATTTTGCATACTGCTGGTGACGCTTCCTGTACGCTGTTACTTTCACTTCTGAATCCGCAAATCCACACTGTACCATCCGAGACGCAAAAAGTTCGGATTTCTCCTTAGTGAGACCAAAATCGCGCACCCAATCGTTTAGTTCGGCCTGTGACAGTAATTTTCGCTTTCTGCACGCCCCAAATTCGCTTGCACTTGACTCGGACTCTTGATCTGACGATTCTGCTTTTTGAAGAGATGCACCAGGGCACACTGGATATGGTACATCATTCGAATGTGGTACTGGAAGTGCAAACGATCCCACTTGAGCGTAGTTCCATTTTAAAAATCTCCCTACCCCACTGTTTGTGGTGAGGCAAAAATAACAGTCTGTGGAATGGCATAGCGGCTTTTTCCACATCACTGGTGTATCGAATTTCATATGGCGCCTAAAATTAAAATAAATTACTATATTTGCTTTGCTTAATGTGTTTAAATAAAAATTCTTACCTTCCGCCAGCTGCCCAGTTGGTTAGGATTATATAGCAAAGATCACATAGCTACTTAGGTGTCCATGATTCTGTGATATTTGGTGAAATACCAAAAAAAATTCAAATAGTGTAATTGCACTGCTGGAGTAAACGTGTGTGCGTGATTATTCTTTATAAACTCGCCACAAACATTGCAGAAATTGTCTGGATTGTTCAAACACTCGAACACACGTAGTCTTTTACTCATTGTCTTACTTGTTGGGTAGGTATTATATGCACTTAAATTCAATTTGTTTCACTTTTTACTCGTACTACTCGCGTTCGTAGACACTTGTTGAATGACAAAAAACGATAAATGAACACCTATAAATACTATACCTGGCTATATACCTGATTCAGCAAGTGTGCGTTTCAAATTGTGGAAAAGTTTCCAAATAATGACCACTCACAAATGTGGGGGGAATTTCTGTAAAAAAATCCGATACAGGTAGCCATCGGGAAAACACACATCAATAAAAAAGTGTAATTCCCTTTAATTGACTGTGAACGGAGTAGCAGTCATAAAGGAACACGAAGAGCGTCCACGCACATTCAGAAGCGTATATTACTCTGCAACCACAATCATAAAAATTAAATAACTATTTGTGTATTACTTATTTTTTTTAATTCTGAGAATCATAAAAATTACGTAAACGTTTTTTCCAAACAATTTTGTACATGTAAAGTGGGTTTGCCAAAATTCGTATCGTAAAATGCACCTGTGTTTCTATGTTCTGCATTTTCATTATACCATTTTCTTAAAAACATCGACGAAACGTCCCTACGATATTGTAAATAGGTTTTTTACAATTATGAAATATTTGTGTTATTAATATTAATTTAAAAATTTTATCAAAACTGCTAAGTGCTGTGACATTTGAAAAAAATTTCCAAAAAAAAAAATTGCTGATTTCACTAAATTTTTGAAATTTCACGTCCCTTGCCAGAACAGAAGACATTAACCCAGGGTGGTGAAATTTTGAACAGAAGTAACTTATGGGAGCAACTGTTCCGTTCTATTCCAAAAGGATTATAAAAAACTTGCTTTTTCGATCCCTCCTAGTAGGTTAGCTGTGCAAATAATGAAAATCAATATATCGTGAAATAGCGGAATTTCGGTGTTTTACCAAAAAAATTATAAGTCCGCCATTTGTTGTCAGATTTTGTTAAGTAAGTGCTTATTTTCTTTGGAAAAATGCCAACTATACGTAAAAAAACCAAAATCGCTGTTAGCATCGCGTTTTATATTTTATATGAATTTTTCTGCCACATTTTTACTAAAAAAACGCAGTTTTTTAACCTTTTTAAGCCGCCAACATCAAAACTACTCACCCGATTTGAAAATTTTCTGAGAATGAGTTGTAGACGCCTCAATTTGCTTTAATTTGAGTAGTAGTAGGATCAAATACGTTAAAGAAGACGAAAGATATGCTCAAAATTGTAAGTGTACCTCCAAAAATTTAAAAAAAAAGTTCAAAAATTTGTATCTCGAAAACCAATCAACAGAAAAATTTTTAAAACTCATTTTCGTGTTTAGTAGGTCAAAATCAATGAGAAACAGTATGCTAGAAACAAATAACAGAGAAAATTTTGTTATTTGTGACCTAGTGTTATTTACGAAAACTTTTGAAACCTGTGTGTATTTGTCCACCAAATAGCCTGCAAGAAACATAGTTCACTTCATAGGTATATTGCACTTCCGCACCGCGTAATGTTTTCAATTGTAAATTTTCCTCGCGTCGTCGATTTGACTGTAATTCAAAAAAATTTAGATTTTCCTTCAAATTGGGTTGATGGTAACTGCAACACATGTTAAGAAACAATGCTGTAAAGGATGCACCAAAACAAAGTACTCAAATACACACACTCATATACAGTCAACGAGAGACCAAGAAATATCGAAACCTTTTTATGCTTTATGGTTGAGTTACTATACACACACATTCTCAGAAACCAGCATACATGCAGAGATTTCCATGTCTACTTGGACAAACTGTTGTGAATATGAACTAAATGTTTGAAAACCGATACAGAGAAAGCAACAAGAGCAACTCTGATGTCGGTATATTGTGATAGGATGATACCACTGGTGATACTTTACAACTGTTGCAGATATAAAATATTTCCCTTTTCATGTGCACATACATGCATATCGACGACGATTCGTGTGAAGTTGCAAAGACTATTAACGACGGTTGTATGATATTTTGTAGATATCTTATAAAAATTTGCAAAGATTTTAAGGACTTCTTAAAAATTTTTTACATTTTTCGGATGTATTGTCACATGTCACAATACATGGAACAAATTATTTATATGACAATTACAATTTGTACGATAATTTGAATTAACTCTACAAATGCAAATGGAAATATAAGTAGTTTAAATACGATTCTCAATTGTAGTTATTTTCAAAGCATTTCCTTCATTTTGTGATACGATTCCACAACTTTTGTATTCACTGCTTGAGCAAATGGAAAATCAAAAATTTTTTTTTTGCACATTCATTAGATAAAGTAAAGGATGTTTTTGAAGTCCGATATTTATTGCAATTGTAAAAAATAACACAAAACAATCACGTGAGGTGTCAGGGGACATCCGGTTGGAACGAACTTCTATTCGCTATATATTATGTACTAGTTAGTACCAAAATGCCTAAGGCTCCCGTTGAAAAATACGATAATTTAAATGGGTCTTTAAGAAAAGATGCTTTTTGTAATATGTAAACTTTTTTTAAGGAAAATTTCTTTTTATATAGAATGGATTTTTTTTAAAGTATATTTTTAGGTCCTCTTTGTAAGAATATGTACTATATTTCCCCGAAAATGTCCCTTTTTAAAGAGAGGTACTTCTTTTATTAAAAGCTAATGTTTCTTTTAAGAAAAGGTACTATTTTTAAGAAGAGTAGTTTCTGTAAGAAAAAGCCAAAGAGTATGAACTTTTTTTTACAAAGATGTACTTTTTTTAAGAACAGGTACTCTTGAAAGAAGTAAAAAGAAGTACTTTTTTAAGAACGTGTACTCCTGAAAGAAGTTGTACTCTTTTTAGGAAATGGTTATTTTTTTTAAGAAAATGTACTTATTTTTGGAAAGGTATTAATTTGTTGTTGAGAAAATGTACTTTTAAGAACAGGAATTTCTTTAAGGAAAGTTATTTTTTTTTAAGAGGCAGAGTTTATTGAAGAAACGGATTTTTTAAGAAATGGGATTTTTTTGAAGTGGTCCTTTTCCAAGAATAGGTAAATTTTTAATAGTAGGTACTTATCGCAAGAAAAGTTAATTTGTTTCACTAAAAGGTACTCTTTAAAGAAAAGATAGTTTTTTTAGAAAAGGCAGTTTGTTGTAAGACAATTTACTTTCTTTAAAAAAGGTACTTATTTAAAAAAGAATTACTTATTACTTATTTTAGTAAGAAAATTAATTTTTTAAGCAGAGGTACTTCTTTAAGTTAAGGTATTTTTTTGGTACTTTGTTTAAGAAAATTAATAGGTATCGTTTTTTTTTTTTTAGAAAACTGAGAAAAAAACTTTTTTAAGAAAATGCTATTTTTTTAACTTCTTTCACTTTGGCATTTCTAAACTTACTTTTTATTGGATTCAAAACTACAATATATACTAAAGTTTGTTTATAGGCTCCACCTAGAAAACTTCCCATTAAACGTAGATGAATTAAAACTATAGATGATTCATTTGCTTAATCACCATTTTCACCAGAGTGCACATGCTGTTTCCGTACGACCATTTTTCACTCGAATGCTTCGAAAAAGCACTAAAACATCATTTGTATTTCGATTCTATTGTTTAAATTTTAAAACAGAATATAAATATTTGAAAATCATATAGCTTTTGATATTTGTTCACAATACAAAAGGCAAAACAGCATCGGTATATAGTTTTTTCATTAGTTTTTGTTTCCATGGAAATTTTTCCCATATCTATCACTCCGGCGCCATCTAGAAAATTTCCCTTTACTTTCAAATCCGCCACTTATCTTTCACCATCTATGGTTTTTTACTCCTCTATGCATTAAACAAGAAATTTCGCAATATATGTTAGTTCAGACAAAAACCAAAGCACAAAGTACCCAATATAGTTGATTACACTAGGTTGTAGCATAATTGTTTAAAAAAAAAGTACTTTATTTTTTTTTAATTAAGCCGCAACTTATGATAAGCAACTTCGTTCCAAAATTTAATTTTAATTAATCGAAATGATTTATTTAACAAAAATTAATACATGACATTAACACTTGAAGATGATTTCAGCTATATTGGAACCCCGTCTGTTCATGGCGAACTGCATTCTGGACGTCCAATTTTGGGTAATTTTTTCGAGCATTGTGGGTCATATGTCACGATTAACACGAATAACTGTAGCGTCTAAGAAGTCAATTGTTGCTGGTTTACCAAATTAAAATTCAATGCGAATTTGAAAATCCCAACAATGTAGGTGACCAGCGCCAGAGTTCTGTAACTTTTTACAATACAAATCGGTAGTTATCGTAAATTTGCAAAATACGGAAATTTTGTATTAAAATTTTATGAACATTGACAGTTTAACTACCGATTTTTATCGTTAATCGTCATAGAATTCCGGCGCAAGGCCCTGGTCTACGAAAGAACTGATCTTCGAGATAAAATGGCGGTCGATTTGACATACTTCTGTTTAACACAATGGGTGGATTTCTTTATTCCGGGTCACATTTGTAGTTAATGTAGAGAAGTTAAAGAAGCAGTGCGTTTAACTACTTTCAAAAATGTTTTCGATCTATTTAGATCTCGTGCTCTATTTAGGAAATTCTATCCATTTTCCAATAACAACCATGTAATATCGCTTCAACTCGTGGAAATTTAGAGAATTTCCGGATAATTGACCATTCAATTTAAAAATTCCCTTCTGATACATGTTCAGTTAAAATTCATGGCAATTGTGTACCTTTTCCATATTGCAAGTTGCAGTTGCTTTCCACTACTTTGAACAAGTTCTCATTGTTTACTATTGTTCTGAATGGTGATTTTTTGATTGTCTCTTAAGTTAGTGCTGCGACTAAATTACAATCTGATCTCAAGCTACAATTTTAACCGTTATCTTTACCATAAAAGTCAATTGTCTTCACGTCATAACTTTTATTTTGTCTTAAAGTCATAACTTTTATCATCCTTTCAAATGACTCCCACGTAATTCCATTACAATACCAGCACCCAAAACTATCAATCATTTTTAATTGTCTCTCAACAGTTTCATCTTACATTTAGTTTAACCTTACCAAACTAATCATACCTCCCTGGATATTATCATCATAATCTAGCTGTGGCGATTGCAATTTGCCCACTACTCAGTCACTCATATCCTGTAGTCAGACTGTATAGTCGTTGTCCTGTTATCAGCATCTGTATATTTATCTGTTTCAAGTGTCTGTGTCTACTGCAGTTCTGGATATCTTGTGTTTTGTTGTTGTGTTGTGTTATGTTTTTTTTTTAAGATCCATTTACTGCCAGTAACTAAAGATGTTTCTGCTGTTGTAGCTGTCAGTCGAATTGCCTGTGATAGTTTGCCATTTTTGCATTAGATTCTTTCGTATGTCTGCAACCGATTGTGGTTGAGTCTTTATTTATATCTGTGGTGTGTTCTTTTTACAAAATGTCCCATACAAGACATTTGTAAATGTCTAACATTTTTGCATTTCTTATGATGCGACGGATACTCGTACGATAGAAGGAAAGGGAAAGTACCTTGGAATATAAGAAACTGTGTCAGTTTCTGTCATCATTTTCTTTCAAAAATGTTCAATTTGCCTAAGACTATAAATAGGAAGCAGACCTGGCAGGACTATACGATATTTGTTAATATATTATTTCTTTTGTTTTTAAAATTTAATATGATATTGAAAAATATGAAATTTAAATAGATAATTTTGCTGCATGTGTGAGAGTGTTGGCAGTGGTTGTTAATTGTAAGGAATATAAATAATTTCATTTTAATTGACGGCCTTGCACGACCTTTATTAAAATCATGATAAAATGTAAATTGGATGAATTTTGGAAATATATACAGGGTGTCCCCTAAACTTTTGTCTAAACTTAAACACGTGATAGCTGAGAACAAAAGCTACAATGTTTGTTCTTACGCCAATTGCCTAGGTGGCTTCGTTTTCGAAATATTCGAGTTTAATATAATTGCATTTCTGAATGCATTTTCAAGAAATGCATAATCTACTTTTTAAATGAAAAAGAAATATCATTGAAAATTGCTTCAAAATTGATTTTAAATAATTTATTTTTTCGTTTGAAATGAAAACGAATTTTTTTTTTAAATGTTTTCAATTAACGAAAATTTTCAAAATGAGAGCCTTGTTGGGTTATGCACTTAGATAAGCGGTCTCTTATTTCAGTTGTAGTTGTATTAATAGTCATTTCCTGTCGCATTTGATTTAAAATCAATTTTGAAGCAATTTTAAAAAGTTTAGGGGACACCCTGTATATATATTATATATATATATTTAATTTTTTTTTCTTGAAAACAAAAACAATTTTATTTTATATAACTAATTGGTTTTGAAGATGATAGACCGTACACGACCTCTATGCTCATACAGTGCGCTGTGCGCTTTCTGATTAGAAAATTATTCACTGCGGTTTAAGTCGGGATCGCTTTAATTATTGTATTAATGGACTGCTTAAATTCCGTCAAATTCCTTGGTTTCGTTTTGTACACCTCTTGATTGACGTAGCCCCATAAAAAATGTATAGTGTAGTTAGGTCAGTTGACCTTGGGGGCCAGCGGAAACTGGAGTTTCTGGATATTAATTTATTTGGGAATTATCATTGGAGGTCCGCCATAAACGGTCGGGCTATGTTTGCAGTTGTTCCATTTTGCTGGAACCAAATGTTGTTGAAATGGAAACGCCGTTGAATCAGTTCTGGGTAATAAAAACTCCTTCAATATCTTTAAATAACAGGCCCCATTACACTGTTACACCGTTTTCTTGAAAGAAGTATGGACCCACAAAGCACCTTGATGAAACTGCGCACCACACAGTGACTTGTTCTGGGTCCAGCTCCGGAGTATATCTGGATTAGGTTCACATCGTATACAGCATTTCTGCTAGTCTAAATAGCCGTTTACATCAAAATGGACCTCATCAGACATAAACAAGAAATTTATCAAGTTGTTGTCATCTTCGAACACTGCAATCACTTTTTTGTAATATTCTCTTCGAATATGCAATTCCAGAGGGTTTAACTTGCTGCAGTTGGTACAAGTTTAAGTCAAGTTTAAGTCATCATGTATTTTGAGTTTAAATCATCATTTAATGATCGCCTGATCACTCCAATGTGCGCCGACAACTTTCGAGTCGAAACGAGTTACCTGAATCGACAATGCTACAACTGCGATTGTGTCTTGAACCCGATCATAGGGATGTCGATGGTATGGTCGTCCTGTAATTCTTCCAGATTCGGCAAATATGTTTACCCACCTCATATTCGTCCACCTACTCGGGGGAAAGCCGGCAAACAACCGCCTAAATTCCCTTTGGAAAGTAATGAAGTAAATACTCTTTTCGGTATCCCAAGCACTTATTTTAACACATCTTAATAGTAACCGACAAAATAAAAAAAATAATTCGACTACTCACACAAAAACAAATGTATTACGTATCCTTTTTGTAATACGAATCGTGCGCCACCCTGTAGTTCCAAGAGGAGTTATATTAATCCTAAGATATCTCTACACGCTGAAAAAAACGGCCTCTGTAACTTATTCTCCCAAACATATTCGGCAGGAACCATGTAAAGGGTCTGCCATCTAAGGTTTTTTTTTCCACTAGTGCTTATTTCGTGAATGGTAACACTTAGCTCATGTCTGATTTGACAGATAATTAATTTTATCCTTCCGCTGAACGAATATGGTTGTGTATTCGCTTGAACAACGCTGCGAAGTATTGCGACATTACTTTGAAAATCGTGCCACGTGACACACAGCCGAAGCTACACTCGATGTTTTGCGCCCTGTTTTTGAAGATCGCATTATCAGCCGCAGAGCTGATGTCGTTTGGCCACCTCGGAGCTGCGATTTGACACCGTTGAACTATTATTTGTGTGGTGCCCTCAAAGATGAGTGTTACGCCGACAAGCCAGAGACAATTGACGCTTTAAAGGACAATATTCGTGAAGCCATTGGTGAAATACACCTGCACACAATCGATAATGTGCTTAAAAATTGGCTCCTGCATGGCCAGCCGAGGCAGCCATTTGAATGAAATTATTTTCCATTATTAACCGAAAGGATTGTACTTTCAAATAAAAAAAGAAATTTGAGAAAATATTCAGTAGTTTTTTTTTTAATATTATTTTCAAAAAATAAAAGTTATTTGGCGGACCCATTATATATCTGGAAGACACGTTTATATATTTGCAAGTACCAAACTCAGGTGTATTTAAATGCAAACAGTATCATGTTTACTGACAAATATGTATGCTTTTATATGGAAACATATGCGTGATTCATCCCAAACATCCATAAAGTTACATGGAAGCATTCGCGTGTTTCCCCTAAACCTCCATATGCTTACGTGGAAGCATATGCGTATTTTCTCCCAAACTTAATAATATTTAGAAACGAATTATTGTTTCTTTCTTTATTTAAATAATTAATAATTAAAGATTAAAATGACTGTTACATTTACTTCCATTGAATGCATTATTTGTTTTGTTTTCAATCTACTGCTCTGTTGTTTCTCCTTTCTTTGTTGTCTCTCACGATTTTGTCTTCAGAAGGTTTCAACTATGCCTTGGTTATTACTATGCGATGGTACACAAACAATTTACTTATATACAAATCTAGTTCTTGCAAGAGAAGCGTGTATTAATTACTTGTGTTTCTTTTTTATTATTGTTTATAAATTTATTTTAAATATGTATGCAATTAAAAAAGCGTTACAAATCATTTGAGCTTTTATATATTATATAAAAAAATGTAATCGTAGTTGTAAGAAAACAAACACAAATGATATATTGAAGTGGTGCTTATTAAATGCATTTTTTAAATGCAGATAATTGTGTTTAATGATATTGTCTTTTTAAATAGCAACTTTATTTGTTTTTGTAAGATAACGGAATGAAATCTTAGAGATTTTCTTTATATGATTCGTATAAATGTGTGTGTGTGTGTCTTACTTCGTGCACACAACCATAACTATAATCCAGATATTTACTTAACTATAAAAAGTGATAATCCAAAAAATAAATCATATCAAAATGCTAAAGTTATAATAAACAGGTTAGACGATTTACGTGAGTAAACACTAAAATCTGTAGATGCAGTACAATATTAACCTGAAGTGATGGCATTACGAATGATAAATTCAATGACTAATTTCAGGAAGAGTTTACAATTTCAAAACGGCTTGGGTAGCATCAACAACATGACGTGCAGAAACGCCAAACATATCCAAGAGGACGGTAGGCGGACCAGAACGAGGCACAGTGGGTACAAACAAATGTTTGATAATGAAATCACGTTTGTCGGCCAAAGCCGAAAGGTCCGCTTCGCCTAGACCGCTTTGTTTATAACGATGTTCGACGACTATAATACGGCCACCGCATGCACGTCCATTTTCAACAATTAAATCGACATCCAATGGCTTAACAGTGAATGGATCAATGACGCGGACGTTGACACCAGCCTTTTGCAATTCGGTGGCAGAATTCAGACACTCGTACAAAGTGACACCGGCGCCGATCAACAGGACTGCTTAACAATCTTGCCCTTGCCAATAACGAAGGGTTCATTGTTGTCATATAACACGGCAGTGTTGGGGCGGGATGTACGTATGAAACAAACACCCTTAGTGTTGGCAGCTAATTCCACGGCACATTCGCAGCTGACAGCATCTGAGGGATAGAAGACTGTGCTGCCACGGATAGTACGGAACATGGCAACATCCTCCAAGCCCATTTGAGAGGGACCATCTTCACCAATACTGACACCACAGTGAGAACCGGCAAAGTTGACGTTGGTTTGTGAAATCGCACCCATGCGAATTTGATCCAAAGCACGAGTAAAGAATGAGGAAAAAGTGGAGGTAGAGACAATATAACAGTCGCGGCAAGCAGTACCAATAGCCACACCCACCAAATTCTGTTCAGCAATGAAACATTCAATGTAACGTTCTGGGAACACTTTCTTCAACTTATCAGAAAATGTGGAATTCTTAGTGTCTCCATCCAAAGCGATAACGCGATCACTATTTTGAGCCAATTTTGCCAAGACAGTACCATAAGCCAAACGGGTAGCAACCGATTCACCCGCGTGGGGAGTGGCCAACTTAACATTGGTAATATCCACCACAGGAGCTGGCTTGCTTTTAGTTGGTGTTTGGGGAGGCAATGCAGGCGCTCTTGCCGACGAGTCAATCATTAAACCTTGCAAATGCTTGATAACTTCGTTAGCCTTGCCGCCCAATGGTTTACTATGACAATTATCCAAATCTTCTATATTGGGGAAGAATTTTCCTTTGAAGGTTTTAGCAATAATGGCAGTGGGTTTATTTTTGGTATTAGCTGCCTTGTAAAAAGCCTTACACAACTCCTCAACATCATGGTCATCCACTACGAGAGCATTGAAACCGAAAGCTTCCAAACGTTTGCGATACACATCCATTTGATGTTGTAGGGAGGTGGGTTCCGATTGACCCAACCGGTTGACATCGAAAATAACGCGCAAATTGTCCAGTTTATAGTGACCGGCAAAGTGCAGTTATTTCCAAATAGAACCCTCAGCCGACTCACCATCACCAACCACGATATAGGTTCTGTAGTCAGCTTTGTTGAAATTGTTGCCCACATAGGCCATGCCAGCACCTACAGCAACACTAAGACCCAATGAGCCAGTACCGACATCAATATTTCCGCCAATATAGTCCGCCACTCCGATTTTTTCAGTATAGGCTCGGGCAAAAAAAGGGATTAACGTTGTTGCCCTTTCCAGTTTCCTTCCTCAAAATCGTTTCTCACTTTGGTAGCACACATAATTATATGCGAAACACATACACATTCGAGCATTTGTTTATTCTTCTTTCACTGATCAAGCGATTTTGATATCCTCTGTCCGATGAACCATTGACGACTTTATACGTGAAATTAAAACACAATACAATACAATAATAAACACTGACTTCGCCTGCAATTTGCACCCACATTCAAGAAAATTTATGACTCACTCACTGGGAGAATAATGCAAAAATACAGATACACACTTACAAGGTGTACACACTAGTAGCACCTTTTATTCTCTTGCTCTCGAGAAATCATAAACAGTGCAATAAACACTCTGTATCTGTATCTCAAACACAGATATATTTGAGCCGCAAATCATGTAATATTGAATAGCAAACACAATGTGTTTGGACATAAGAATATTATATTTGCTGCAAGCTCTAAACTCGTGTAATGTTTGCATCCAAACAACAAAAAACTACAGAGTTTTCAACGTGCAGACGTCATTGGGTGATATCTGCGAGAAGTTACTGCAGTATTTTCGAGAATTGAGAAGGAAACAGCAAAAGTGGGTTTAGCAGTAAACGAGGACAGGACAAAGTTAATGGTTTCGACAAGCACAACATCCACCCGATAAGATGACAGGGTGAATGGTGAAAGCCACTATAATTTCGCGATATGGAAGATATTTATTGTGCTTGCAAACTGGTGTTATTTCGGGTTAAGTAAATGCTTTGGAGATAACACTCTCTTGAGAGAAAAAGAAATCCATATCTCATACAACCCGTCTTGCTTTACGGCGCAGAATCCTGGATCATGTCGTATGCTGACGATATATCACTGGGAGTTTTCGAGCGAAAAATACTCCGAGAGACATATGGTTCTCTAAGAGAAAGCGGCGAGTATCGTCGACGTATGAAATACGAGCTGTATAATCTGTAACCTGACGTCGACGTAGTTATGCCTATTAAAAGAACGCATTTACCGTGAATAGGTTATGTCAGTAGAATGGATCAGAATGAGCCAGTGCGAATCGTATTCGAAGACGTACTCGAAGGAAATTTCAAAATAGGATGTCTGAGACAAAAATATGGTTTCCCATTACATCTCATGAAGAAATTGGGGAGAGCTTCTCACAACCAGTGAGCTGTGCGCTTTCTAGTTATATACTCACTGATTGGGACCTACAGATTTACACCGGTTCCGAACGGTATTTTGAGAAGCTTTTCCATGGCTAAATACACGATAGTGTCGCCGTCACTATGCGGGGTGACCGCCGCCGACAGAAATTTTAGGTGGATCGAACCCAGGATTTCAAGTACAAGAGCCGCGCATACTTGCCATTACACCACCGACGGCCACGGATGACTGAGACTTTGCTAGAAAACCAGATGGAAGATTGTCTGCGACAGCTTTGTGTTACCAACTAGAGGAGTAAAGCTGAAGATCGAGCCGATTGGAGAATAATATTATCCACATGTTTTAAGGCCCTTTACCCCTCTGGGTTGTTTTAGGATACCTAAGTGAGTAACTAAGTAATTAATAGGACTTCATATAAAGCTCCACTTTCATTGGCATTATTAGAAACCGCAAGAAACTACAACTAATTTACTCCAATAGTCACTACGGAATTTCTCACATAATTTGACCAACCTGGGGTGTTGGGTGATTGCTACGTGTCTATTGTGTAATTAATCACGAAACTGAAGTTATAACCAACCATATATTAAGGACATTCTTGATTTAATCTTTACTCTATGCCAGAAAATATTGCAGTCTTCTCATTCGGGTTTAAATAAAACATATTCCAAACATATCCTTGAATAATCCCAACATTGTAATGCTGTAACAAACTTAGATACTAAAACTAACTACTATACTGAATCTCTGAATGGGACAGTCGCACTTGGTCATGACTTGAGGTTGACTACAATTTATTATTCAACATAAAGTTAATGTAGTAATTGGTAATCTCAAGTAGTTTATCAAAATACAACCCCACATAGGACCAACCATTACAAGACTTTGGCTAAAACGACAACGGCAAAGGAGAAAACAAAAAAACACTGATGTAGTACCAGTACGTTGCAAGAAGAAGAAGAAACATAAAAGAGATGAATGAATTCCACTAAATAGTTATCATAAACAATGTGACATATTGTTGGCCAACAATTGGTGCAAAAAAAAGGACATCAGCAGAGTCAGACCATAATTGCAAAAAAAAATAAAAATTGAAGAGGAAAAGGGAGAGACTGCAAGGACAAAAACAGTGATACTTGAAAAGGATTAGCATAGAGCTTTGGTTATTCATATATTTTAGTATTGTACGATAAGAATAATTGGAATGTCCTTCAGTGTTACAGTGTTGTAATGACATGGGATGGTATCTATACTTTAGTAATGTGCGGATATTTAGTCAGTTGCTGCTGTTGCAAATTCTGCAGTGTTTTAAATGGGTTAGTGGATATGGTAGAGGTGACTAAAGAAAATCTATGTGACTGGGTAAGTAGCGTACATATGAGTAGATTTAAATTTATACATGTATCAGCTCATATCTTAATCCATATTAAATTTTAATCCATTTGTTTAACAAGGACATTAACTGACACATAGTAAACATTAACTAAAATATTTACATATCAGCCACCAATATGTGTAAACTAAATACTGATCTGAACATATCGTGGCATCCACATTATTACTTTAGAAATTTTCAACAATGAACTCCTTGCATCGTACCCACTTCATCTACTTTAACTAAAAATCCCTAAGCATTTAATTTTCTTCCTGATTAAAGAAAATCCCTTCTTCACTGGTTGTGAGAATGGGATGTAATCGGAAGCGGTTTTTCTTTAATTTTCTTAGATGGTTTCTGAGAAATGGAAATAGAAAACCAATTCAAACCCAAACTCGTTAGTATTTTCATACATCAATAGCTGAAAAATTTAATTTTGTTTATTCTACCTAATGGCATACAATTCTACCTCATTCGTATTTAAGTAATCAATAGTTCTATAGCGCTTACAAAATCTATATACCATACGTATCTAGTTTACATTATTCTAATTATATATATTTTATATTTGCCTATTTTTGCAACCTCATCAAATTACCTATATCCTAGCCACAAGGATCTTCAAAACGCCATCATCCTTTGCAGTGTCTGCTTAATTGCCAGTAAGATTTTTAACAATCACTTAAAGTGTTTTCAATTTGCAACATTACCTTATCCTTATCTGTATAATCAAAGTCTGTGGTATTCCAACCCTTCGCCATATTTCCTGTCTCATCCACACCGAGTCCTCTTACAATATCCTGCATATTTCGCGAACAAAAAAAAAAGAGAAAATACTAATACAAAGTATTGTGGAAATGTAAAAAATGCAAATAAAGAGTTAAAAACCCATTAGCTTTGATAATTGTACAACCTTTAAAACCATTTCATGTGGATTAGCCTGCAGCCCCTTTTGCAAGGAGAGTGAAGAGGGAATTGTATTTTTGGCTGTTTTTTTCTCTCTTTTTTTCCTTTTGGCGAATTGTTCTCACTCCCTTGAAGACATCATCTGCCACCGATCCGCCCACTGTCGTTTACAAACCCATTGCAAATACAAAATGTAGTGGGTGCAGGAGTTAAAAAGCAAACGGTATTTTCGTATGTAATTTGTAAGGATATTGGGGAAAAAAAACAGAAAGTAAAAAGAAAACATAACACACAAAGACCTTTAAGGGGATATGTGATGAGTATCTAACGAGGATGGAATGGAAATTTTAGTAAAATGTTTATTGTCATGTATGGCACAATTTGCTCTAATGGTATAAATAATAAAACAAGGTATCAAGCTATTCAGAATAGAGTGGGATAAAGGGGTACCACACAGGGTTTGACACCAAAGTATTAACGGACGGATCCTGAATGGAATGTGGAACAGGGTTTGACACCAAAGTATTTACGGACGGATCCTGAATGGAATGTGGAACCGGCTCGGGTGTCTTCTCCGAAGAGGCAAGCTTCAATTTATCATTAAATCTCCCAGACAAGTACAGCGTTTTCCAAGCGGAGTTACTGGCCATCAACGAAGCCTGCACCGAAATTATACCACAACGGTCTCCTATCACTTAAATCTAACAACACTGCATCTAAACTCGTTAGTGAATGTAGGGAAAAACTTGTCGAGCTAGGTCAACTGGCCAATGTGGTTCCTACTTGGATACTAGGCCACAAGGGTCTCCTTGGGCACGAAAAGCCAGGCGAACCAGCCAGGGCAGGATCCTCTTCTACTGAACCTTGACCAATCGGTAATCGCGCAAGACGGCTGAATCTTTAATATAATGACCACTGCCGTTCAGGCGAAGACGAAGAAGAGGGGGAGACGGTGGAACATCTCTACTGTTTTTCGGTTCTAATGAATAGACGCCTGAGGGTCGTCCCTTCTTAGCGCGAAATTCCATAAATTTGCAACGAAAAAAAGTTCGTTCCAGAAATCGCAAAATTGCGATTCTCGGTATTTTGAGAAGCTTTTTCATGTCTACGTACTCGATAGTGTCTCCGTCACTAAGCGAGGTGACCGTCGTCAAAATAAATGTAAGGTGATCAGACCAAGGATCGAACCCTCGTACTCATGAACAACAGTCGCGCACACCGACGCACAGTGGCGACATGTGAGTTTTTTCGTTGCAAAAATCATATATTTTGAACCGCATAAGATAATCATAGATAATTGTTCCGCCTAAGAAATGAGTATTTGGAAAGGGTGCTACGCCCTGTAGGCGCTTACTTATGGGTTATGAAAGTTAAAATTTGAGGAAAAATCAATTCTATTGTAACTAAAATAAATTATTTTTAACAATTTTAGATTTTTTTGTTATTTTTTATTTGTTTTATATTTTAAAATTATTACCCAAAAAATTAAAAAAAAATTATTTTTTTTTCTTTTAAATTTATTTTTCAATTTTCTGTAAAATATTCATCTAAATTCGTAAGAGAGGGTATATCTAAAATTCTACTCATTTCTAAACTATAATTAAGTTCTAGCTCTATTCATAACTTCACACGTCGCAGGGAAGAAATAAGTGGATCGGAAGATGATGCCAACATGTTGAACGGATCCTCCTTTTGCCTAACCCTTGATGATTTGAACGTGTTCTGTAATCTATATTTTTTATACAATTTGTTAAGAGACTCCTGTGCGTCTTCAGAAAGCTCTCCAATTGACAAAAAATGGTATTCAATTATATCTTTGCCATGCGCCAGTATTTTATGGACTGTCGGGGTCAACTTCTTGTGTTGATAAATAAATAAAAATAAATGGTTTCCCATTACATCCCATGAAGGAATTGGGGGAGCTTCTTCTCAGGTGACCGTCGTCGAAAGAAAATTTGAAGGTGGTCGGGCAGGGATCTCCTGTTCAAGAGGCGCGCACACTAACCACTGCACCACCGACGGCCACCTTGTTGATACATTTCCGCTAAAAGTAATGCAGTTTTCCATGCATATTCTATATATCTTGTAGAATTGACATTTTCTTTGCAGTTTAAAATACTCAAGTTCGTTCCGAATCTTTTCACGATTTGATTGTCAATTCCAGTGACTCCAGTTACTCACTCATCATTTTCAAAAAATCTCCTAGAAGTGTTTCCATCGTTTGGTTTTCCGTATCCGAACTTGGGACAGTCTACTTTCAGTCCAACTTGTTTAAAAAGACGCATCCTGTATTTGATTCATTCTGATCTTTTCCTTATCCTTAATGATTGTATTTTCATTGAAGTTTTCCACCTCTTGTGGTAGGGTATACTCGTACACCAATTTTAGCAAGAACTCCATAAACCTTCTCCTTGCGTGCTGTGGTGACATTCCATATTCCTAATTCTCCTCTTTTGTAGAATTGTTCAAATTACCGAAGTTCTTCTCGAATCTTTTTGCAAATCGGGCATGACAATATTGAGGTTGTTCATGTCAGTTCGTTTACGACTTTTCCGTTTGCCATGGTGAGGTGGAAATTGTATTTACATTCAATATATTTTCCTTCTCCAATTTCCAGCTTTGTGGGATTTATATTGCTTGTTTGTTCTTCAGTGTCCATCACCGTGGTCCTTATGAGTTCTGCCGATTCCCTTGCAAACTGAAACATTATTGGTCGGCAATAATGCACCGATGACAGCCGTGGATTTTTCCAGTGTAGAGAAACATCTGGTTTTAGCCGCAAAAGAACAAACATAAACATTTTTCCGTCCGAGATTGCAGCGTCATCGGAAGATTTCCTTTGTTTATAAACGCTTTGTCCAGATGATCCATTCTATCCCCATTTAGTGATCAATGTCAGTTTCTTAGGAAGAATTTCCACCTCATTTTTAGGAAGACTTTCCAACAACCGTTTTGTTGTATGACCCATAGGATCCTGCAGATTGAGACTTCCGTAAACTCAGTATGCAATGATCGGGAATTAATTTTTTTTGCTTGCGAAATATGCTTGTATCCGGGTAAAATGTCAGACCCGTGTCGCATGAAAGATGTCCGCAGTATCTCATATTTATCGTTGGAAACTTCTACGTCCATACACAAGGCCAATGCTTCTTCGGAAACACACTTGTTAATGTGTGCGTTTGGGGGGCGTGGGAATGCTTTGCTTAATCCTTTTTAGTCGCAGTTGACTTGCATCAGCAATCCTTTGTATATTTAATAGACAGCGCTCCTGATAAATGCTTTGTGGTCATGTCTACGTCTCTGGGGCTGTATATACACGTGAAAAATCTGTATTTTTTTATATTTGGATACAAATACAACGTGCTTGCAGCTTGTCTCAAATATACGATTCTCGTGTTCAAATACATTATGTTTGTTATTCGATATAACACTTTGGAGACACAAGCATTAATATCGTATGCTATAATACATGTTTTTGTTACCCAAGTATGGCTTCGTTGGTTGAAAAGTGCTGACAAAAAAACGTAACAGACAACAAAGAAGCAGCATATCTTCAATTCATGGACACAATGCTTGTAAACTCATATATGGTTCCAGGAATATGTTGCTGGGGCCGTTTGTTTTGCAGCGTGTATACTATATGTTGTTGTTTATCTGTATATTGTAAGAAGTTAAATATTGTTTTAGATTCTGAAGCTTCTTTTGAATGCAGCTCTCTTGAAAGCTCTTTTGAATACAAGTCTGAATAAATCGTCAAATAAATAAATGGATTTATAACTTTCATATAGAGCTATAACAGACATCCGCACTTACTAAAAACACCCAGCGACACAAGTGATGTAGGGCATTACGGGAATAACCCTTAGGTAATGGACAAAGTCGTTTAGAAAACAAAAAAATATAATGGCAACGATGTCGACGTGTAAGAGAATTGTGTTCCTCAATTCAAAACACCTACCAATCCAGCAAACAAACAAAACAACAAAAAAAGCACCGAAAGAGAAAGGATTTATATGCTAACAAAAATAAATTTGCATGCCAAAAGTATTTTATCGTGAAATATTTCACGCTTTACCTATCACCTGACGCGGCAACAGCAAAAAAGCAAGATAACAACGTGTTTTTTATTCGGTCCTGTTTGTTTTGTTTCTTTTCATTGCTAAGAGGACAAGTGGCTGCAGCTACAAACCTTGGGGTCTTTAAAAATAAAAATAAAACTTCTCAACAAAATTGCTTGGCGGGCGCCGTACTCGTATTTGTGGTGGTTGCCAGATTAAGAGAAAAAGAGTTAAAAATAACAAAATTCCGGAAAGGGTGAAAGATTTACGACCAATTTTTGTTTTTCGAGTGGGAGAGTGAAGCTGCTGTGTTTATTTTAGGATATGTTTAATGTTTTTGTAAGCAAGTTTGCATATGTTGATTGTGTCTAAATGTTCGAAAGGATTTGTAAGCATCATTTACAAAACACACAGCCAGTACGTGTATATATGTAGGTTCATCTTAATGTTTATGTAGGCATGTTACTGCCCATATGTTTGTCCACCTGTAGTTAATTTACGAGCATATGGGTGTCTCTTGTACAGCCCACGTAAATAATTTCTATCGCAGTTACTACAAGCTGTCCAATTCGAAGAAATTTCAGTTTAGAAATTTTATATTACATTTCATGTTAGTTAATTCTCATTTGATGTATATTAAAATGTTTAGAGGAATTTTTGAAACAATTTTATTGTCGGGCGATTTTAATATGGCAAAAAATGTCAATTAACTTGTGAAGAAGGAACTTGCGCCTAAAAGACGTTGGCCTCTTCGATTATTGACTTCTTCGAATTTCTTACTTCTACCTCTAATTTCAATTATTGTCAGAATTTAGAAATTGTTGTTGAATGTCTAATTCAAAGAAATTTCAGTTTATAAATTTTATATTACATTTAATGTTTTCTAGTTCTCAAGTGATGTATGTATATTAAAATTTTTAGAGGAATTTTTGAAACAATTTTATTGTCGGGCGATTTTAATGTGGCAAAAAATGTCAATTAACTTGTGGAAATGGAAGTTACGCCTAAAAGACGTTGGCCTCTTCGATTATTGACTTCTTCGAATTTCTTACTTCTACCTCTAATTTCGATTGTTGTCAGAATTTAGAAATTGTTGTTGAATTTCCCAAAATGATTTCTTAGTCTGTGTGTGAACTTTGTCCGAGATTATTTTACAACTATGATAAACTCCAGATAATAAACAAACATATTTTATTCCACCAATTAAGTGCAAACATTACTAAAAGTTTCGTGCGTTCTACAACAGTAATCATGACCCAGACGATCATTGCTAGACTAAGGCTTATTCAGATTACCCAAACTTACAATCTACTCGTTAGAGGTTAGAGTACTCATTTTAACCTAGTTTGCTCAATGATCTCAACCCTGTTTTCTGCTTTTCTGGATCAGCTGTAGTTGCTATTTATATTTCGGTCCAGGCAATACTAGTGTTGCCAGATGCCAACTGGAACTTCCATTGGAAAGTTTGACATTGTACCATAAAGATACATTCAACGTTTTCAGTTACGAGCACTACTTGTTCTATTTACAGTGTGTTGAAAACTTCTTTTCGGTCAAAAAATGGAATTAACCCGTGTACATTTTCGTCCGAAGAGTTTTTACGATTTTCGGCTTGGATTATGGAGACAAGAGTATCTCAATCAACTTGTTTCGACTTTTAATAATGAAGTACCATCAAAAACCACTATTATTCACTGGTATCAAGAGTTCACTTTCGGACGCCGTTCGCTCCAGGCTGAATTTCGTGAAGGTCGTCCAACTTCGGTCGTTTTGCCGGAAACCATCGATGCTGTACGTGAACTGATAAATATATACCGTGAGATTGAGGCATCCTTGGGCATTAGTCTGACAAGCATCAATACGATATTGCATGTTCATTTGCCCGTGAAAAAGATTTCGTCTAATGCCTAAAAAATGCTCATGTCGATTGGAGCAAATAAATGGTGAACAAATTACTTGAGGTGTCAGGGGGCACCCGGTTGGAACAAAGTTCCTCTCGCTATATATTATGTACTAGTTGGTTCCAGAATGCCTAAGGTGCCCGTTGAAATATACAATAGTACTTTTTGTAAAACGATAAATTTTTTTAAGAAATTTTCTCTTATTATTTTCTAAAAAAAAGTATATTTTTAGGTACTTTTTCTAAGAATGTTTATTTTTCCGAAAAGGTCCTTTTTAAAAAAGAGGTACTTCTTTTATTAAAAGATAATGTTTTTTTGTGGCCGTTTTTAAGAACAGGTAGTACTTTTTAAAGAAGTGGTACTCTTTTTAATAAAAGGTTATTTTTGGAAGAGAATTTACTTATTTTCGGAAAAGCTACTTATCTCAACAAAAGAAAAGGTATTATTTTATTTTGTAGAAAATGTACTTTTAAGAAAAGGAATTTTTGTCAGAAAAGGTATTTTTGTAAGAGAAAGTATTTTTGTTGAAGAAAATGTATTTTTTAAGAAATTGGAATTATTTTTAGAATTTGTCCTTTTTGAAGAATACTTAAATTTTTAAGAGTAGGCAGTTGTTATCTCAAGAAAACTTATTTTGTATCGCAAAAAGGTAGTTTTTTAAGATAAGGTAATTCGTTGTAACAAAATGTACTTTTTTAAGAAAAGGTAATTTGTTGTAAAAAAAAGTACTTTTTTAAGAAAAGGTACTGTTTTTAAGAAAAAGTACTTTTTGTATGAAAATTTACTTTTTTTAAGAATAAGTACTTTTTTAAGATAAGGTGTTTTTTTACGAAACGCAACTTTAGTTAAGAATGTGAATAGGTATTTTTTGAGAATAATTTTTTTAAAGAAAATGCACTTATTTAGGAAAATGTTCTATTTTTAAACTTCTTTCACTTTTGCTTTTCCAAATTCACTTTTTGTTGTGTTCAAAACTACAATATATACTAAATATTGGTTATAGGCTCCACCTAGAAAACTTTGCATTAAACATGAAATTTACCAACATATATTAGTCTGGACACAAACCAAAGCAAAAGTACCGAATATATTTTATGATATTTATATTTTATATTATATTTTATAATAGCTTTCTTCTGGATATTTTATTCAAAACTGGAAAACTTCTTCTGTTTTCCAGTATTTAAATCGGGTGATAGAACATTAGTTACTAATTATAGGCCTACCTCTAAATTGTGGAATATAGACAAAGTATTTATACATATTGTATATTATAAATTGTTTTTCCAACTTAAATGCTTTATTAGCCCAAGTCAGCATAGATTTGTGGCTGGATGGTCTACTGCTAGTAACTAAGCAGTTTTCACTAATTTTTTCATAAATGAATTTGAGAATGGTGTTCAAGTTGATACAATATACACGGACTTTTCGAAAGCTTTTGACCGACTTCGTCATGATATTCTTATTTTTAAACTATTCAAGTTAGAATTTCGTTCTAATATTTTGAATTGGTTTCGGTATTATTTATTAAACAGAGTTGGTACAGTTAGTATTGATGGGTACTATTATGATTCCTTCTATCCTACATCGGGTATACCTATCCTACATCGGGTATACCTCAAGGTCCGTTACTGTTTAATTTGTTCGTTAATGATCTTTTAAATTCTAAAAACCGTATGTATCTTAACATTTTTAAGCCTATTTATTCCTTGAATGATGTTGCATTGTTGCATGAGGATTTAGATAGGGTCGCAACTTGGTCGCTTGTCAATGACTTACGATTCAAAACTAATAAATGTTTTCAACTGTCGTTTCATCGTTGTAGAAATTTTATTAACTCATCGTATTTTATTTTTTATAATAAATTAGAAGTTATTTTTGAATATTTAGATTTGGGCGTGGTTCTTGATTTTAATATGACGTTCAATTGCCATCTTAATTACATTATCCCAAAAGTATAGTCGATGTTGTATTTCATCCGAAGAAATATTTCTGCATTTTCAGATCCATACACAAAAAAGGCTATGTTTTCTGCTTTTGTTCGTTCCAAGCTTGAATATGCATCTGTTATTTGAAACCCAATTGTGGCTATTCATCCAACTCGGATTGAGAAAATCCAGAAATCATTCCTGCAGTTTGCTATAGTCTCTCTAAACTTAACAGTCCCTATTGCATCTTATGAAAGCCGTTGTTTGCTTATTTCTCTAAAGTCATTAGTGTCCAGAAGGGATATGGGCTCTATTATGTTTCTTCATGCAATTATTTCTGAATCTATTGATTGTCCGGAGTTGCTCTCACTTATTCGTTGCAATGCCCCATCACGCTGTCTACGCCATTTTAGTCCATTTAATGTTGAAACACATTTAATATATTATGCTTTAAATTAGTGGTAGGCAAAACCGCACGCACGCACACAAACGTATTATGTGCTTGTGTGGGGTGGCAAACGCACACGCATAGACTGATGCTTCGAATCAAACATAGTTGTTGTGTACATGTAAGTTGCCGATCGCGTGTATGTGAAAAATACGAGAAAAATATGATTATTGTTTGCCTCGCGAGGCTATGGGTTGGTTACCACTGCTTTAAATGAACCTATAAATAGATCCATGATACTTTTTAATAGTTTTTGTTATCACTTGGATATCACGCTTCCTAAAAAGTGTTTCAAAAATTGTTACTTAATTTATTATATTAATATCTGCGAGTATAAGTAATTTATTAGTTAACATATAAGAATTATTGATAAATATTTATAAATTTGCTAGTCTGTAAGGATATATTTCCATAGACGTAATTAAATGAAATGAAATACTGGGTTGTAGCATAATAGTGTTAAACAAAGTTGTTTAATTTTTTTCATTTAGCCCCCAACCCACAACGTCCGATAATGAATTTCGTTCCAAAAATACAACCGCGTTAGCTCATCGTCCCAGGCGACGAATTATGGATCTACTCATATGAGTCTGAAACATAACAGCAATCGACCGTATGGGTATTTCAGGACGAGCTAAATCCAACAAAAGTTGTTCGTGGAAGAAGCACATCGAAGCAAATGATTGTATTTTTTTCGGTATAACCGGTCATATGGCCACAGTGCCTTCAGTGAAACGTAGGACGGTCAATTCTTAGTGATATACCACCATACGTTTGCCAACAGTGTTCGAAGAAATAAGAGAAAACAACAAGAGAATATGGATCATTTTGCATCAGAACAACGCGAGCTTTCACACATCTGCTGAAACAATGGCCTATTTGAACACACAACATATCGAATTGATGGGTCAATCGCGGTACAGCCCCGATTTGGCACTCACTGACTTTCCTTTACTGCGTGGTCAACGTCTTTCGACTCCCGAAGCAGATGTTGAAGCGTTCAAATACCATGTTTTGGAGGTGGCTCAATCGGAGTGGAGAAAGTGCTTCGGAAATTGGTTTGAGCTTATGCAAAAGTGTATTAATGTTCACGGAGAATTTTTGAAAGACAATATGACCATTTCCAATGATAAATAATGGTTTTTTTATTGCTGGACGCGAAATATAAATAGCAATCCTCTACCGGGCAAAACATCCTTATCTTTTCCGCAAATTTAAGAGTTTAACGTATTCTGGTGTCTTGATTTCAATTTGAGTTTGCCATATGGTATCTTGAAAACTACAGGTTCTCCATAAAAATGGAATCTTTGTTCGAGATTAACTTCTAAAAATGAATCCAAACTTATCTAAAAAATCTTCACTTAAAACTAAATTGAAGTTTGAAGGTAGGTGGAAGGAATTTATATTTAAACCAAAAGAGAAACAGATGCCACAGAAATACTGCCAGCAGTTTTAGGATTATCGTATGCGATTCATACAAAATCCATTCTTAAATATCTGTCAATATGTAAGTTTCAGCTGCTAAAACGTCTCCGATTTACCAAAAGTTGTATCCTTCTTAAAACGTACTGACTAAGTATGCGTCACGGCTGTTTGTAAGGATGAACATGGGGGTCTCACTCGATTTGGTTATGGATAACTGCCTTTGATTGGATCTATTTACTTTCAGCCGGTTCTCTTCCTCACATAATTGTCTGTGATTGTGTATATTAGCCAGCAGCGTAAACGCGAAGGTATTCTCAAAAAAACGCCTGCAAATATGCCTTCTAAGTTAGTTTGTTGACATTAAATTTTGTGTTATAAAGGGTTTTCCATTTTGAGTGATATGATTTCTTTAGAAAAAAACACACTAATTTTTAAGGAAATTCAAATCTTTTTTATTTAATGTGAAGTACAATCGATACAATTAAGTTCTGAATAAAACGTCTTTCAAATGGCAAGTCGTATGTCATGAATAGCAGGTTCAATATTGACTTGTAAAGCTTGAAGAGAGTCTGGTTCATTGCTAAGGACCAATTACTTCAAATAACCCCATAAGAGATAGTCTAATGGTGTTAAATCACAACTTCTTTGAGGCCATTCAATGTCACAATTTCTTGAAATATTCAAATTTCCAAAATTTTTTTCTAATAATTCGGTTGTTGCGCGTGCTGTGTGACATAGTAAGTGGCTTCAGTTCAAACAATTTTATACGGACGCAGTCCCAAATCCTTTCTCAAACTCCGCCAGGTTGTGGTTTGAGATTGTCCCAATTGTTGACAACGTCTTGGAATCGATAAGTTACAGTCTTCAGCAACACTTGCCTGAACGGCAGCAATATTTTCATCACTTCGAGCGGTCCTTTGTCTTATTGGCACTTGGGCATTATGTAAAGAAAATATGGGCTCGTTATTTGCAATAACTCGACGAATAGCGACCACAGGTGGACGATTATTATGACCATAAAAAGCACACGAAAAGTTGCAATTGGAGAACGATTATCTTGAAAAAAAATTTTAATAATTTGTAAACGTTATTCTGGCGTATATCTCTCCAAGATTAAATTATAAGCATTATTGAATACAATGAAAAAAAGTTACAGATCATGACATTCTACACATTGCCGAAACGTCACTTAGAAATCATATCACTCAAATTGTTAAACCCTATACTAGGAGGCACTCATACACAACCTCCTTCGTCCTTCTTATAGACTGATAACAAATTTGGTACACATTCACTTGCTTCACTCGCTTCCTGAAGGAGGTCTAAAAAGAGGCCTCACCTAAGTGTACAAAAATATCCGATAGACATGCTTGTTTCCCTTCCGAATGCAGGTCTATCAAGAGACCCACTATGTATCTACGAAAATATCCCATAGGCATGCACACTATATGGGGTCGGCCTCCATACAAAAAAAAAAAGTTGGGCGAGTCGCGCCCTAGAATTGAAGATTAAGTCATAACAAATCCGAGACCACAAAATAAAATTTGTTCTCGCACCCTAAATACGGCCGAATTGTTTTTTTTTTGTGCTGCGTCGTCATTTGAAGTCCGATTCGAAAACCATTGTCTTTGTTTTCACAATAGCTATAGTTTCTTCATACGCGAATGTGTAAGTGCTTACAAAACCGCGTGCATCCTAACATCCGCACTATCCTCCAGCATTCATCTTTTATTCATGCGCTACCATGAGTTAGCCTAAGTGGTGCCGTTTTAAAAACATCTATTGGTTAAAGCGTCCTATGGCGTCCTAAAGCGTCGAATGGACTCACCGTTTCCGAGTTATGGCGATTTTTTATTTTAGCGATTTTCTTTTTTTTTCGTGGCCGGCGGTTGGGCAATTGTTAGTGTGCGCAGCCCTTGTACATGAGAGCGTGCGTTCGATCCCTGCTCTGACTATGTTATATTTCTTTCGACGACGGTAACCTCGCTTAGTGATGGCGACACTAACGAGTACTGAGCTAAGAAAAAGCTTCTCAAAATTAAGTTCGAAACCGGTGTAAAACTGTAGGTCGCAATAAGTGAGAATAAAAAATTAGAAAGCGCACAGCTCACTCTCCCCAATGGGATGTAATGGGAAACCACTTCTTTTTCTCCCCTTTTCTTATTTGGCGATTTTTTGAAAAAAAAATTTTCTTTACGTATTGGGTCACTTTATGAAAACCCCTGAGAAATCCGTAAAAATTAGCTCCTTTTACGATTGGACGCTGTGTTTCCCGCAGATAGATTTTTTTCTTCTTTTTCATATTTTCGATCAAAAATCGGGACGGATTACCCTGGGTAACCAATTACCCATCGCCGTGAATAGTGGGTAAAAGCCGCTAACCCATTCCCCATGTGTAATCGTGATGGAAAATTGCTCATCGTCGTGGGTAACTATCCATTATTTTCCCTATTACCCTGTGGGTAATGGGTACTTCGTGGGTAACTACCCATTATTTTCCCCTTTACCTGTGTGTGGCCGTCGGTGGTGCAATGGTTAGTGTGCGCGGCTCTTGTACATGAGATCCTGGGTTCGGAAAAAAAAAAAAAAAAAAAAAAAAAAAAAAATTTCTTTCGGCGGCGGTCACCTCGCATAGTGACGGCGACACTATCGAGTACCCAGCCATGAAAAAGCTTCTCAAATTACCTTTCGGAATCGGTGTAAAACTGTAGGTCCCAATCAGTGAGTGAAAACTGGAAAGCGCACAGCTCAGTGATTGTGAGAAGTTCTCCCCAGTCCCTTCATGGGATGTAATGGGAAACCATTTATTTTTTTTTACCTGTGCGTAATCGAGATGGGTAATTCCCCATTGCCGTGGTAACTACCCATTATTTTCCAAATTACCCTGAGGGTATTGGGTAATTGTGATGGCTTTTCCCCATTGTCGTGGGTAGTTACCCTTGATTTTCTCCGTACCCTAAGGGTAATGGGAAAACGATAATTAAACAGTCCCCATGGCGGTGTGTATGGGTTAATAAACATTTGGGGGTAAATAACAGGTATGTTATTCTCACTATCCTCAACTAGTACAGAATCACGCTCACCTTGTACTGAATTGCGTTTATTATTTAATAATAAGAATAACGACATACGCAAACATGAATACACTCGAATACAGCGGCCGAAGGATTGAAAAAAAATACCGAGAACCGATACAGTGCGTGCTTGTATAGCAGTGCCGTACGCAGCCGCCAGTCCTTTCACCAAACGGTGAAAGACAAAGAGAGAGAGAGGGAGAAAAATAGGCATAGTATAGACGTATACGCTACTGCGGGGCAACCCTTTCTGAGCGGGGGGAGATAGAGGGAGCGTGAGTGTCAGATGTGTCAGATGTTACACTTTTTCGGTCTAGCCCCAATACCGTCACATGCGATAAGTAACTCCGTTACAATAATTTGTAATGTTCAAAGACATTGCTACAAATTTAGCTAGGAGAATTAAAAATGTTTGTACATTATCTTAATAAATATGGAAATAATTCGCAAATTCGTCCTTTTTGCGTTGATTTATTCCCAATAATAAAACAAGGTTCGCTTTAAATTACAATAATTACAACGGTTTAACTTCCTTTTATTTTACTTATATAGTACTATAGTTTATTGACACCACTTTAACAAGTCTTATATTTTACTATCAATTTGAGTTGCTTACTTTACGGGATTCAATCACAAACGGAATTCTGCGTTCCAAAGACCTCCGGTATTTATACGAACTCACCATACTCAAATGTAGATATCTCTAGCGAATTCAAGAACCTTCTAGTCGTTGTTGTTAGTTATCTTTATAATCATATCGAATAGTGGAGAATTATCTTATCTGATTGTATGTTGTTACAATGCATACTTTCGGGCGCAGCATTAATCGCCCTATTATCTCCATAACGTTAGACTATTCATTAAAAGTAAGTAAAAGCTGTTACTTATTTGTAACAATATTTTTCACGAGTCTTGCTCTTTTGCAGGCCCCCTAGCAGGCCTTCCTTTGCAGTCCTTATAGAAAGTCTTTCATTAGCATTCTGAAAGTCTGAAAGTTAAAACCCTCTACTAGGCCAGCGTGCAACTCAGCTACGACAAGGCAAAAGTGCAGTCCTCCTCTTCCTATGACGTCCTATGTTAATTTGAATTGACGATTTTATTTGTAGGGTGGGACTTCTAACTACCTTTGCAGGCCGGCTGGAAGGCATGCAAATCACCTCGTTTTGCTCCTGGGATACTAGATCTCAGATTCTGGATTATTTTACTGTGCTATTAAGTCCTTTCAACCAACTAACATACCCTTCGAATATTAAACAGTTTAAGGTACTGCCACATTATAAAGTAATCATTGCCGTTTTTCTGTTATATTTTCTAAGACATGGGTCTTTCAATGAATTTCCAAGGATTCGTTGACACCCTCCCCACCATAAAGATTTGTTAGCTCTTTTGATCCTACATCTATATAGGACACGTTTGCGTGACTGGAACACATTTCTTGTCTTTACATTTCTGCTGTTTATAATATTTAGCTTTCATTGTATTTTCTTCATTTTAGCTTTTCTTATTTGTCTACCTTTGTCCTGCATTTCAAATCACTTTTTGTATTCAAATAGTCCTTTGTTACTTCTGTTTTCATACCATTTTGCATACCATCTCAGGGTTACATTAAGGCAGAGGATGGAAATGAACGGTGGGAAATCGTTAAGAAACCCGTGTAGCTTCAACTCATGGTGAACAATAATGTTGATGTTCGTCCACCATTTCACCACCTCACCATTTGGCGGTTGGGACCCCATATTGTTGTGGTCTTTAAACTTATTAGAGTGCTTGTTGTTGCTAATGTTCGTTTGCCCCATAAAGGTTTTAATTTTTCTTGAAATTTATGACATTATTATGGTCGGTCCGCGTAAAATATTTTTCACTGTGCGTTTGTTTGTTCTTCTCGTACTTTTCGCAAAGTCCTTTTTGAAATGTCCTTTTTTGCAAATGTCTGTTTTGACTACTGTGATATATGATTGCTAGGAGTATGGTCTGTGTACGTTCCATATCGGTTGGTGTGGTAAGGACTTTAATTTTTCACTGTTTTTACTTCTGTTGTTCTCCTCTAATGTTTTAATTACCGCATTGCATATGCAAAAACAAAAAAAAAAGTTCATTACATATTGTGCACAACTGTCCTTTTGCTACTTTGATTTTTTCACAAAGTCCTTTTAATTCATTTGACATATTCATTAAAATGTTTGGACTCCGGCCATAAATTTCCGGATAGCATGGAATGTTTCCTTTTTTGCATTTTACAGATTAAAGTTAAGAACTAAATGCTTCACATTATTTGAAGAATGGATGTTGAAGCAAAAGTATGGGCGTGATTTTTGATTTTAATATCAATGACGTTTGAACTAACGGGGAGTTTATCTTAGAAAATCTAACCACCTAGCAGGGTTGGCGTCTTGGATAGGCATGGAGGCCGTTAGCGAATACTTTGGTATGTTTTCCAAAATTGAACTGAGTTCATTATCTCAAAGGGACTAGATATTTTCAAAAACAATTATGAAGGCTTTTCGTTCCAATAGGAATAGAATGGGAATTGTCGTTTTTACATACATCTGCTAATTGGACCCAAATTGTGTAAAATAAAAATTCCTTTTTATTTAGTTTTTCCCAACGCGTAGAGAATATGTTCAGTGGAGTCTTCCTTTTATACATTGCTACAACATTTACAGAAGTTATTTGACCTCGCCTTTAGTCTTATATACCAATCAGAGAGTGTCACGTCAAAACTGTAACCAGCATTGATACCTTGGGCCTGAACAGAGACAGCGAGTTAATGGATATCCTGCTGTCCATTATCGGCCAGATTTGGCTCGAGCGTACACAATCTGTGCCCCTCGGCCATCTCCCCTGCATCATCATATATAGCGCTCTTGCTGGATGTGCTTACACACCGCTACGGCCATTCCAAAATGCCTCAATTCCTATGGAACCTGTAAGGTAGTCCATAGCATAGATAAAGTAACCAAATAGATGAAGCACAAGTGTTGGGAAAATTTTAGTGCAAAAGAAAGTCAAAAAATATGACAATAAAAATCTAAAAATTCATATAAAATGAAAAACACTATTTTCAACAAAAATATCAAGAATGCAACACGTTAATTAAAGTAGAATATCTGATGGCCGTCGAATTGCAAAGCAATGTCACCACCGTCTATGTCCTAATAAATTGGTTCTTCCTCCGGTTAGGCTACCATTCCTTGTTGAGAGTCCTCGGACACTCCAACGGTTTTGGCATCTGCGACCACAGAAGTGGCTACAGTTTTTGGGCGGGGAAATTTTTAGATTAAAAAGGTGTTCCGGGATGTTCATCTTTGGGCGGTCTTACGGGTTTTCTACTGTTGATATCCCAACACCGGCCTCATGGCTTTGAAATAGTTTTTTTTATATAAGAAACAAATGCTATTATGTAAAATCACATAAATTTTGTCACATTGTCCATTGTTTAAATTACTTTCACAAAAATGTCCCACAATTTTGAATTAACGTCAATGAGAATTATGGGAAACTTCAGTGAAAGTGACGGTAGTACATGACAGCACCTAGTGACCAAAGTTGACAATGGTCGAGCTATATCTATTATTTCCTTTATCTTTGGTCCCTAGTATGGCTAGTTCATCCGGAATGTCTCTGTGTCCTTACACTCACAAGATGTGAATAATGTACTAGTACTGAGCGATTTCGTTAAAAGATTTGCGGCTGTCTTGGGCAGATTTTGGAACGAAGTCCCGTATCGCATGTTGCGGGATGGGGGCTAAATGAAAAAAAAAATAAATGAAAAACAACTTTTTTTTATCACTATTATGCTACAACCCAGTATTGGGTAATTTGCTTTGGTTTGTGTCTAGACTAACATATGTTGGAGATGTTTACATCTTTCAAGCTGCCTGATCACTGTAGTGTATTTCAGGCGGAAATTACCGCCATACTGGAGGTTGCTGAACTACTGAAAAGTAGTGTCACAACCCTCCGGAGAATGTGTATCTACACAGACAGCCAGGCTGCCATAAAATCCCTGGAAGCCATGTTTGCTACGTCCCTGAGGGTGAAAGAATGCCACTCATCACTTAGGGTGATGGCAGAGTATTTTGGTACCAGGCTCATCTGGGTACCGGGACACAGCGACATTTTTAATTGCTGGCCTGATTGCCAGAGAAGACATTGTCCCAAATGACTAGTGACTCAAACGGCGAGCCTGTTACTCCTCTAGTAGGCAAAATGAACAACTAGTTCACTCTACAATGATCAAGTAGTCTACTAGAAAGGGACAGCCCTAGTTCCACAGAGTGAACCCCGTAATTGACCTGTTGCTTCATTTTTGAAACACCAGATATCTCTTTCCGGTATGAGAGTGTGGTACTTCCGATCGCATACAAGTTCCCTTTTCGACCAGTCGACAAATGCGGGAATATTGGAGGTACCTTCCAGCACTGTTTCATGAACAACTCCGACTAGGATACTGTTTCAGAGTTGCGTTAAGTTGATGGCAGACTTGGAATCTGCCTGCCTGTGGATAATGTCCACCGGCAACAAATATAATACGTCATTTAGTGTCTCAGTGGGAGTGGTGCGTAGAGACCCTGTGATGCACAGCGTCGCCTTTCACTAAACCCCAGTCAGTGCACAATATGTGGGGTTCTCAAACACCCATCACCACACGATAACCCAACACAGTTTAATTGGTCTCACCACTGATGTTGGATCCAGTGAACAATCGTCGGAGAAAGTCCCCATTTACAGCTTATAAGCTTCTCCTTCCTTTTTCATCCATTCCAAAATACTGAAACTAAGCTTGGTTTCCAAATTAAGCTTGCTTTCCAAATTAACACCCAGGTATTTGACGTACTCCACAAGCTTAAGGTGAGAACCATTTAACGTTATAGGTCCTACGACAGGTACTCTGTACCTTTTGGTACATACACCAGCCCGGTAATGGCCACATTTACATGTAACCCATTTTCACCGGCCCCTCTGCCTAAGGTCCGCGACTTAATTTGGAGAATCTTCCTAGGGTACTGGTGTACTTGCCCCTTCTAGCTATTGCCACGTCGCACAGTGTCACGGCAGTGGCCAAAAATGATATAAGTGAACATTAAAATTTTATAATTGTTTTTTCTTTATTTACAAGTAAACACTTATATTAGATGAAATATAAAATTTTTTCTGGATATGTGGACTAGATTTTGTTTTATAGAAGCTCAATTGTGATAGTTGTTAAGCCTGTGGTACATCATTGCCAAATGTAGAATTTTATATATTTTTGAAATGCTGTTATTTCAAATACATAATGTAACTGTCGGTATAGATTACATATAAATGTCAAATTTGAGTTGCATTTAATATGGCAACACTGGTTTTGTTGACAAATATGTATCACATGGAAAGAACCGTTAGCTGAAACATATGTCTACAGATGTGTCAAAGTGAATGTGAACCGCATGTTGTGAAGACTTAAAAAAAAATACATCAAAATACTACTCTAATTTTTGGATATTTAGTTCACAATAGTGTGTATTTAAACATATCTAAATTTCAACTGCGCCAGAGTGCGCTTTTATTTTTTATGAATATTTTTCAGTGTCTACTCCATTGAAGATACGCGAATTATTCAATATATGGTTAGAGGTGAAGCACAACAAAAACACCATAATCGAGTGTAAAATAAAAGAATTTGTGGAAAATCATTTGGATCGAGAATTAGACGACTCTGAGAAAAAAAAAATTCACTTTACGCTTTGGAGATTTAGCAGTAATTGGAAAAAATATGGACGGAAAAAGGCTTCGTTTGAAAAAGCCTTTAGTAGCTGGTTGGATAGTGAAATATTGCATGGGGATCCAACTTCTGCTGTAAGTTATTATCAGTTCTTGGCATCAATCAGAGATAAAACAACTCTATTGTTTTTTTAGGAACCAAGTTCAAGTTCTGTTAAAGGTAGGCCACGTTTGTCTTTCGACCAAGCATCACATCGAACTAAGCGAAGACGTGTTGATGAACTTGTTGCATCAACATCTGCAGAAGCTATTACAAAAGCAGCAGAAAAATTGTCCGCTGGAAGTAACAGTGGAACTATTTCAGTGGAAAAGGCGCTCGCATTGTACGTGGATATGGATCTCTCTTGTAGGCAATACAATATGATGAGAAACGTTGTGAATGCTGTGCATAAAAATTGTTTTCCGTCCTATTATTCCATCGTAGAAGCAAAAAAAAAATTTATTCCAGATGGAATTAAAGTTTCAGAAACGGAAGCACATGTTCCATTACAGGCAATTTTGGATAAAACCGCAAATAGCATTTTAAATAAGTTGGAATTTGGTGCGGAAAATAATGTTATTTTAGAGTGCAAGTGGGGATTTGATGGCAGTGGCGGCCATAGCATATACAAACAAAAATTTGAAAGCCAAGACGCTACTGACGAGTTTTTGTTTGTTGCATCTTTCGTACCATTGCGTATCATGGAAGACAAAAATGAAAAAATTTTGTGGCAAAACAACAGACACTCTTCTCTTCGGCTATGTAGACCTCTGAAAATTTTATTTACTAAAGAAAATTCAGAGCTTATAATGAAAGTAAAAGACGACATTCATCGTGAAATTGAACAATTAACAACATATGTCTATAATAATGATAAAAAGAAAATTAAAGTTCAGTATCGCCCAAAATTAACGATGATCGACGGGGCTGTGTTAAATGCTATACATGGGCATAAGAGTTCTGCGACTTGTGTTTTGTGTGGAGCTAAACCTACACAAATGAATACAGAATTAGTTCTTGTAAGAAATGTCAACGAAAATTGCTATGAATATGGGTTATCTACCTTACATGCGTGGATCAAATTTTTTGAATGCATTGTTCACATTGCATATAAACTACCCATAAAGTCATGGCGTATAGTGGATGAACAAAATAAGCGAGTAGTGGCGGAAAATAAAGAGAAGATTCAAAAAAAATTCAACGATGAAATAGGGCTTATTGTAGACATGATTAAAACAGGATATGGCACTTCGAACGATGGTAACACGGCCAGACGTTTCTTTTCAAATATTGAACAGGCGGCTCAGATAACAGGTGTTGATAAAACTTTAATAAACAACTTTTCTGTTATATTAAGAACATTGTCTAGTGGACTGCACATAAATGTGACAAACTTTGAAAAGCTACTAAAGGAAACATTTACTTTATATATTAAGCTATACCCCTGGTACTACATGCCTGTTACTGTGCACAAAGTTTTAGTTCACGGTATTACTTACATCAAGTACTCCAATGTACCAATTGGAATGTTATCAGAGGAAGCCATCGAGTCCTGTCACAAAGTAATTCGAAGTAATAGATTGAGGCATACAAGAAAGACGAGTAGAGTTGACTCCAATAGGGATCTAATACATTACTTAATTCTGCAGTCAGAGCCTGATATTTCGATGAACAGTCAAAAAATAAAAATAAAAAGATACGATCTTAATGAAATAAAGGATTTTGTTTTTGTGGAAGATGAAAGCATAGTATCCGAGGATGATTTATGCAATAGTATTGATGTTGTAACATTTGAAGATGTAAGCGATGATAATAGTTAATAAGATATACGCATGTCTGGAACTAAAAATAAAGATATTGTTTTTATTAATAAAATCTTTTTGTTATTAATATAAAATTTGTACTGTTTTTTTAATATTTTGCATAAAGACCAATATAATTTTAAATTAAATATAATAAACTTATATATATGGGAGGATATATGGGAGGTATGCGTGTCCTTTGAGATAATTGCATATAACTTAACACAGTTATCAATAATATATTAGAGACAAATCGAGTCAAATATAGTTCAATTCCAACAACAATTTTGGAAAATATAAGCATTTTTCGTTTCAGGATATATGGGAGGTATGCGTGTCCTTTGAGATAATTGCATATAACTTAACACAGTTATCAATAATATATGAGAGACAAATCGAGTCAAATATAGTTCAATTCCAACAACAATTTTGGAAAATATAAGCATTTTTCGTTTCAGGATATATGGGAGGTATGCGTGTCCTTTGAGATAATTGCATATAACTTAACACAGTTATCAATAATATATGAGAGACAAATCGAGTCAAATATAGTTCAATTCCAACAACAATTTTGGAAAATATAAGCATTTTTCGTTTCAGGATATATGGGAGGTAGGCGAGTCCTTTCACCGATTTTCACAAAACTTCGTTTTTTTTTTTTCCTATGTATAAAAGCAATGTGTACCAATTTTCATCTATCTATGTTAACTCCTTCTATTTTTGGCCACCGTTTGTATGAAATCACGACACTGTGCGTCGTCCGCATAAGCAACAATGTTCGCACCTACATTTCCGAGAATGGCCAGTGTTCTATTTGGATTATATTCAATAGAGTATATATAATATAATATTTCGGGCTAAGCAAGAACTTGAGAGATAAGATCCTCTTTCGAGAAACGAAGATCCAACACTATCAGACACTCATACAACCTGTCTTGATTTATGGCGCAAAATCCATAAAGCATGCTGAATCGCATGCTCATGAAACATCACTGGGGGTCTTCGAAAGACAAATGCTCCTAAAAATATATGGCCTTATATTGGAGAACGGCGAGTATCGACGACGGATGAAACACGATCTGTATAATATATATCCTGACATCGGCGTAGTTATGTGTATCAAAATAGCGCGATAATGCTGGCTACGGTAGAATGTATCAGAATGAACCAGTGCGAAAGGTATTGCGAGACGTACTCGAAGGACATCGAAAAATATGACGTCCAAGGCTTTGCTGGAAAGACCAGGTGGAATATTGCCTGCGAGGGCTTGGTGTTATAAGCTGCAGATCGAGCCCGTTGGAGAAACATGTTATCCTCATTTCGTAAGGCTCTCGACCCCTCTGGTGTTGTTGGAGGCCACTTAAGTAAGTAAGTGTTTTATCAACTCAGATATGAATCTGTGACGTTAAATAATTTTGGCAAACATATTTGCCGTAAAATGGTGTGGGCTGAAGGGAGGGTGTGGGTATGGCACACCATCATAAAATGTTAATAAATCATAAGTTGCAATTTACGTTAAATCATTTAAAATTCCATACATATCAAATGCAAATTAAGGGACGAATTTTTTCAAAAATCAGGTTCCAATTATTTGAGGGTGTTCGCGTTGCTGACATTCCACAAAAGAGTTTCAAAATCTGTGTTTTAATACTGCTTTCAAATTATATTTAATGCGGGATTCAACCCAAAATTGTAGGTTTATAATTCATAATTACTGTCTAAACACTGCAATTTGTCGTTTTGTAAAATTTACATAAACAAAAGCATAGAAATGTAATAGTTAAATGTTTGTGTTTGCAAAATTCTCAAAATATACAAAAAAAAATTGTAATGTATAGGGTGGTTCAATAAGACCGCAGTTTTTCGTTTATAAATAAAATACTCTAAAATGTGTCGGAATGATTTTTTTATTTCATCACGCTAAAAAATCTGTCCTTTTTGGTTGTTTGGATGCAAATATAAAGTGTGTTTGGAGCTTGTCGTAAATATAATATACATGTGTCGAAATATATTGTTTTTGCTTTTTAATATTACATGTTTGAGACACAATGATTAATATGTTAGAATATACAGTAGAATTCGGTTATAGCGACCGCCAAGGGACCGTAAATATTCGTCGTTATAACCGAACGTTGTTGTATCAGAATAGGTGCACACAATATTTTGAAGTTTTTTTTTATCATGTATATTCATGTTTATTGAGATTGAAAATAGTTTGGAATCGTGGTTTGTTTTCTATTTACAATAATTTCATACTTTCAATAACTTCTATGGAACTATATAAACTCTCTGATATGTCAGAACCCCCAAATCGCAAAAACTGTTTTAAAGTGTGCACCGCACTCAAGGTTTCTGTCCTAGTGGGAATTTTGATGGGGTCATCATCATCATCTGGTTCATTATCGCTGTGAATTTCCTCATTTTCTTTTGTGCTCTCTACGATTTCTCTCAATGAAGGCTCTTCCGATGTCACGACATTGTCATCCACGTTTACGAACTCATCCCAATCAATACATTCGGCTACTTGTTGCATATTTTTGTATGTTTCCTGTAGCAACGAAAGAGGAATATCATCTTTATCTTCGAAATCTGCATCTGATCACGCACTTTCGGCTGGAAGTAGTCCCGCATGTCGGAAAGAGTTAGCTATTGTTGTTGATTTTACACTTTGCCAATAGCATCTAACAAAGTAATGGTGCCTTGTGTGTTATTGTCTGTATCGCGAATAATTTTTAGCATTAGTTGTTTGCGATAATTGCTCTTTAAACACCTAATTACCCCTTGGTCCATTGGCTGTAAGACGGACGTTGTATTAGTTGGTAGGAAAACTAATTTTATTGAAGACAGATTTTGAACATTTGGATGTGCTGGACAATTATCTACAAGCAGTAAAATTTTTCTTTTACCTTTCTTCAAACTGCTGTCCCAATCGCGCAAAATGCGTTCAAAAATTTCTGAAATCATCCATGCCTTTTTATTTCCTTTATAATCTACAGGTAATGATTTTACATGCATTTTCTTTTTTTCGGACCCATCCATATTACCTCCAACCAGCAAGGTTATTCTTTCCTTTGATTGTTTACCACCACAGCATCTTTAACCTTTGAATTTAAGGGTTTTGTTGGGTGGAAGCTAATAAAACAGCCCTGCTTCATCCACATTAAAAATATCTTGTGCTTGATACCCCTCTCGTATTTTAGGCCATACTGAAACTAGCCAGTCGCTGCATTGACTTTTGTCGACACTGCAAGCCTCAACAGAAATTGTTCCTAAAACTATATTATGGCGCTCTCGAAAACGGTAAATCCAGCTTTCAGTGCAATTGTAATCTTTTCCAAAAAGTTGGGCTATTTCCTCTGCCTTCATTTGAAGTATGGACGTAGTTACTATAGTATTTTTATTTCTTTGCGTCTTGAACCATTGCAAAAGAGCTTGTTCTATATTAGAATCTTGAGCAGAACGCATACGTTTTCTTTCCATGTTCTCAGATTCAAAACACTTACGAATTGCGTCTCGGTTTTTCCATATCGTACTGATAGTCCAATGCGAAACACACCAATGCGTCCTTCGCTAATGCTGTAGAACCAGATTCTAGTTTCAGCAAAATTTCAGCCTTCTCTTTTATGGAGAACACTTTACGTTTTTTAACGTCCATTCTGGAAAAAGCATAGGCACATTCATACATATTTACTCAGTATTTATCCAAGTAAAAGTGCCTTACCTGCGTTTGGTTGATCTGGATTACAATTTCTTATGTAAATTAAAAAACTTTTTTTTAACACCGCTGGTAATTAAAGAAAGAATGTTCATATGTCCATTCGCGTTCACGACTCAAACTGGTATGCAACTTTCTTCTTTATCTTTTCCACACTCAGTTTGAGATAGGCGAAAACAAATTTTTGTGATTCCCCATATTATACATATGTTCCATCATTTAGTGTTGGCTGGCGACAAAAAATGGAAAGAAAGTCCAAAAAATACAATACGCAGAAGTGACATCGTCGTTATAACCGAAACTTCATTCCAAAGCAGACGCGCAAATTGGTCGTTAAAAGCAGATGATCGTTAAAACCGGAGTGGTACTAAGCGAATGGTTGCGCAATGAAGGACCAATCTTTCTTTGAAAATCCCTCGTTATAAACGGATGGTCGTTATAACCGAGGTCGCTATAAATGAATTCTACTGTATATGTTTGCGACCCACATATATTTATGTTTGTGATAAAAAATACAGCTGTGTTGTGCTGCGAGCAAGAGATTAAAAGAGGGACAGGGAGAGAGTCTACCTTGTAAGAGTGTTTCTGTATTTTTGCATTATTCTCTCAGTCAGTGAGTCATAAATATTCCTGAATGTACGTTCAAATTGCAGATGAATTCAGTGTTTCTTATTTTGGCGGATGTATTGCGTTTTAGTTTCATGTATTCAGTCGTCAATGCTTCATCGGTCAGAGAATGTCAAAAGCGCTTGATCAGTGGAAAAATAATAAACAAAGGCTCGGACGCGTAAATGGTTTGTGATGTTACTTATGTGTTTCATGTATATTTGAAACGAATTTGAGGAAAGAAATAGGAACGGCCAACAACGGCTCCGAGCCTTTACTGAGAAAATCAAAACGTCGAACCATTTGTGAAATATACGCTTGGCTTGCATGAACTAGGTTTGTATATAAGTATATTCTTTGTGTACCAACGCGTAGTGATAACCAACTCATAGCTGAAACCATCCGAAAACAAAAACGTGAGAGACAACAATGAAAGGGGGAAATACGCATAAACATGATGCTGTTTACATTTAAACACATGTGAGTTTGGGACTTGCAAACATATTACTGTTTGAAGTGTGTTCCAAATATATAAATGGTTCCTGCCGAATATGTTAGAGAAGCCGTTATTTTTCAGCGTGTAGTATCTGGCATTTGAGCAGGAAACACAATTTCCGTTAAATGCCCACCTCGAGTCCTCTGGCAAGAGAGGATGCGCATACCAAATTTTTCCACGACTTTTTTTACATAGTGCGGGCTATATATCACTCATAACGACTACGATTTCGTTCTTTAGCTCTGAAATCGTATCTGGCTTATTGTTATAGACAATAATTTTCATGTAGCCAGGAGAAAGTAGTCAAATAGTTGCAAAATCTCGGCGGCCATTTGACCTCGTTGTTTCATGAAATAATGCGTCCTGGGAATTTTGTTCACAATAGGGTCATTTGTTCATGCGGTTTATGCTAAGTAACATCGTCCTTTTGAAGCCACACATTGTCCAAGTCCAAGCCACACATTGTCCAAGTCCATGTCATAAAATTCAGGCCTTGCAATGTTTGGTATCATGTCACGATACCGTAACAGCGTTACCCGCAACATTTTCGAATAAGTATGGTCCGACGACTCCGCCAGCCCAAAACTCACACCAAACAGCAACTCGTTGTGGGTACATAGAATGACAGTAACTCTTGAATGACGGGTGGAGTTTCCGTGCCACAAATTCGGCAGTTTAGCTTGTTAACGAGTTCATTTAGCAGAAAATGAGGCTCATGGCTCGTGATAATTTATTTTTGAAACAATCGGCACCAACTATCTGTTGTCTTTTTGTTGTTCGGCGTGATTTCGTTACAAGCTCGCGTTTATCGCTTGATTCTTAGTAACCAATACGCGAAAATTTATTGTAATATACTCGCATATATCGGACTTACTCTAATGCATTGTTTATCTATGTATATTATTTAACTTGTCTTCGAACTCACAATAACGATATCCGACACTGTTATTCTGATTTTTTTATACTGGCAACTTTGTGCCTGTTAAAAGCGGATATAGAGGGTTGCTATTTATATTTTGGGTCCTGGCAATGCTGGTGTTGTCAGATGCAAACTGAAATTTCCATTGGAAAGTTTGACATATTTGAGCTTAAACATACATTTTGCGAGTTTTCACACATCAGCTGAAGCAATGGGCTATTTGAGCACACAACATATGGAATTGACGGGTCATCCACCGTACAGTCCTGATTTGGCACCCAATGACTCCTCTTTACTGCGTGGTCAACGTCTTTCGACACCCGAAGCAGCTGTTGAAGCGTTCAAAAACTTTGTATTGGAGTAGTCTCAATTGGAGTGGAAAAAGTGCTTCGAATAATGGTTTGAGCGCATGCAGAAGTGTACTGACCTTCACGGAGTATATTTTGAAAAACAACTGAACCATTTTCAATGATAAATATCTGTTTTTATGTGGCGGGACCGAAAATATAAATAGCAACCCCATATATAGAATCTTCTTGCTCTTGCGCATTGTTTGTATTTATTCTTGCAAATTCTTTATTTTCTACTCCTACTACTAGTCCTTGTTTTCGACTCACAATTACGATATCCAAATCTATTTTTTTAATTTTTTCAGACTGGCAAGGCTATGCCTGCTTAGAACTAAAATGGAAGCGGTAACGTGAAGTCCCGCTTAATATCGCGTAGCTCTCCATACAAAATAAGTTATAATCTAAGCAAGCAGTGAACTAAATCACGCCTTTTGTTTGGACGCTAATATAAAGTGTATGTAGCTTGTCACAAATATAGTATACTTGTGTCTAAACACAGTGTGTTTGCTATACAATAGTTCGTGTTGGAGACACACTGATTAATGTGTTGCAATATATGTTTTAGTGATCAAAATAAGGCTTTGTTTGTTGAATACTGCTGAACACAAAAACGTGATAGGACAAAAACGAAATTAAACAGTAGCAGATCTTCGAAGCGGATGAAAAACACCTGCGAGTATTCGAGAGAAAAATGGAACCCAGAGCTATATAATCTGTATTCTGATGTGGACATAGCTAGACGAATCAAATTAGGCAAATTGCGTTGGCTAGGCCATGTTATCAGAGTCGATAAAGATGAGCCAGAGCGAAAGGTTTTCGATAACGTACCCGATGGAGGCAGGAAAAGAGGACGACCAAGACTCCGCTAGAAAGACCAGGCAGAAGAATCTCTCTGTATCCTTGGTGTTACCAATTGGCGAGAAACGGTGAAGGATGGAGCCAGTTGGAAGAATAATTTGAAATTTGTTTAACTTGTTTGTTTAATTAATATGTGTAAGATGTCTGAGCTCATGAGGTTGTAAATAGTCAATAAAATTAAGGTCATCAATTCATGAAAACAAGACATGTTCCTAGGTACACGCTGAGAAATCTGTCTTGTTTTGTTGTTTGAATGCAAATACAACGTGTTTGCAGCTTTTCGGGAACATAGTCTACTTGTGTTCAAACACATTGTTTTTGCTATTCAATTTTATGTGTTTGAGTCACAATGATTAATAGGTTATAATATGTGTGTTTGTGACCCAAATGTGGCTTTCTTTGTTGAAAACTGCTGAAAGAAAAATCTTGACAAATAACAAAAAAGAACAGATAAGAAACAGATCATCAATTTATGAAACCCATGCTTGTAAACATATACATGTTTCTTGCAATATGTTGCTATGGCCGTAGTTTTCGTCGTGTAATTGTTAAATAAGTGGCCGTCGGTGGTGCAACAGTTAGTGAGCACAGCTGTTGTGCGAGAGAACGTGGTTTCGTTCCCTGCTCTTACCACCTTACACTTGTTTCAACGGCGGCCACCTCGGTTAGTGACGGCAATACTATCAAGTAATGAGCCATGAAATAGCTTCTCAAAAAACCGTTCGGAACCGATGTAAAACTGTAGTTCCAAATCAGCGAGTGAAAACTGGAAAGTGCACAGCTCAGTCATTGTGAGAAGCTCTCCTAGCGCTTCCTGGGATCTAATGGGAAAATATGTATTGGTAAAATATTTTATTTGTAAATACTTTTACGGGTTGATCCATAGAGTATCGCTTCATGGATAGGTTTGCAAAAGCCTGTAGAATCAACTGTTGAAAAAAAATACAACCACATTAACATATCACACATATGAGGTTGCTATTTATATTTCGGAAATAGCAAATAATATTAAACAGTTTTAAATGAAAATGGTTTTATTTTTCTTTAGCATATTCGCCTTGATGATCACTACACTCTTGCATTCGTTCAAAGCATTTGCCATTGCAGTTTGTCCTTTCCTCTTGAGACACCTCCAAAACATGGCTTTTGAACGCTTCATCTGCTTCTTCGGCGCTCGTAAATCGTTGACCAGGCAGTTCGTCTTTGATATTCGGGAACAAGAAAAAGTCATTGGGTGCCAAGTCAGGACTGTACGAAGGACGATTGATCGATTCAATGTTTTGGCTGCCTGTTTGACGTGCTGTCTGAGAGCTCTCATTCTCATGATGAAATATGATTCGTCTTTGGCGGTTGGTTTTACAAATTTCACCAAAGACGTCCGGCAAACAAATGGTCGTCTAGCACTCAAAATTGACCCCCTACATTGTTCAAGCGGAACAGTGGCCATATGACCCATTCGACCGTAGATACAGGCTACCATTTGCTTGTATGTGCTTCTTCTCCGCACAACTTTTATTGAATTTTGCTCGTCTTGAAAGACCCGCACGGTCGATTGCTATTCTGTGTCCGGCTCATATGCAAACATCCATGATTCGTCACCTGTCACGATTTTATGAACGTCTTTTTAACTTTTTAATCATTTCCTTAAACCAATCAACACGAGCCTCTCTTAAAGTGATTGTCAAATTGTGTGGGAGAACCAACTCGAACAAATCTTTTTTTTACAACCAAATGTTCATGCAAATTCGAATGTATTGAATTGGAACTAATGTGCAAGGATGCGTCTATCTCACGTTATGTCACGTGACGATCTCGCATTTTCAGTTCACGCACAGTATCGATGTTTTGTGACAGAACAACGGATTTTGGACGACCTTCACGAAATTTATCCCGGAACGAACGGCGTCCGAGACTGAACTCTTGGTACCAGCGATTTACAGTGTCTTTTGATGGTACTTCATCACCAAAAGTCCAGATAAGTTGATTGAGACACTCTTGCCTCGATAATCCACGCCGAAAATCGTCAAATTTCAAACTTTCCAATGGAAATTTCTGTTTGCATCTGGAACTCTAGTATTACCAGTTCCCGAAATATAAATATCAACCCTCGTAATTACTGTCAAAATTCTGCATTACATTTGAATCACCCTGTACTAAACGTTTCACACTGTTACCAACTTTGAACATCATCACCAACACCCGATTAAATTATCGCTATATACTTTATGCATGTCATTGACTGCACACCGTAACACTGGGACATTTACTGCCTCTGCAGAAAACATGCACCACTACAGCTCATGAATCATGGCAGATTTGCTCCACTTCATTCCAGAATTTTGTTTTGTTATTTTTCCTGTATATTGTCGATGTGATGAGGGCTATGGGGGAAGCACGTTTCCTGTACCCCAAACGCCAACCACAGCAAATGGCCCAGTACGGGTCCAGTTCGCAAAATGGCGATAACTTTATCGGAATGAACATTTTAATGTTTCATGTGCGGAATTAAACGATTATGTTACACAAAAGTAAACGTAATTCCCCTTAGTGTTAACTGCAGAATTCGAAGAAGAAGGGTGTGTGTTACGGATGTACGATATGTGTTAATGGAGCCATATAGTTGCCAAAATGTTCATACATACATGCATACATATATGAGCCTATATGTAACACACATTGCTACATCATTTTACAACACAGTTTTTAGGTGGAAATCTGCGAAAGTTGAAACCCTTAACATTGGTCCAACAACGCTATCGGATGTCAGGCATTATAATGCATTCCAGAGTACTGCTCCGCCGTCACGTTGCTTTAATGCCCACGCTCTTGTACTTTATTCGCATTCATCGCCTATGCTCGTGTGTAAATATGGCGATAATTTAGCGCAGTTTTTGGCATAAATCGTAAAGTGTTAACGACAATAGAAATTAAGTTCTCACAATGACACACTTGCACGGATTAACTGTACAAAAGATCATCATAAAACTCCGTTGCGTGCTTGGTAAATTTTATGACGTTACAAGATTTTAATTGCCCACTAACGGGTGCATGTGTGAGAATGTCCTTCTTAGATTAACTGATGTTAAATAAAAATTTAACAAAACAACTTTTGAACTTTGGATAAAGCTAAAAGCCAGGTATTTAGTTTTCGTGAAATATTCGTAGCCATTAGAAGTAGGTGTATAAAAAATAACGAAAATTTCATGAACCGAAAGTTTCGCTCGCCGTTCATGTGGTGGGTACTAAGCTCGTTGCGAAAGCAGCCAAAATCAATTACAGAGTTGTTACGCCAAAGTTATTTCGTACGAAAACAATTGTTTGATAATGGTATGGGACCGTCATTTTGACATTTCGAATATTTTAGCAAACAAATGTAACACCACATGCGTTAAAAATAAAATGGAGTACGAAGAAGAATTATCAAACAAATATTTGTATCGTGAATCAAAGATAGGCGGTAACTCTCCGCAGCAAAATTTTCCGTTTAGAGGTAAATGCCAAAATTTCTTACGAAAATTCCGCAAGTATTGAATACGCGACAAATGTCTACAAATGTTTCAAGTGTAATTAGTAAATGTTTCAAGTGTAATTAAAAACTATACTATTTGTAATTGAAGTTCATTCAAAATATTTTATAGTAATTTCAATTCAAAAAATATCGATATCAATACATTCACCTTAATAAATGCCACTGCAAATTTAGGACACAGCTATGAATATTTTTGGCGTAGAATACGTCTTAACTTACGGTATAGGGAGTCATGTCAGATTGTTATTTTTGTAATCTTTATTTCATTGATTATGAGGAAACAGCGAGATAACTTTTTTTAAAAATTTGTTTGTAGGTAAATGAAGATGTTATCTTTCGTTTGATATTCATTTCACATTGGTTGATATCTTCCTAATATTAAAATTTCTCAAATGAAAATTGTTTAAACATATACACTCAAACATATGTGTGGTGTTTGGTTGAGTGTTTGAGTTTGTAGCGTGAACACAAACTATGCTGCTGTTTCAGTGTGGACACAAACCTTCGGATGTTGTTTTGATTGATGAAATATTGAAATTTCGTATATTTACTTATGTATTTAAGTGAAACAAAATGTTAAATGTGAATTTCAATTTAACATGGATATTTAATTCTAAAAAATATAAATCAAATTGATTTGCGTCTGTTATTTATCATTTATCCTTACTCTTTTAATTTAAAAACATATTTATCCTATTTTTCCTACCATAAGCTTATGTATATTATCAAAAGTAACTATCAAATAAATAAATTCATTTGCTTGTGTTATTTATCATTTATTGTCATATATGTTTTCTGTCTTATCGGTAGGCGTATTCTACTTTAAACTTAATGGCCGTGTCTCTGACACAGCCTGCAGGGACAGTCCGTGGCCGAAGGCCTCGGACAACTGTCTGCTGTAATTTTTTTTTACTTTTTTGACTTTGAGGTCCATTTTCTTGACTTCTGTTAAGCCCTTGTCAAAGAAATACTTAAAGATTATTTTAACGTTAATTTAGAGTAAAAGATTTTTTACGGAATTGAAAAAATATTGAACCTCTTAAAAGTTGTGATTTTTTAAGTGAAAGTCTAAATTCAAAACTCCACGAAACATACATGAAATCGAAATTGGCTCCGGCCACAGTTTTTTTTTAAATCCAAAAAATTGGAAAAAATACGTTCTAAGCTCAGAAAAGTCCCAAAAATCGAAATCCGAGTGTGTTTTTTGAATTCACGAAAATGTGAAACAGCCTAATGTTCATGCTCGTCCAGTACGTCCATTGAAAAATATTACCGCTGTAGCTGAGAGTCTGCACGAACAGCATCAACATCAACTCGCCATCGTTCGAAGCAATTGATCAATTCTCGCAATTCTTTAGGCAAATTTTCGTGTAAGCACCACGGTATGACGGCTTATAAAGTCCAATTTTTCGCTTCGCTGAATGAGCTGACGATGGTAGTTTTTCCCGAAAAATCATCGTTTTCCGATGAAGCTCATTTTCACCGGGGAGGCTACGTTAACAAACAATATTGTCCACACGTCGTCGAGGTAAGGCCTGTCCATCCACACCAAGTGACTGTTTGGTGGGTTTTTTGGCATGGCAGCATCATAGGCCCATTTTTCTTCGAAAATAAGTACGGAACCGCTTTTATCCTCAATGACGACCGTTAAAGTGTCATGGTCAGCGATTTGTAGTTTCCAAAAATAAAAGAGGACGACATGGGCGACTTATTGTTTCAACGGCACTGCGCTTCGCCAACGTTGCCATCGATCTTTTGCGTACTGTGTCCGAACTCCGCATAACCAGACAATACTCGGAAGTCCATTGGCCGCCTTGCAGCTGCTATTTAGACTATTATCTTTGGGGCGCCGTGAAAAGTAAGTGTTACACAAACAATTCCGAGCAATTGAGGCCTTAAAACACGAAATCCAAACAATCGAAAATGTACTGAAAAATTGGGTACATCGATTGAGGTACTGTAAAACAAGTCGTGGACGCCACTGGAACGGTGGTGTGCTTCATTCATAAATGTCGATGATGGGCCGTAAATCATAATTTTAACAAATTTCTGTGATAATGAGATTCCAAATTTTACATGGCTCACCCTTTATATTTTGTTTCAAACGTCTGTTCAGAAGGATTAACTGAGTGAACTCAATGCCAATTTTTCAAAGTTCAATTTTTCCAAAATAATTTATCAAAAAAATTAACAGCATTTCCATCTGAATGGCTGCGTGAAGACACAAAATTTTCGAATTTGGGCTCTAAAAATCCTCATGCAATCCATGAGAAACAAATGCACTCACAATGAGCAACTGTCTGGTGCGGATTTTGGTCAGGCAATTTGACTGGGCCTTACTTTTTTGAAGATGAGGCCGAAATTGCAGTGACTGTGAACGGAATTCGTTACAGGAACCTGATAACGAAGTTCTTGTGGTCCTAACTGGATGGCATGGTTGGCAAAGACGGCCACATCTCTGTGAAAAAGTCATGGACAATTTCAAGAAAAGATTAATGGCCTGTCAGCAGAGCAGCCGTGGGGGCCATTTGACGGATATTTTATTCCGTACTTAATCGAAACATGTCTCCTTTATAATCCAATACAAAAATCACAATTATCTCAAAAAACATGTGTTTGTATTTTAAAATGCAAAAGTGCATTATGCTACTCGTGGCATGCCACTAATATCTTCTTCATTCTATTTATCCATCGTCCTATTGATTTGTCAGCATTAACTCATTATTGACTTCTATTAATGCCAATGCTGAATATCGATAGAGGAAGTCTTTATCTATTGTTAACGGCGAGTCATGCGTATTGAATTTCAAGTTCTTCAGAAAATATAAAACTGTAAATTTTATATTTCAATTCCATAAGCAGGAGTTTTTTTTTCAGTACAACACAGTCCTAATCTGAGGGCTATTTTGAATAAGTTTAAATTTAATCCATTTTTTTTTCAAAATTTTGTTTCAGCTTCAGCCAAGAAAAAAATGCTCGCACGATATTAATCAATTCTATATTATTGCGGATCAGCCTTTTTGTTATTGGCATATTTTAAAATGAGCAGTAAAATCGCTTTTCAGCAGCATTATTTGTTAAATTACAGTTTTTTATAACTATAATTATATTGTTTAATCTATTTTATCATAACAATTAAAACGTATTTTTTTTTTGCTTTGGTTTCTGGTATTTCTATAGTTATTACAGTTGCACTTGTGCACTTTGTAAATCGGCTGCATAAATCTCATTTGCATTTAATGTGAAAACAACAGCAACTGCGATCTATATCGCCTCGTAAATAAATTGCATGTTTATAAAGTTGAACGCACAAACAATTTCGTATTTTTTTTCTTTATTATCGCTTGCATGCAACATGAAACCTATTATCGTCATACCCATCATCATCATTATCATCATCATCATTATCATCATCAACATCACTGCCATCATACAAGCGCAAGAGGGCCACATATCATAACTGCAACTGCAACTTATGGCTTTAGTTGTTAGAGTTTTCTGCGTGCATTGCAAGTTGCAAGTTATTAACAACATTAGCACGAACATAATATTGTTGCACCCGCGCTTTTTAAACATATATCATTAAGAGCTATGGTTTCGAACAGTTTTAAACAAACGCAGGCAGATAGTATATACAACACTGTTACTGAGTATAAGTGGGTCAAGACGAAATGTATTCACCCTAATATAGAAAATAAAGTTTATAGTTAAAATTCAGGTTCTAATTTTAAGAACACATTAAATGGACTTGAAATATGCCCATTCTAAGTTGATAAAATTCCAAATGGGCTTAATAGTTACACGTTTATATGGAGAAAATACAAATACAATTTTTCATTTAATTTAAAATTTTTTTAAAATTTTCAGTTTTGTAAAACCTAGTCAATCATATTTTAGTCAATCCTAGTCAATCATAATGATGAAATATCTCTCAGATAAAATCTCATAAAAAGAATTGGATAAGCTGAAGATGGATGAATAAAGAAAAATTGAAAATTGAAATGGAGGAAATATCAATTGGAATTGAAAGTGCTCATTTCAGTTTCAGGAAATCCCAATAAAACTGAAAATTTTCTATTGAAAACAAAAAAGTTCTAATTGATTTTCAAATTGTTGGTATCGAATGGAGATTTAACTAAAGAATTTACATTGCATTTTCTGAAACTGTTGTATAAACTTACGAATTCCCATTTTTAAAGTAAAAATTTTGATAAAAATCTTACTGACTTTCCAGTTGGGATAATTGGAAATTCGATACCAGGTTGAATTTTATGTTTCGGGATTTGGCAACCCTAGCGTTGCAATCTGGCAACTGACAGCTCTATCGTAAAGTTGGACATTTTTGAGATTATGCGTACTAGGAACGTTTTGACATACGAGCGCTATTTGTGTTGTTTACAGTAACTTAAAAGATTCATCTCGGCCCAAAAATGGAATTAAACCGTGAACATTTTCGTGCGATTATATTTTACAACTTTCGACGTGGATTAAGTCAGCAACAGTGCATGGATGAACTTAATTCAATTTTTGGCGATGAAGTTCCATCAAGGACCAGTGTTTATCGATGGTATGGTGAATTCAATCGTGGTCGTAGTTCACTCCAAGACGAATTTCGTGAAGGTCATCCAATATCACCTGTTGTTCCGAAAACCATTGATGCTGTGCGCGAACTTATTTTGCAAGATCGTCTTGTGACCTATCGTGAGATTCAGACAACCTTAGGCATTAGTAGATACATTCCTTATTGCATGAACATTTGACTGTCAAAAAAATTTGTTTGCGTTGGATCCCACACAATTTGTCAATCGCCCAAAAAAGTCTCGTGTCGATTGGTCCACAGAAATGCTCCAAAAATACGATCGCGGTGCTTCGAAACACGTCTATGACATCGTTACAGGTGATGAATCCTGGATTTACGTGTATGAGCCCGAAAGTAAACAGCAGTCAACTGTATGGGTGTTTCAAGATGAGCTAAATCCAACAAAGTTGTTCGCAAGCAAATGGTCGCCTTTTTTTTCGAAAAAACCGGGCATGTCGCAACTGTACCACTAGAACAACGCAGAACAGTGAAGTCTGAGTGGTAAACAACCATTTGTTTGCCAGTTGTCTTCCAAGAAATCAGGAAAACCAACCGCCGAAGACGGATCACTCTTCACCACGACAATGAGAGCTCTCACACATCGGCTGAAACAACTGCATTTTTGAGCACCCAAAACATCGATTTGGTGGGTCATCCGCCATATAGTCCTGACTTGACACCGAATGACTTCTTTTTGTTCCCGTACGTAAACAACAAAATGAGAGGTCAACGTTTTTCGACACCTGAAGAAGCGGTTGCTGCATTCAGAATGCATGTTTTGGAGATACTTCAATCAGAGTGACAAAAGTGTTTCGACAATTGGTTCAAACGCATGCAAAAGTGCATAAATATTCATGGGGAATATTTAGAAAAACAATAAAGTGATTTTCGATGATTAATATTTGTTTTTGTTCTCTAATCCCGAAACATAAAATTCAACCTCGTACATGATACATACCATTTAAAGATTAAATTTCCAACTCGACGTTCGTAGTCAAAGAGTTGCTAGTGGCATTCACGTAAACGCGCAAGAGCCTCGAAAACTCAAAACCTTGAAAATTGGTCAACATTTTACCACCTTGTGGACACGCGCTGGAAAAACACCAAAAATGGCATTCTCTTTTGAATTGTTCACAGAATACAGTGCAAGTGGTCAGAAAGGTATAAATACCCCTAAGGCCCAAAAATCAAAAAAGGGGCCCCTGAAGTGTTGGTACCCAAATGAAAGGAAATCGTCTTACTATTACTTACATGCCATTACTTTTCAAATCCGATGCCTGTGAGTCGAGATATGTCTGTATTTCTATATTTCAATAGGTACAAAATTTATAGAAATTTCTTTCTTTTACAAATATGCATGAATGGGTACTCAAAGCAAAGGATATCTTCTCACGATTTCATTGGTGGTATTGGTCCCACTCTACGTTGCTCATACCGTGTGCTAGACGTATTTGAAAAACGATAAATTTATATTCCCTCTAGTCAGGGGGTTTAAATTCCGTCTGTACCTTAAGTCGAATTTGACGAATTTTTTTGACGGCTCAAAGCCATGGGATGTGTCTATAATTCGCTGTAAATTCACGTATCATTCATGATGGGTTATTATTATATCCACTGAAAGTCATTGCATTTTGCGCCATTTTCAGCGGAGTGCCAGAAGGATTTATTTTTTTGAGGACGCCGTGTGTAACACGGTTACTGTGTCTGAAGAGCTGTATAAAACCATGAACAAAGAGTTGATATTGCTGCAAATTGATGAATTGGGAATGGAGGACTTTCGGTTTCCAGCAGAACGGAGTATCTAAGCAAACTCCTGGCGTGACAATGCGAATTTCGAAGGATGCTTTTCCGGGCCGCCTAATGTCTCCATGTAACGATAAGCAGTGCCTGGCAATATCAACCAATGTGTCGGCTTCAGACTCTTTTTGTTGGGTATTTTAAATCACGAGTCTATGTGAGCAAGCCACAAACTATGGACGTTCTCAAAGATTTCTCAAATTTCCGACAAGAGGGCGAGAACGATCAGAAATGAGGTCAAAAAGGCCCAAATGATCATCAACCATGGGTTCATCAACCACTTGACCACTATCATCTTCAAAAGTTAATGGAAAGAAACTTAAAGTTCGAAATGAATAAACTTAAAAAACAAATATGAAATTATGTCATTTCGTTTTAAAGATACGTGTATATCAAGACAGCACCAGGTAAGAGTTTTGGGCTACGCTGGCTAATTGTATTTTCGTAACTTTTCAATATTCCTACACGCTGAAGAAACAGCAGGAACCATGTATATGTTTCTAACATTGTTTTGAAGAATTGAAGATCTGCTGTTTATTTGTTTACTTGTGGTCTGTCAGGCGCTTGTCTTTAACAGTTTGCACCAACCAAACCAAATTTGTGGCACCAGCACATATGTTATAACATAGTAATCAGTGTGTCTCAAACATGTAATATTGAATAGGAAACACAATGTGTTTGGGCACAAGTATAATATTTGTTTTGCGGCAAGCGAAAAACGTGTTATATTTGCATCCCTCAAAAAAAATTCAGATTTTTCAGTGTGTAACAAAAATAATATGGGATATAGAATCAAATGAACTGATGCTGAAGCAAATGGATTTAAAATTTATTGGAAGACGAGGTGCTAGCTGTGGTTGGATTTGATCTAAGAAGCTAAGGGAGTTATCGATGACTTTTATTTAAAGTTTTTTACTTAAGCGAACTACAGACTTGCCATTCATGAGCATGAGCTCGGTAGATGACTTTCTATCTGACTTTGTAAAATTGAGTTTGAAAAAATATTAGCAAAAAAATTTTTGAACATGACAGTGATGTGAACAGCTTCGATTACATTTTTATCTGGTTCAACGATAGCAGTTGTTCATGCTAATGAATGAAAAGTCTGTGGCCCTGTTTATATTGAGGTGGTCTTCGAAACCACCCTAACGAATTGATTTGTCTCGGATATCATACTATTGTTGTTGCCTGTTTTTGCAATCAGCGACGGTGGTGGCAGCGTCTGAAATCGCCACGAAATTTTCATGTGGGCGGCTTTATTTCTCTCTTCTTTTTAAACTCGCGAGGGTCGTGAATTAGGATTTCGAAAAGCATGTAAAAATCAATTTTTTCTATGTTGACCAAAAAACGATCGAGGTTTGAATTTCAGCTGATTTAACCGAATAACACAAGACGTAAAGCAAATCGAAGGCTTACCTCTCTGATGATGACTACGAATGTGCTGTCATTTAGTATCAAAGATGAAGTCAGTCGAACGAAATCTTTCGACTTAGACGAACACAATTTTCATCAAATTCGAGTGATTCATTCGTGATCGAGGAACAGGGCATACGAGTTTCACGTAATCTTTCATTCTCTGAACGAATGTGCTTTCAACTAGTGTCAAAGATGAAGTCAGTGGAACGAAATCTTTCGACTTAGACGAACACAATTTTCGTCGAATTCGAGTGATCCATTCGTGATCGAGGAACAGGGCATACGAGTTTCACGTAATCTTTCATTCTCTGAACGAATGTGCTTTCATTTAGTGTCAAAGATGAAGTCAGTCGAACGAAATCTTTCGACTTAGACGAACACAATTTTCGTCGAATTCGAGTGATCCATTCGTGGTCGAGGAACAGGGCATACGAGTTTCACATAATCTTTCATTCTCTGAACGAATGTGCTTTCATTTAGTGTCAAAGATGAAGTCAGTCGAACGAAATGTTTTGACCTAGACGAACACAACTTTCGTGACTGGTTTTGTGATCGACGAACATGCATATCTTCATATTATATCTCTGATCAAAACCCAGCGAGAAAAGAGGTGGCTTACATTCGTATAAAGGCAGTCAAAAGCCCCACCTACGAAAGCTGCCTCATTTCAGTTTAACATAGGGCGCCATAAGAAGGGCACCCTTTCTCGTCTCTTGACAGGCGTGATTGCTGGCCTGAAGATATAAGGCCCCGTGGAAGGTCTTCCCTTTCACACTTTCTGGAAAGCATGCTAATGGAAGGCTTTCTAAGAGGACAGCAAATGAAGGCCTGCAAGAGGCGTTTGCTGAGAAAGTTTCAGCTAAAAATAAAAATTTATAATGTTCAGGCATTTTTATGTCACTTAGTTAAATTATTAACACTATCTTTGGTCATTGTTGAGTTGTTTTTTAAAATCTGCAGCTTCAGACTGCAGACCTCAGTACTCGCAGCCGGATGCGTTACCTACTCTACCCTATGGTTTGATTTTGTAACGATGAATTGTAGAAAGACGAGTTATCACGGACAACATCATTACCTTTACAAGCTCATCGTTTACAATGGAAGTGTGCCTGCCAATGAGCATTCGTTCTCCCTTCCACTATTATGCCTGCCAGTAGGCCTGCTTAAAGAATAAAAATAAATGGTTTCCCCTTACATCCCATGAAGGGACAGGGGAAGCTTCTCACAATCACTGAGCTGTGCGCTTTCCAGTTTTCACTCACTGATTGGGACCTACAATTTTACACCGATTCCGAACGGTATGTTGAGAAGCTCAATCATGGCTAAATACTCGATAGTGTCGCCGTCACTATGCGAGGTGGCCGCCGCCGAAAGAAATTTTAAGGTGGTCTGAGCAGGATCGAACCCAGGATCTGATGTACAAGAGGCGCGCACACTACCATTGCACCACCGACGGCCATACCAATGCATACCAATAGAATATTTTCGAAGGTACACAGTGGGCCTCCTCACAGGCCCGCATTCTAAAGGAAAACAAGAATGCCGATAGGAACTTTTTGTACCTACAGATTTGGCCTATTTACAGGCCTCTTTGAAAAAGGAAGTTGTGAGTGTGTATCGAATTTTTTTCAGTTTATAAAAAGGAGGAAGAAGGGTCTGTATGAATGACTGCTAGGAGCAGGCATATTTGAATGTCAGCAAACTGTCTCAGGCGCCATATTTGCAGGCAAATTTTGAGAACACCTCGGCGTTTATCCTGCAGGGAAATGTTTAAAATATACTGAGATTGTCCGCTTCCATATGAGATCTTTTAAAACTAAATCTTTCTATATAAATTTGGAAATTGTTCTCCATCCCATTTTAAATAAATTAATTTAATCAGAAAAATTATATTAAGAAATTTGGATCACAATGTTTATTTCCCACAGTTTTATGAATGAAACAAATTGACAATATTTCCATAAAAATTAGCAAATTCAGAATCATATTAAGGAGTTTAATATTAAATTAAAAAAAAATACAATTGAATTGGAGGATCTCAATTTCATGTGGTTAATATTTCTAATGAATTGAAATAGGGGAAAATCGCACATAAAATATTTATTTCATTTTCGGTTTTAGTCTCGATTTTAAAACTGTATCTGTTTCTGTATCTTGTGCGAACTGGTGTGCAATGGAGCAATTGCAAAATATCTGAGCTTTTTTCCTCACTCCAACGATTGCAATTGGCCAAGTTTTGCTCTTTTACACTGGTCAAGCCACATAACTTTATTTTGCTCCCTGTGCGTTTGCCTACTACTGACTTTATTACACAGCTGATATTTTCACACAGTGCAAGCAGTGATGCACAAATATATATAACAAGTGCGGTCACGATCTACACAAATCTTGTACAATTGCAAAATGTTGGCAATTTCAATCGCACAAGACTTTGAAAACCCGTATTGAAACTCAGAACACAGAGTCACCATGAACGCAACATTTTTAATTATTTCATACTTTAGGAGATATAGAGCTTTACTGTTAACTACATAAATTGCAAACACCTTGGAAAACCTAAAACCCTCTCTCCCTCTAGTGTAGGGTATACAAACTATAAGTTTATGAGAACACATTTTCCTACTGTACGCCTCTTTTGTTGATAGCGTCATATGGCGTTAATTACATCTCTTAGTACCAGTAGCAAGTTAAGGCCATAGCTGGGGTGGCGTTAAAGTTGATGATGGTTATTCTGATGGCAGTGATTACAGTGGTGCTGATGACACTGATGTCTACTGCTTCCGCAGTGACCTCACATGCTACATAGTGTTGAAGAGGACGTATTGCTGGTAAACACCCACATCACTTTTCATTGACCATTAAGGGGAACAGTTTAAGCCATCTTCCTGCCATTCCGGTTCAACATTAACCAGGAATGAGGGAGTGTAGATGTTTTTCATGCGACTATATGCTTATTAGACTCCACCTCTTACACATTAGGCAAACACTAGCGATTAATAATTAATGTTTATAGCCGGCGTTAAGGCCATAATCTAGTGTAGCTGTTGATGTTGTCCGTTTGCATATGGTGTCATGATGCATAATTGTGCGATAGCAACAAATTTTAACAATCATTATACATTTCATATGATTGATATGAATTTGCCAACTGTTTTGAAGTTGTTGCCAAGCAATTAAGTTAAAAGTGTAGAAGAGAATTTAAGGATTACTATGAAGCACAAAGACCTAGTTAGGTCCCTTGTTTTATACGAATAATTTATAATACATGCCAAAAATGAGCGGCACATTTAGTCAAAATCATATCCGCTTATAAACTGTAGTAGGAGAAAAAAAAACATTTTCGCTGTGCCCTTGAAATTTGTTTTGCAAATTGTTTCTACATTTAATTAAACAGGCTGAAAGTTCGGTCGGCAATAAAAACAAAACGGTGTGAAAGTCAATATTTGAGTTCTAAAGTTCTCATCCAAAAAGCTACAGCCATTTATGTGCAAAAATTGAAAAAAAATCCTTAAAATTTAATAGACTTCTGTCTTTTGTTGATTAGTAGTTGTCCGCGATATATAAATTCAAAATTGTGCCATTTAAGTGGGAAAATTTAAAAAAAAAATCTAAAAATGTGGCAGACTATTTCTTTTGGTGTTTACTATTCATCCACTATATCAAAATTCTAAATTGTGATAGTAGAAATCACTGCAATTGTGTTATAGATCTAGTATAAATGTAATTTCAGGCGTTTTCACAAATTTTGGAATTTTTTGACCGAAAAAAATTTTCCTCCCCCCCCCATGTGTAACCCATACACATCGCCGTAGGGAATGTGTAATGAACGTCCACCCTTTACCCACAGGTTATGGCGAAAATAGTGGGAAGCTACCACGAAAATGGGGAATTTCCCGTCAAGATTACCCTTGACCCTAGTGCTAATGAGGAAAATAATGGGTACATTCCCACGACGAAGGGGAATTACCCACCACGATTACCTATTACACATGGGGAATAGGCAAGCGGCCTTTATCCCTTATGCACGGGTAACCCTTCCCCATTTTTGATCGAAAATGTGAAAAAGTTAGAACAAACACGGGGTGTCGAATCGAAAAACTAAAAAATTTTATGACAGTTTTGTAAGGGTTCTTCAAAAAGTGATCCAATTCGAATGGAAGAATTTTTTTTTCAAAAAATTGCAAAATTAAGAAAATCGCTGAAATAGAAAAATGGCTATAACTCGGAAACGGTTCGTTCAATCGCAAAAATTATATTTTGTTCCCGAAAACAATAATTTTTTTTACCTCTATAGGAGGCTTTAACCACTGGATGTCTTCAATATGGCATCACTTTTTTTTAAACAAAAATCGTTAAATCTAAAGTTTAAAAAATCGCTCATGTTTATATTTCGGCAACGGAGCGTCCAATCGAAAAAATAGCCGATTTTTATTGACTTCTAAGGGGTTTTCATAAAGTGGTCGAATTCGTATATAAGAATTTTTTTTTTTTGAAAAAATCGCCAAAATAAGAAAATCGCTAATATACAAAATTGGCTATAACTCGGAAATGGTGCGTTCAATCGAAAAAATAATATTTTGTTGACCTCTATAAGACGCCTTCCTAGCGCCACCGTTTCCCAGTTACAGTCATTTTTGTGTTTCAGCAATTTTCTAATTTTGGCGATTTAAAAAAAAATGTGCCATACGAATGAAACCCCCGTAGAAAATTCAAAAATTTTATATTTTTTCGATTCGAGGCTCCGCTTCCGATATATAGACTTTTTACCCAGGGTAACCCATTACCCACGAAAAAGGAACCCTAATATTGAAATTATACAATTTATTTGTCTTAATGACGTGTTGGCAGTAACGTGACATTCTGACAATTGAGTGGTATAAGTTGAATTTCACATACAGACCGGTTTTTGTTGGCGCCATACGCGATGACATAGGCTATAATACCGAGTTTTTTCTTACACGCAGACGAAAATGGCCCCAGCAACATATAGCAGGAACTATGTATATGTTTCCAAGCATTTTTTTCATGTATTGAAGATCTGCTGCTTTTGGAACGACGCTCCTTATCGCACATTGCGGGATGGGGACTGGGAATGAAAAAAATTAAACAAATGGTTTTTAACACTATTATGCTACAACCCAGTTTTATCTACAATATTGGGTACTTTTGATGTGGTTTGTGTCTGGACTAACATCTGTTGGGAAAAAAAAAAAAAAAATTTTTGAGATAAGTACCTACTCTTAAAAATGTACACATTCTTGAAAAAACGGTCAATTCTAAAAAAATTCTATTTCTTAAAAAAACCTTATTTTCAAAAAAATATCTTCTCTTAAAAGAAATTATATTTTCTTACAAAAATTTATCTACTTAAAAGTAACTTTTCTTAAAAATAAAATAATACTTTTTCTTCCTTTCTGAAAATAAGTAAATTTTCTAAAAAAAATAACCTTTTCATAAAAAAAGGAACACTTCTTTAAAAAGTACCTGTTCTTAAAAAAAGGACTTCTTTCTAAAAAAGCCAATGAATGCCACGTTTTTGTTACAGCATTCAATCATATTATGACGTTTCATTTAAATAATATTAATACTTAAAATTGGAAAATTAAAGTATTCGAGCGTTTTGTCATTATTTGTAATAAATTTTATTCTTCGATATTTCGCTACCCTATGGCCGTCGGTGGTGCAATGGTCAGTGTGCGCGGCTCTTGTACATGAGGTCCTGGGTTCGAACCCGGCTCTGACCACCTTCAAATTTTCTTTCGGCGGCGGTCACCTCGCATAGTGACGGCGACACTATCGAGTATCTAGCCATGAAAAAGCTTCTCAAAATTACCGTTGGGAATCGGTGTAAAACTGTAGGTCCCAATCAGTGAGTGAAAACTGGAAAGCGCACAGCTCAGTGATTGTGAGAAGTTCTCCCCCCAGTTCCTTCATGGGATGTAATGGGAAACCATTTATTTATTTATTTATGGGTAGCATCGTCAGGAAGATAAACACAATTATTATAAAGAAGATAAATAAACAATTAAAGGAATTGATAATCAACATTTTTTCCTGTCATTTGAAAAAACAACAATAACAAAAAATTAAAAATTAAACAATTGAAGAAATTTTCTTGTCATAAGAAAACTGTTTTAAGTTACGGCCAGAAATAGTTTTGTGTAGAAATAGTTTCTCTAATTTACAGCCAGGAAAATAATTTGATTGAAAAAGGTATATACAGAATAGTAAATACAACAAGTTACATCCTGATATATTAAAAATGTTACCCAGTGGCAAATTCAATGATACATCATACAATTTTCGTTGAAATGTTCTACATTTTACTAATAAAATATCTATAATTCTGTGCTACATTATCCGTATCTGCTTTAAAGTTAATTCTCTTCGCAATTGGATTCCTTATTATCTGTAACATTTCTAACATAAATCGAGATTAGACATTAGGCTGGAATTGAAAATGGGATTTTTGACCACGCCCCCCTAATTGTCCGCCACAGTTATTTGATTTGACACCGGTGGACTTCTTTATTTGGGGATATTTGAAATTAAAGTGTACGTCAATAAGCCAAGAACAATTCAAGAGCTAAAGGATGAGATAATTCGGCACATCACCGACATTGGACCTCAATTATGTCTCAGAGTCATTGAAAATATTGACCATTGGACAGAGGTATGCCACCGAAGCCGTGGCGAGCATTTGGCCGATATTTTATTGCACGCATAATTCTCATAGATCCTTCTATCATAATAAAAAATATTAAGATATTTCTCTGAAAACTTTTTGCTTTATTTACAAACAACTTCGTGTATTTTGCTTCGACCACCCTTTAGAACTCGGTCGCAATAGATTAGGGTGAGGGTATGTTTAAGTTGGTTCACCAGACTGAAATTTCTGTTCTGGTTTTATTCAAATTTCAAAAAGATTTTATGATACGACTAAAAATTAATTAAGGTTTTAAATCAGTTTTTTTTTAATTTTAAATTTAAATTGTGTTATAACAAAATGTTTTCAACTACTTATAATAATATTTTCATACATACATGTAACTCTCTTTCAAATTTGAATATCTGTTGTATATTACACTGTGTGTAATTTTGTAACTCATGGAAATATAACCATATACGGACACCACTACGTGATAAAAGTCCAAACAAAAAAAAAGACCCGTGTCTCCCAGTTTTGCCCAAAGTCATGGACTTTTTTTTATGGGCCGCCAAAGATTTGGGGACTCGGTGACATTTTTGCAAAAAATTTATCATTTTGTCAGGCTCATATCCTGCAATTGGTTCGGAATTTGGATTTACTCTCTGAGGGAAAGTTGTAGCCCTTGTCATAGAGAATAAAAACTGTCAACATATAAAATCAAAAAAACTTTATCTTCAAGTCAAAATTGCAAAAAACACTTTAAAAATTGGATTTTTTTATACTTTTTTCCGCTGTTCGGGCCCAACCGATAAAAATTCTAGGAAAAAATCAACTACAAAAATAAATAACTTTCTAGAACATATGAACTTCCTAGGAATGATTCTTATATTGTGCTCTGCGTCCCTTGCTGCGTGTGCTGAGCTTACTACTTTGCCTGTGCTGCTGCGGTCGATGAGATAGCATAGTATCTCACTGTTGGAGTAAACGGTGTTAAGAATCAAGTTGTTTACTGAGATCTTAGGTACATTCTTGTAGTTGATTGTTTCTTTGAATTTTGAACGGTATGCTACCTATAGACCTGAAAAGGGGAAAAAAGGTAAAAAAAAGGTTTTTGCGATTTTGACCTTGAAGTTGAAGTTTTTTTGATTTTATATGTTCACAATTTTTGTTCTTTATGATAAGACCTACAAGTTTTCCTCAGAGAGTGAATCAAAATTTGGAACGATTTGCAAGATATGAGCCTGACAAAATGATCCCTTTTTTGCAAAAATTACACCGAGGCCCCAAATCTATGGGGGCCCATAACAAAATGTGAATGACTTTGGGTAAAACTAGTAGAAACTGTTTTTTTTTTGCCTTTTATCACGTAGTGGTGTCCGTCTGTGGTTATATTTTTTAATGTTGCACTGTGTTATACAATCAATATTCACTAAATGTCTCTCCTTTGAAGGCTTTCAATGAAATTTTGTGAATTTTGATTGTTATGACAAAATTTTGTTGAGGATGTTTTCGCACAAGTAGGAGTTGCGACAATTCTCGCTAAGTTGAGTTTTATGTAGGTAGAAATGTAGCTTCCGATTCAATGCAAGTTCCAATTCTAGATAGATGTTTTGAATAATTCTGAACTTCCTCTGTAAACATTTGCCACGAATGTACATAGTTTTATATGGTTGGCTGCATTGAAAGAACAGTGTATGAGTCTGCTTAAGTCGCAATAAAAGTACAACATTATACATACATATATTTTTGTAAGCACGGCATCTTTCCCCTTACATTGTTTTAAGAGATAGCAAGAGTTTTACTTTTCCAACACAATTGCTGAAATCCTATTCAAATGACATTTTGTTTGTAAAACTTTTACTTTCCAGTTAAATAAGACTGACTGGGATGAGAAAATAGTTGCTGTTCCAAACTTACATGATAAGCGTTGTGCATCAAAAGTTTTGAAATTAAATTTTAAAATTACTTGTCAAAATTCGAAATGTCGTTTTGCAGTAAATAAAAATTAAATCGTTAAAGTTTTTCACAAAGTGTTGGAACACAGTCAAAAGTTTATTTTTATGATTATTTCTCATTGGTCAGTTTATCACATTCATAATGGTACCGCATGCATAATTGCAGAATTTTTAATGTTTTCACAGCAATTTTCTCTCTTCCTTCCTACCCAAAACTATTAACATGATTTGCAACTCCTGCTACTCAACTGTGTACAAACTTGCCAACGTCACGAAATGAAAGAGCAATCGTAATATGCAATGCCATAAAAAGTAAATCATGAGGACCTCATCAAAACTGTTGAATTGTGTACTTCCCGGATGGTAAAACTTTATTACTATTGTTATGTACAAAATGAACAACACTCTGCTTTTTTTTCTCAATTTCACTTTTCTTTTTTTACAATTTTGTGTACCGAAACTTGTGGTCATTTCGTCAAACTGTCGTTTTTTTCTGTGGAAATATTGCAAATTGCTATTGAACTGCTACGCTACTCGCTGGGGCTTGAACCCATTTTCAAATGCGTTGCATTACATTGAGTGGGTTCACCATTGTCCTGACTGTGTATATGTGTGTACGAGTATGTATATAAAACGCAAGTTCTTTTTTGTCGGTCTTCTTCACTCTGCGAAAGCCCATAAATCAAACAAAAATCGATGGACGGGTACATGTCGTGCATTAATATTGCATTTGCTGCAGCAATGAATTGGTGACCGATATTGATTGATACTCTGCACTTTTGTATTGGGTGCGCTTCACTCCCTCACCCCTCACTCACTCACTCAGTCCTCCATTAAAGTATTTGCGTCAAGGCGTGCGAGTGTGTCGTTGTGTCCGTGTTTCAACATCAATTCATATGAAAAATATCTTTTGATTCTTTATTATTGTACTATTACTGCATTGTGGCTCTGTTCCCGAATTCATTTCTGTACGTACGTACGTACATACATTTATTATCGGATGGGTTAAATTAAAAATGTATAAGTAACTTGATGTTTGATAAAAAAATATGCAAATTTGCGTGATGTAAAGTCATTTCACGATACTTTTCTATGAACTCACAGAGCAAACAAAATGAACATCCAATAGCGGTAAAAAAATATATTTTGAAATAAAAAACTATTACAAAGGGGTGAATTAACTGAGGATAAATATCCTCGTATCCTTGTTAAATAAAACAAATTTGTTGTAGTTAAACAAAGTACTTACAATAATTTAACATCTCAATTTGTACAGGATTCTATTTGAATTGTTTTTGGACGATTTGTAGTTCCTTAAGAATAAATAGATCCAGTTATTTTCCTCAATTAGTGATACATTTGTTTTAAAATTGGAAATGATGTAAAAGACTTTGGGAATGATGTTAAAGACTACTTAAACGAACCACAGACTTGTCATTCATGGGCATGAGCTCGATCGATAACTTTTTATCTGACTGATGCATTTGAAAATATATTACCAAAAAATTTTGTAAACATGGTAGTGATGCGAACAACTTGGATTACATTCTTAGTTGGTATGAAGAAGGGCGGTAAACGGACAATAAACAGCAATTATAGCTGATGTTCATGTTGATGAATGGCAGGTCTGTGGTTCGCTTAAGATTCTTTGTTATAGCACTTAAAGAAAACGTAGTTGGGTTTTTGATAAACAGGTGACAATTACAGGTGCCATTAATTAAGCACCGCTGAAACAAAAAAGTACGTTAACCTTCTGTACATCTGACGAGTTGGTCGTTGCAACAACGAAATGTATCGATGATTTTTGAAATGCATTTCCTTATCGCACGTTGCGGGATGGGGGCTAAATGAAAAACAACAACACTATTATGCTACAACTAGAGTGTCCAAAACTGAAACCGGGGAACTGTGTCCCGTTTTTTTTTTAAAACATAATTTTCGAACAAACCGGAAACCGGTAATTTGACGTCGGTTAACCAGTTAAACAAATTTTACTTAATTTGTGTTAATATCTTTAAAAAACGGACACCATAAGTTCTGAATCGAAGTCAGATTCGGACGACGATTTGTACCCACAACTTAAGAGAGTGCGGTTTGCACGTTCAGGGTCATCAACATTATAAACATAATACGAATATTTTTTTTATTATTTTTGTAATAGATAGCATAGTATCTCAATGTTGAAGTAAAGAAAAAACAAATGAAATTACAAAATGTTCAAAAAATTTTTCACTTTGCGACTACCTAAACGCTACCTAAACGGTGCTAAGCCTCATTCCTACGAAGTTCATATGTTCTAGAAGGTTCTTTATTAAGATCTTAGGTAGATTGTTTCCTTGAATTTTGAACGGTTTGCTACCTATGGACCTGAAAAGGGGAAAAAAGGTTTTTGGAGTTTTTTTTGCGATTTGGACCTTGAAGGTGAAGTGTTTTTGATTTTATGTGTTCCTAATGATAAGAGCTACAACTTTCCCTCAGATAGTAAATCGATATTCCGGACGGTTTGCAAGAAATGAGCCTGACAAAATGATCACTTTTTTGCAAAAATGACACCGAGGCCTCAAATCTTTGGGGGCCCATAAATAAAAGTGCATGACTTTGGGCAAACCTGGGAGACACGTATCTTTTTTTTTCTTTTATCACCTAGTGGTGATAAAAGAAAAAAAGTATATGGTTATATATGGTTATATTTCCATGACTTAAAAAATTACAAACAATATAATAAATTCTATGATTTTCGAAATTTTGGAATTAAGAAACATGATTTCAATTTTGAAATATGATCTAAATGACATATCCAAACAATATTTTTTTTTCAAAATGATTATATAATTTGAATTATAATTAATTAAGCGTTTCAAACATTTTTTTTATCAGATTTCAAAATTAAAATTATTTGATGACTCAAAGTTTTAAACTTTTAAAATTTGAATATGATTTTCGATTTTAAATCAGTTTAATGCGAATTTGAATAAAAATTTTAAATTGTATATTAAATACTCATTTCAAAGTGGGATATGATATTTATTTTTTAAAATGTAACGATTTATTCGACCTTTCGTATTAAATCTAAAATTAAAATGTTCGTGCGTTTGGTCTTTTTTAAATTATTTTGTTCTTCAATATTTCGCTACCCATTGGGTACCCATTTACGGCTACCCATTTCAGTCAGGAAATTAAGCACAATTATTGATTCATTTTATTTTTTTTTCATTTAATTTTTAATTCATAATTGTGTTTATCTTCCCGACGATGCTACCTTATGGCTAGCGAAATATTGAAGAATAAAATAATTTAAAATAGACCTAAAACTCGAACATTTTAATTTTAAATATATAGCTTTTATTTAAAATTTAAACGTAACTAATTAAATACAACTGTGAAATTTTGAGTTTTCAACATGAAGACGTATATGAAATGGTTGTTAAATAAATGTATTGAAGTTCTACATGTGTAATTTAATTGAGAACAAAAAAAATCTGAAAATACCGGTTCCACAGGTTTTTACCAAAATTAGCATCCGAAAGCCGGGTTCTTGAAAAATTCTTTTTTTGGACAAACCGAAAACCAGATTCTTCAAAAATTTATTTTTCGAACAATTCGAAAACCGTTTGCTAAAAAATGCCGGCTTTTTGGACACTCTAGCTACAACCCAGTATTAACAACTTTATTGGGTAGTTTTGCTTCGGTTTATGTCTAGACTAACATGTGTTGGGAAATTTCTTGTTTACTAGGCAATTATGACATATGCCTTGGTTATCACTATGCATTGGTACACAAACTATATGACAGGCCATTACTCTTTCGATGAAATTTTCAATGATTTTTCTCAATGATTTTCCTCTGGGTTGAGCTTGTAATTATTTCTGGTTTATACGAATAAACCCGAGATTTCACAAAACCCCAAAGAAAGAAATCGCACTGCGTTAAATCGCGTGATTTTGATGGCTAGTTGATATCGGAGTTTCTTGAGATAATTTTTTCTGGAAATCGTTGCTGCCATCAACCGAGTTTTTTGCTGCGTAGTGCTTCGTGAAATTTGAAATTGTTGAGATCGACGCCGAATTGATGTTTTGGGGGCTTCGACGACATTCTTGTTTACAGTAGCAAGGTTTTCAAGACACCGAACGGTAGGTTGTTATTTGTATGATAATTCGTGTCTCAAACCTTTCAGAACTGTTTAAAAATAAGGCCGTTACTGTCCATAATCGACTCCGTTTCTTAAAATTTTTGACCACTCTTCGAATGGTTGACACATTAGGTGCACTTTCTCGACTGAAAATTCTTCGAAGTTTGCGACCGGTCTCAGCATAACTTTACAAATTTTTGTAATAAATGCTCACAATTATAACGCGTTGTTCTTTCGTAAAGCGCTCCACTTTTAATAATCGGAATACACATATGCAACAGGTACCAAATTTCACAGCTGCTACTTGCACAAAAGAAAATTTGCACTAAATTTAAAAAGTGCAGTATTACTGAGGAAGCCTTTTAAAATCTGTAATATATTTCATAACTGTGGCTTCAGTTTTCGGACTATGATTCACGAAGAAAAGAAGTGTGTTATAGTTCTTATTGCAACGCCATCAAAAGCCAAGATTACATCCAAGTTATTGTAGTATATAAGTAGAAACTCGTCAATAGATTTATATCTTTTCGTTGGAGCCCGCTCAATTTCAACATCGTCTGTATTGCTACCGTCGTTGATTTAATAATCTCGGGTATCAGGAAATAATATATCAGAAAATTGTCCACGAAATATGTCACGGGAATTTCCGGTTTAAATCCCTTAGATTATATATAAAGATATTGTTATGTATCGGTTAACCGTTGAGTTTTTTATGTATAATTGAAAATATTGAATAATACTTTTCAGTTACGAGGGCGGATCAATAAGTCCGTGACTTATCGAACTTACCTGTACTTATATGAAATGCAACACTGCTCCCATCAAGTACCACCTTTTGATAGTCTACTGTAAAATTTTGAGCAAGTTCCGTCATTTACTTTGCGTTTGACAGCTGTTCAAAACATACAACGTCGTGCCTTTCTAGTGTTCAATAAATATTATTTTTTGCGAAAAAAAACCGTCAGTCAAAAAAAGGAAAATCTTGATAAATACTATGGGAACTCTGTACCATCGACTTCAATGGTAAAAAAGTGGTTTACTGACTTTCGTTGTGGTCGCACAAGTACAAATGTCGGGCGGGAAAAAAAATTGCCCAAATAAAACCCACCCAACAAAAAAAGTGGGTCTCATTTCATAAATTGTGGGAAATATTTCATTTTCATCCATTGGGCGATTTACGTTTGCGAAATACGTTTGTGAAAAATTGGCCATTTGGATGTTTTTTCATAAAATTAAATATGAAAACAGACACATTTTAAAAGTGACTTTACTATAGCTGTGCTATTTTTGGGCGATTTTTCATATAACTTTTGGGTCATTTTGCATTTAATATTGGGGCAAATTTCGTATTTAATTTAGGGCTATTTTTAATTTTTTGACCCAGTTTTAGAAATTGGTCGATTTTTCATAAAATTGTTGGGTCATTATTCTTTTGGGCCATATTTCATGCCGCCACAAATGACGCTGAAAGTTCTGGACGGCCAATTGAGGTCAATACACCCGAAGATGTAGAAAAAATTCACGATATGCTATTGGCCTATCGAAAAGTAAAAGTGTCTGAGATTGTTGATGCCATAGGCATTTCATATGGCAGTGGAGTTTCGATTTTAAATGCTCAGTTGGGTTTAAGAAAGCTGTCATAATCTCCGCCATATTCTCCGGATTTAGCCCCCAGTGACTATTTCCTATTTTCAAACCTAACGAAATGGCTCGGTAGAAAGAGATTTAGCTCCAACGATGAAATTATTGATCAAACAAATGTCTATTTTATGGACCTCGAAATATCCTATTTTTTGGAAGGGATACAAAAATTGGAGAAACCGTTGACTCGCCTTTTTATTGGTACTTTTTAATTTTATTATTCAAGCTCGAGGCCGTTCTAGATCTCTATTCTCTAAAATAAAAATCATCCCTGATGAATATAAATTAAATATTCATCAGAATTGGATGTTTTCTTAATTTGCATTGGGTTTTAATTTTCAATCTTATTTAATGCAAATGCAAAATAATTACCCTTGTTCGCAATGGCAAATTTTCAATTTCCATTTCCTCAGGCAATGCAAATGCATGTTGTGGAATCGGATGCTAATTGCAATGAAATATGGTAATGCTTTTAATTATTTTGAATTTTTTTGACTGCTGACAAGTCAGTTTCTAAAGTAGTTTAAATGTAGAGGTTTGTGGGTTCGGTAAGTGTTGCCTCGTAGTATTTTAAAATTCCTAAACCTGTACTGTATAACATATTTGAAAACTGCCAGATATGAAGGAAATGCATTTGTAGAGGTAATTCAAATTAAACTACTAATTATAATTGTCATATAATTAATTTGTCATACATGATATCCAAACAAAACATTTTCGTGGATTGTCATACAATTACTTTGAAAAGCGCGCCTTGTTGAAGAATTCTACATAATAATAAATTTGGTGAAATACGTGTAACACTTAAAACTCCAATACGATTTTGGAGTACGATAATACACATGTTCACATTCCCAAAAGATCTTAAAATAATATTTGCTGGCGGTTTAAAATACAGCTGTATGATATATATTATTTTTAATATGTGTTAAAATGTCATGTTTAACACATATTGGCATACGCGTTTAATAACATTTATTATACTTCCCCAGACATCGACGGCATCCCAGTCACTACACATAGAGATCCACTGTAAACCCGCCCATAATTCCCATCGCAACATCAAATGCTGTTACTTTAGCTGTTGTTAATGTGTGTTGTCATCGGCTTTATTTGTTATTTTTTTATTTTGTAAAAGGGGACTTGGTATAAGGATGTTTAGGTTGGAGAGGAAGGAGAGGAAGGAGTTTTTGCAAATAGCATTTAATATTATATCGAGGAGCAACATTGTATATTTATGCCTGTACATGTGTGTACATAAGCATAGTCTATATTTAGTGCATAAAATAAAATATATTACACTGTGCAGGAAAGAGCATAAAAAACGGTTATTTAACAATTTAATGTCATCATTATAATGTCGCTGTATGTATAAAATTGTATTTTGTTTTATTCATAATAATGCGATCTTTGGAAAATGTCATCATTCATTATTTATTATCGCTGTATATTTTGCGATACTCGTAAAACTTAATTTCAAACGGAAAAATTAATTAATTGCAGAAAATTGTATTTTTTGCTCACCTTGTGTTGCTATTAAATATTAACTTTGCTATAATAACAATATTTTGTTTAACTTTATGATTAAACGAGAGTATTATTTTGAATTTTTCAGGTTCCCTGGAGGGTGCTTCCAAACGATTTTTCACAGATTTTTTACAAGACTTACCCACGCCAGGTACCGGTGGGCCAACATTCGATACAACAGTTGCAACGAATATTACCGGTCTAGTGGGAAAAACTGTAAAGTTAACATGCCGTGTTAAAAACTTGGGCAACAGAACGGTAAGTTTTTATATTATATTTAGTGATAAAGTGCTATTAATTGCCACAACAAAAATTGGTTGAAAAGACGCAAGTGTAGTTAAGGGTGTTGTTGTTAAAATTAATGAGGTGAAAGGATAATTGTGCCATGGAATATCAGCTGGTTTGTACAGATTTCGAAATGTTTCAATTTTATACATTGAATAAAGTGTAATTGGGCTTAGGAGATGACAATATTGACTATAAAAATTTAAATTTATGTATACTCTCACCTGTTGATGGTTTTGATGGAATTTGAGCCAGTATAATAAATTAATTAATTAAGGTTTTAACTTATGCTGACCTTGACCCAATATCGCCTAAATGACAACTTCATGTTAAAATTAAGTAAAATATTTTATAATGGGTTCGTTTTCCTTACGGCATAAGGTCATAAGATAAATAGAAAATATATTATATGATTTACCTTCTATCACAATTTTATTAATATTTTCCAATATTTCGACGAAATTCTGTTGATAACACTGTGGAACACAAAAAAAGTAACTAGGCTCTGACAACGGATTCTGGTAAAGGGAGAAAAAAATATACGTGTATCGGCGTTTTGAAAGTTTACGTATGAGTTTGATCTTGCACATACTTATGATGAATCGGCATAGGAAAGCATGTTATGCTTACATTTTAGGTATAGGATATGTTCAGCAATTTTTTGTAAAAATTTACGGGAAACATTGTTGTAGAATACCTTAACCTTCTACCGCATCTATATATGGATCGTTTCTGTTCTTCTTTTGAAAAAGAGTAAAACACACCCCTAAAACACGGCTGTATCGGTTTAACATGTACAACAAAAATATTCCCCGTAAAATTGTACTGTAATCTTCATAAAACACCAAAGCTCAAAACTCATCGTAAATGCTAACAATAAGTAATACTGAAAATCCATTTAAGGGTTAATTTCGTGCTTATTCCAAATCGGTGCTAAAATGACCCACAAAACTGGATTTTAGGGGGTTGGTGTGTATTGAAAAAATATTCTACATAAAATTTCACTATAAGTGACCGAACAAAAGAAATCTGTAGACACAATGCGGTTCACTTATTTAACCCTGCTGTTAGATTAGAAAAAACTTACGAATCTTAGATTGAGGGACCATTTGGTCCATACTGCAATTTTCATCCAAAATAATAATTTTATCTTATTCTTTGTAACTATTTTGGTTCAAAAATTTCTAAAGCAAGTATTTGACATATCAAAAACATCCGCTAACATATCAAAAACATCTTCTAAATATTTGACATGAATTTACATTCGCTTGGTAATGAAAAAACTTACGAATCTTAGATTGAGGGACCATTTGGTCCATACTGGAATTTTCATCCAAAATAATAATTTTATCTTATCCTTTGTAACTATTTTGGTTCAATAATTTCTAAAGCAAGTATTTGACATATCAAAAACATCTTCTAAATATTTGACATGAATTTACATTCGCTTGGTAATGAAAAAATGTACTATTGACCAAATGGTCCTCTAATCTAAGATTCGTCATTTTGTATTTTTCTCAGTCCTGAATAAAGTTAGAAAATTTAATTTTCGCACATAACATTGTTTTATTAAAAACCCCATTAGCAGAAAAATTTAGTCAGTATATATCACCGTTCCAAAGTTACAAGGGAAAACAGAAAAAATTTGGACCAAATGGTCCTAATCTAACAGCAGGGTTAAAGGCACTAAAAATTCCATATTGAGCAGCCTGTATGTTTAGCAATTTGTAAAAAAAGTCATGACAATAGTCGTTTCTTAACAAAAGAACTTTTTTTGAGCAAATTATAAAAAAAAGTCCAATAATGTTCTATGTTTTTTTGGTTCACTTGAATAACCAAGTCGGTGGTGCACTGGCTAGTGTGCGTGGCTCTTGTAAATAAGAACGTGGGTTCGATACCTGCTCAGACCACCTTACATTTCTTTCTACGACGGTCACCTTGCTTAGTGATGACGACGCTATCCAGTACTAAGCCATGAAAATGCTTCTCAAAATACCGTTCGGAATCGGTGTAAAACTGTAGGTCCCAATCAGTGAGTGTAAAACTAGAAAGGGCACATCTCACTGATTGTGAGAAGCTCTCAGCAATCCCTTCATGGGATGTTAATGGACACCATTGAATAAAGTCACTTTATCATTTTTTTTTTGTGGCCGTCGGTGGTGCAATGGTTAGTGTGCGCGGCTCTTGTACATGAGATCCTGGGTTCGAACCCTGCTCTGACCACCTTCAACTTTCTTTCGGCGGCGGTCACCTCGCATAGTGACGGCGACACTATCGAGTATATAGCCATGAAAAAGCTTCTCAAAATACCGTTCGGAATCGGTGTAAAACTGTAGGTCCCAATCAGTGAGTGAAAACTGGAAAGCGCACAGATCAGTGATTGTGAGAAGTTCTCCCCGGTCCCTTCATGGGATGTAATGGGAAATCATTCATTTATTTTTTTTTTTTTTATCATTTTTTTTTAATATTTTTAAAGTAAGTGATGATTTTTTATAGAGAGCGTTTGTTTATTACAATTTAGATATTATATCTTAATCACTTTACTAGTCAAAATGACGAAACAAAAATTTTAAATCTATCGGAAAAAAACTAAAATCGACGTTTACCGTTCTGAAGGATATTCTAACCGCGCAATAGCTAAAAAAATTGGACGGAGCCCAACAGTTGTCGACAATTACATCAAGGACCCCGAAGGGCATGGAAAAATTTATAAACGAAGGGTTTCATCGTCTTTATCTACGTATGAGAAAAGAAAACTCGTCAGAATTTCCTCTAATTCTGCCTTATCCTTGTCAAAAATAAGAGCTCAAGCTGGAGTGGAAGCGAGCAAGTCATCATCAGTACGCAGAGTAAGAGCTGTGAGTATCATAAATATCTGAAATTACAAAAAAAGGTCCCACTTAATGCTCCGCGTAAGGAAAAGCGGCTTCAATTCGCAAGAGACTACATGGTATGGGATGTGCAGCCAAGAGGTCATGTAAATGACTGGAGAACCGTTGTATTTACGGATGAGAAGAAGTTTAATTTGGATGGGCCTGACGGCTACAACTATTATTTCCATGATCTGCGCAAAGAAAAGCGTTTTTTGAACCGACATCACAGCCGAGAGGGCGGCGTTATGGTGTGGGGTGCTATTACGTACTATGGCACCATCGATCTTGAATTTCAAAGTGCAAAAATTACTGGTGCAAGCTATAATACGTTATTGGAATCGGCTTTTCGGAAGCTCGGTGAACTAACGGGTCCGCCAAATAACTTTTTTTTTTTGAAATGCTATAAAAAAAACTACTGAATATTTACTCAAATTTCTTTTTTTATTTGAAAGTACAATGGAAAATAATGGAAAATAATTTCATTCAAATGGCTGCCTCGGCTGGCCATGCAGTAGCCTACACGATCGGTCCAATTTTTATGCACATTATCGGTTGTGTGCAGCTGTATTTCACCAATGGCTTCACGAGTATTGTACTTTACAGCGTCAATTGTCTCTGGCTTGTCGGCGAAACACTTATCTTTGAGGACACTATTTTTGGCTTTTCACGCTTTGGTTTATCGATGAGGATGCCAGTTTCTTTCACTTTTTTTACAACATAACGAACATACGGGGCTGCTTTTTCCAAAATCCGTACGCAATTTTCGCACACATTCTGCAACATTACCATGATTTTCAAAGTAATGTCGCAATATTTGCCAGCGCTGTTCAAGCGTATACACAGCCATATTCGATCAGCGGAAGGATAAAACTAATTATCTGTCAAATCAGACATGAGCGAAGCGTTACCATTCACGAAATAAGCACTAGTTGAAAAAAAAAAGTTAGATGGCGGACCCTTTATATGGTCCCATATCCCATATCAACTGGATAATGCCCCTATACACAATGCCAGAGTTGTAAAGGAGTTCATTGCAAGCCAAAATGTTAAAATGTTAAAACCCTATTCGCCGGATGTAAAGATTATCGAAAATGTTTGGGGTTGGTTTTATCGTAAGCTCTATGAAGGAGGTAGACAATTTGATAACAAGCAGTCACTAATTCAAGCCATTAGGGTTGCTTGGAAACAAATTTCGTTGGATTACATAAATTCTATTTATCTCTCACTGAAAACCCGTATATTTGAAGTTATTAAAAACAAAGGGAGTTGTACCCATTACTAATAGTTTTTAAATAAAGTAAAATAAATTAAAAAAACAAGAAAAACTGTTTTCCATTAAAATTAGTTAAAGTGCCTCTATTCAAGTGAACCAAAAAATAGCACATTTTTGGACTTTTTTTTATAAATTGCTCGAAAAAGTTCTTTAGTTAAGAAACCACTATTGTCATGATTTTTTTTATATCTCACGATGTCTAGCGTCCATTTCCATTTAAAAATTCTGCAATCGGTTACAAATTGCAAAAGATACAGGCTGCTGAATATGGAATTGTTAGTGCATTTAAACAAGTGAACCGGAGTGTATAATACCTATAAGTAAAAGATCGGTACACATTTGGATATTTAAGCAAGAATTTATTTATTACGTTTTTCTTCTAGCTCTTGGTAATTCTATGTCGTAATCAAATAATGTCCAGTATATTTCAGCTGTTGATAATGAATACTATTCCTTGGTGTGCATGTGTGATGAAATCGTTCACCATGTTCTTTGGACTTTGTTGCCAACTGATGCTCAAAATAATACATATGAGAATTCAAAAACTGAATTTTTGTTGACATATGAACACCCAGTTTCTCAAATGCAGTGAGAACCACTCCAGACGTAAACTTTCAAAATGCCGATACACTTGTATTTTCTTTTACCCCCTCTCTGCCTGAATAAGACATGGGTTTTGTATGAAATATCTCAGTTGGCAGCACTAGTGAAGAACTACCAAAGTTGCTTATTTAGTAGTAGCTTGAATATTGCTAATTCATGCTACTTTAAGGACAATTAGAGCCACTCTTTCTGCTCATTAGCGAAGCAGTGAAATCATGAGTTATGTTATTTTCTTCATATTGTGAATGTAGCATATTATAATCCCATTGTAACACACTGGGAAAAATTAGCTTGAAATCAATTCAGGCGTTGGAAATTCCATGATAGAGTATATTTTGATTAGAATTTGTCAAACATCAGAATTATTTGCCGATGTTATTGATAGATTAAAAATCGGTCTTATTAAAAACAAGTTGCTACTACCGAATTTTAGTTGTATTAACCAATTTGAGTATTTCAAAAACCGCATTCATCTGAAATGGAGGATACAACTAATAAAAAGTACAATATCAGAATTCGTGTTCAAATATTAGTCACGGTAATCATAATTTAGTCTCTGTTACAAAAACACTTGCAATAAAGTTATGTATTCGATTTTTCACAAGAGGCTTTGTTGTTAAAGAGAAACTATCTACATATATTGGAATGTTACACGAGGACTTTACAGAAAAACTAATATTTTAGGCAGAAAGTGATAAACATAGTGGTGAAAAAACAATAAAGTAGATAGATATAAGCCAGCGAGGAATACATGTTATCATAAATTGAGCTGAAGTGAGACTTTTAAACATAATCGTTGAATCTGACGCCACTATTGACGGCTTCACAAACACATGCAAACAATTGTGGACACTTGGCTGGAGGAACTATTATTCTGGATGACACAAATTAACTTGAACATACATATGAATATATGGTCGAATATATGAAATATTTAGAAAAACTGTCTGTATCTGGAAAACGATGCGTCCAATCGAAAAAAAAAAAATAATTTTTACGGGTTTCTAAGGGTTTGAATTGAATTGAATTGAATTCGCAGGAAATTATTTTTTTTTTTTAAATTGCCAAAACTAGAAAATCGCAAAAATAAAAAATTTTTTACCTCCAAAGGAAGCTTTCATCTATGGATGTGTTCGATATGGCATCACTTTTATTTTTAAAAAGTCGCTAAAACTAAAATTTCTGGATTCCAAAAATCCCTAAAGGGCCCCTATGACATTATCTCGGAGACGGAGCGGAGCATCCAATCGAAAATAAAACTATATTTTACGACTTTCCAGGATTTTTCATAAAGTGGTCCATCATCGTATGGAAGATATATATTTCATCGTATGGAAGATATGGAAGATATTTTGTTCAAAAAATCATCAAAATATTAAAAACAAAAAAAAATGGCTATAACTCGGACATACACACATATGTGAGTTTTAGCGATTTTTTATTTGAAAAATGTTAGTTTAACGGATTTTAAGTGATAACGTATGAGGGGCATCCATTGGTTAAAGCCTTCAATGGAGGTAAAAAATTTATTGCTTTTGCGGTTGGACGCAGCACCGTTTCCGAGTAACAGCTATTTTTTTTACTTTAGCGATTTACATATTTTGGCGATTTTTAGAAAAAAAAAAGTCCATACGAATTGCACAACTTTATGAAAAACCCTTAGAAAGATGAAAAAATTAATTACATGTCGATTGAACGCTCCGTTTGCGAAATATATACATAATGGCGGTTTAGCGAATGGGAACACTTTGTGAGAAACCCTTAGAAACTCGTAAAAATTTGTTAATTTTTCGAATTGACGCTCAGTTTTCGAGATATAGATTTTTTTTCTTATTTTCGATTAAAAATGGGCACGAAGTTCGAACCCCGGTTATAAATAATAATAATTTTATCAATATTTAAATATAAAATACACAATTTTAATAAAAAATATTTTTTTTTTTACTTTTTTTCTATAAAATTCATAAGGGGTTTAAGCATCACCAAATGGTTGTGACAGCCAACAAATTCAAGTAATTACTTAAGTTTAGCATACCCGATATATTAGTTGGTACAACCGATTTAGTTTTTACATTTTTTGTTCATCCAACTAATTGAATATTCACCACTACAGGAAAATTTGATTGCTAGAACTAAAACTTGATTGACAGATCACATTTATTTCCGGTTGCTGTGGCTTCAACTAAATATTTTAGTTCTTGCAACCAAAACTGAATTACAAATCAATTGATAGGCACAACATTTGGTGACACGGACCACAATTATTGGTCACCACACCTTTATAATGTGATAGTCCAAGGAACAATTAGGACTGTGAACAAGGAACCGCCAATTTAGTTGGCTGCAAATATAGTTGTGACTACGAATCTCTACTGTGTGAATGAAGTATACATTTATCTGATGCAAGTTATTATTTATTTCAACTGGTCGTATTTTGTTGTTCTATCTTCTCGATACCAAATAAATAATCCAAGTTAGTTAAGTTTCAGGTCAGTTTAGCATTTGTGTTCGTTACTTCGCTACATCATCATATTCCCTGTTGATACTACCCAATGGGAGAGAAATTATTTGGATTATATTTAAGTGATATGATTTCTTGGGAACGAATTTATTTGGATTAAATTTGAATGATATGATTTCTTTAAAAAAACACACTAATTGTTAAGGAAATTCAAACGTTTTTTATAAAATGTGAAGTAGAATCGATGCAATTAAGTTCTGAATAAAACGTCTTTCAAATGGCCTCCACGTCTTCTTTTGCCGGAGCGAATTCTATGAATTCAATCTTCGAGCACATTTATCATTAAATCAAGTCGTACGTCATGAATAGCACGTTCAATATTGACTTGTGAAGTTTGAAGAGGGTCCGGTTTATTGCCAGAGACTAATTCCTTCAAATAACCCCACAAGAAATAGTCTAATGGCGTTAAATCACAACTTCTTGGAAGCCATACAATTTCACAATTTCTTGAAATACTCGAATCTCCAAACTTTTCTCGTCGAATTTGAATAAACAACCTTTCGCTCACAAATCACTTTTATGAATGAAGCTCACCATGCATATGAAAAAATCTATTCAATTTACAAGCTCAAGAACCGCAAACTATACCGTTACAAATTGTTGAATTTTTGTAAAATATGCTTTTTATCGAAAATGAAAAATCACCCCAAAATTTTGTATGACATATTTGGGGCCATTTTTCGTTTTATAAATATTTGGTTTTTTCAATTTTAACAAATGAAAAAAGACCCCAATTCAATAAATTAAATTTTTTGGGGTCATTTTTCATTTTTATACTTTGGGGTGATTCTTCATTTTTGGACAAGTGCAATATGACCCCAATGAAATTATGAAAAATAACCCCAAAAAAAATACAAAATTACCCCACTTTTACGTGTTGTTGTACGCAGTATAACATTTTGGGGCCATTTTTAATTTTTTCATTGGGGCCACAGTTCGCAGAGCCATTTATTTGGATTAAATTTGAATGATATGATTTCTTTAAAAAAACACACTAATTGTTAAGGAAATTCAAACGTTTTTTATAAAATGTGAAGTAGAATCGATGCAATTAAGTTCTGAATAAAACGTCTTTCAAATGGCCTCCACGTCTTCTTTTGCCGGAGCGAATTCTATGAATCCAATCTTCGAGCACATTTATCATTAAATCAAGTCGTACGTCATGAATAGCACGTTCAATATTGACTTGTGAAGTTTGAAGAGGGTCCGGTTTATTGCCAGAGACTAATTCCTTCAAATAACCCCACAAGAAATAGTCTAATGGCGTTAAATCACAACTTCTTGGAAGCCATACAATTTCACAATTACTCGAATCTCCAAACTTTTCTCATCGAATTCGGTTGTTGCCAATGGCAAATGTCCAATGGCTACAGTTTTTGAGTGATAACAATTTTATACGGATGCAAGCCCAAATGCTTTCTCAAAATCCGCCAGGTTGTGGTTGGAGACAGTCCCAATTGTTGACAACGTCTTGGAATCGATAAATTGCGGTCTTCAGCAACAAACACTTGCCTGAACGGCACCAATATATTCATTACTTGGAGTGGTTCTTTGTCTCATTGGCACTTGAACGTTATGTAAAGAAAATGGACGCGTGTAATTTGCAACAATTCGACGAAAAGCGAGCACAGGTGGACGATTATTACGACAATAAAATAGCAAAAGCGCACGAAAAGTTGCAATGGGGAACGATTATTTTGATAAAAAAAAATTGAATAATTTGTAAACGTTGTTCTTGCATATATCTCTCCATGATGAAATTGTAAACATTACTGAATACAATGCAAACAAATTACAGATCATGACATACTACAAATGGACGAAATGGCACTTAGAAATCATATCACTCTAATTGGACAACCCTGTATATGTATATCCAATTGTCGGATTTTTAAACTATATTTCTCCCAACAATCCTTGACTCCATACCTACATTCACTTTTGTGAATAACTTCGAAATATTTACTGAATCAAACGATATTGAATATTGGTCGATTGCAATCGATTCTGAACCACTGTGCGACGGTTACCCCAATTAGTGACGGCGACGCTAGCGGGAAATGCGCCATATTTCATTGTAATGAAGTAGGTCGTGATCACAGTGAGTTTACAAATAAGAAAACACAGAGCTCAACGAAAGCTAAGATTTATTAAGTTCATCAATCTGACGTTTCGAGCATCATGTTCTGGCATAACTAGTTCCATATTAGTTTTTTACACAAACATTCTAGTCTCATGAACTTTCTGCACAAGTTTTCAGACACCTGGTTTCAATATACAAAGCTATTTTTCTATCAATTTCATGCTCCTCTACATTTTATTCATTACTGAATGTTAACAAATTCCTATCGTTCTCACTAAATCCCCGTAACGATTTATTAAATTCGAATATATATTTCAAACTATACCAAATTTCCCTCTAAATCCCCTGTAATTAGTCACTAAATTTATCAATCCATTTTAAATCAAGTTGTATATTTAGTTTACATAATGAATTATTAATATATCTCTGCCAGACTCGTCATTGGCGAAGGGATTAAATGAGGAGCAATGGATAAAATACGGTCGGTCAGTATAATTTAAAACTAATCATTTATATGCTTGGAATGTATCAACAATATTTACAGTAAAAGGTAAATACATAAATGTATTTACAGACACACACCCATAAGCACCCTCATATATTACGAAAATGTCAACCACAAATACAATAATTTATTTACTTGCACTGTGGCATGGAACAAAAACATGTTACTACTACCACTATATGGGAATAGTACACGTGTCTTTAAAATGACCACAAAATTACAGTTGCCACTCGAATAATGCGATGCATAGACTCAAATGTTAAATAGGGCAAACGAAATTGAAAATATGAGAATAATGATACTAAAGTCATGAAAGTTATTACTTCTATACCGGAGGAATATTTACCTTTCCTGGGTTATTGTTAACAAAGAAAATCTTTAAATATTTTTTTTACAGGCTGCGCGAGTTTTTGAGTGTTTGCGATTGAGTTTTTAATAAACAATAATATAATTTAAATAAAATCCTTATTATAACAAATGTATAAAAGGTGACATAAGAAGGACAGAAGATACATTTACTAAGAATCGAATATTACTATATTCTTATGAGCATTATCCATAGTCGTTATTCGAGAATTAATACAATTTTAATATATTTTTAATATTTTAATATATTCCAATAAAGAATCTCAGTTAATCTATAGATATACTGGGATTGATTTGCTCAAGAAATATTCTATAATGTTTAATGGAACTCACAATTATCTGCATTAGTTCTTCATCAAAGAAGCGCTCGAATAACTCGTATGCATTTATTGCGCAATCTACATAGTTCGCCTCAGGAAATATACACACAAAGAAAAAACTCGTTCCTCCCAAACTAAATCTCAATTAACTGAAGTTCGCTTGGGAACTGTAGTTGGGAGAAGCGAACTTCCGTTAAGCCATATATGTCATTTCGTTTGGGAGAACCGAAAAATATTTGTACCAAACGAGTTATGAAAAATTTAAGCTGACAAAAACGTTTGCGAGAAATCAAAAAGGTTTCGCCAACCGTTGTTTCGGTTACAGCAACCGAGTTCTAGTTACTCCAAAATAAAATAAAAGCGTTTGCGAGAACTCAAAAACTTTGGCAGTAAACGAGTTATGAGAAAAGAGAACTGAAAAAACCTTTACGATAAACGAAAAACGGTTCCACAAACTGTTCCTTTCGGTTACAGCAACCGAATTGTAGTTACTCCAAACAAAGAAAATGTTTACGAGAATTGAAAACCGTTTGCAGTAAACGAGTTATGAAAAATTAGAGCTGAAAGAGTGTTTGCGAGAAACATTACTTGTACATTATCTTGTACATCAAAACTTTTAATTTATGACTTCAATAAAGCTCTTTTTTGTTTAAATTTCCAAATTTTATGATTTTGGTTTTACCCATAAAGTTTGTTTTATAAAAAGTTGGAATTTGTGTCTATTTTTTCACTGTCTACTTACTCGTCTGTCTCGTCTTGCATTCAAATAACAACTAAAAGCGCAGCAAACTACAACGCGTTAATTGTCCACCCAAGATAAACTTATATTGACAAGGTTGAAGCATTAGAGTGTGTCATCACTCTTATGTGTATGCGTGAGTGTGTATGCCAAACGTGTGGATAATTTACGTTCTTCGTAATCTGTGCTCTCATTAGAAAAATGACTAATTTCAGATACCACAGACGTTTTATAAATTTGCAGCAAATTTAATTTTGTACGTTAGCAACAAAATGGTACACATTTGCGTTATACGAGTTTAATGTGGAGAACTACATGAACTATTTCGATTAATAAGTTAATACAAATCAATCAAAGTTTTGTTTCGGCAACCGAGCAATAAACTTTTTTCTTTGCGTGTACATTTAGATGCTCTAGCTTCTTGCTTTCGTGTCCGTTTGAATGTATAACCAATATCCTCGTATCATTTCCTCGAAATGAATAGTTTGACCCAGGTATTTCAGCTGACCAATGGTGTTTGTCAATATTTCCTTCGAAAGAAGTAAAGTCGACGAAGACACACCGCCTACTTCGACATCCATGGGTTCTTAGTTCAGACAATATTCCGCGCATGCCAGATTGATTCGGAAGGTTGTATCAATTGATTGAAATATCCAATCATGAACAACACCACCTTCGCGTTCGACCGCGTCGTCCTCATCTGAATCGAAGAAAACATGCGGAGGTTGTGCAAAAATTTCCCGATCTACGTCATCGTTATCTTCATCGAACATAGTGGATTCAAGGTATTCCACTACCTCAATTAAATTCGTTCTGAAAAAATAGTACTTTTTCCATAAATGGAATGCAAGACGAGACAGACGTGTAAGTAGACAATGAAAAAATAGACAAAAATGCCAACTTTTTATAAAACAAAATTTATGGGTAAAACCAAAACCATAAAAGTTGGAAATTTAAACCAAAAAGAGCTTATGGAAGTCATAAATAATCGATTTGATGTACAAGATAATGTATACGTAATGTTTCTCGCAAACATTCGTTCAGCTCTAATTTTGCATAACTCGTTTACTGCAAACAGTTTTCAATTCTCGTAAACTTTTTCTTTGTTTGGAGCAACTACAACTCGGTTTTTGTAGCTGAAAGAACAGTTGGTGGAACCGTTTTTCGTTTCTCGCAAACGTTTTTCAGCTCTACTTTTTCATAATTCGTTTACTGCAAATGCTTTTCAATTCTGGCAAACGTTTTTTTAATTTGGAGCAACTACAACTCGGTTGCTGTAACCGAAAGAAACAGCTTGTGGAACCGTTTTTCATTTATCGTAAAGGGTTTTTCAGTTATAATTTCTCATAACTCGTTTACTGCAAAAGTTTTTGAGATCTCTCAAGCGCTTTTATTTTATTTTGGAGTATAAATGAAATGCCGATCTGCAATTCAGCATACACTATTCCTACCACTGCACACTGGGACAGTTTGAAAAAATGACCGGACAAAATTCCAAAAATCGGAGCAGTAATCCAGATAAAATAAGTTACTGGCCAATTAACCACTGTGGTCGAAAATTAACTGTTTTGAAGGTTCCATGCACGTTGTTGATCAGGCAAGGGGCCCAAAGTTGAGTATTGTTTCAATACATGCATGCATGCTAATTTTGGGTTATTTTTAGTAGATGTGTGTTATATGAAGGTAATGTTTCTGGTTGTTTTAAACTCTTTTTATTGATTTTGTGTCATAAGAGCTACGAAAATGTATATTAAGTTAATTTAATTTACTTAAGGTTTCTAGTTCAATTGCAATGAAAGTAGTTGACTAAAAATATTACATATTTTAATCTTTTGTGGACCGCCAAAAATTAGTACCAACTAGGAACAGCGCGCTATTTTCACTTCTGAATACTTTGGATCCTAACCGAAGTCACTGATTTTATTTCGTTGCCCTTTACTACCATTTGCTGAAGAAAATTTTTTTTTTAAACTTTGCTCTAGTTTTTGATTTCAAATTTAAATATAAATTACTTGTGTAAGAATTGATTTTTTTTAGTGTAAATTCAAATACATTACTGTGTCGGAATTTAGGTCTGGCAATACCATAAAATGTCAAACTAAAATTTTGAAAGTTCCGAGGACGACGATGATGAAAATGTCGAACGTAATGATATAGATTTTTTTAAACCAAGTTTTTTTTTAAACCCTCGAAAACCTACCGACTAATGAGTTTGACATGACTAAAACCTAAAACAACGACGTTATTAATTTTGTCCGGTCATTTTTTCAATCTGTCCCAGTGTGCACTGATGCCATATGGCATACTAAAAGTTAATCCATATGTATCACCTAGAATCTAATCACTATTGAAAAACTTAGGTTGCATTTTGGAAATATTGAACTTTAACTTAATTTTTGCATAACTACTTTCTTCAATATCAATTTCGAAATATAAAATTTTTCAGAACTTACCCACGGCGTCTCACCATAATCGACTTAATTTATTTGTTTGAGATGTGTTTACAACACGTGCTATAGCACTTTCACAGCTGATGCAATTTTGATATAAGGGTATCTTCATATGGTAGTTGATGCCTGTCTTAACATTCCACGAACGGTAATAGCGCAGGGTGGAACATGTCTATTTTTTTGTGCCATATGGTATCATTGGCTATGAATGGTTTAGTCTAAGAATATAACGAACATAAATCGAGTTGCTTTTAAGAAATGTTTTGTAGATGTTGCGCTTTTCGACGACTACCTGTATGGGAATGTACAGGAATGTCTAAAAATTGATGTAAATGTATTTTATAGGTAAGAAAAAGTTTTTGGGCTGAAAATTAAGGGAAATTTTGAAAAATGTTAACAATTCCCATTTCGAAACCGCAGCCGCATTTGTTCATTCACCACAAGCACGCACATGTTTAGAAAAATGGTGAAAAATGTATGTTAATGGTTGTTCTGTGCTAATATTTTAGGCCCAATGTGGGGGATATTAAGTTTATTCGATAACGAATAGTTTAAGTTTATAATGGTCAGTTTCACATATGAAAATTCTCTATTTAAATGTAGTTTAAATGCCCGATGCTTGACATTTAAATGTCATTTAATATGAAAACTGTCTGTGAGCTTTTAAATAACTTGTCTGAAACTCGCTGTAAGACAAACACTCGTCATTTAAAAGCCCAATTTGTAAGCTCACAAAAAATATTCCTATAAAATGAAATTTAAAAGACAAAATCGGGCTCTTAAAGTTCATTTAAATGGAGAATTTTCAACTGTGAATCTGAGCATAAATATTTTGAAAATTAAAATTGTTTTTGGTAAGGAACTAAAGTTATTAAATATTGTGTTGGCCGTTCCACCCGCTTATAAAAACGAAAACTAAATTTTTCGCTCATACGTGTAAAAATGCTGTATAAGAATTAAATCTTTATTATACACTTCGGTTCACTTATTTAAAGGCACTAAAAACTCCATATTCGGCAGCCTGTATCTTTGCAATTTGTAACCGATTGCAGAATTTTAAAATGGAAATGGAAGCTCGACATCTTGAGATATTAAACAAATTAATTTTAAAAAAAGTCCAAAAATGTGGTATTTTTTTTTTGGCTCACTTGAATAAAGGCACTTTATTATTTTTTTTTTTATAAGGGTGTTTTTTTAAGCCCGATAGAACTTGAAAATGTAAAAAATAACACAAAAAATTAAATTGTAATCAAAATTTTTTTTTTATTCGAAAGATCAATACGCGACATTAACATTTGAAAATGATTTCGGGCATATGGGCACCGCGGCTGTTCTTGACGAAGCGCATTCTGGACGTCCAATTTTGGGCCACTTTTTCGAGCACTATGTCACGAATAACACGAACAATGCTGGCCTCCAAGGCGTCAATTGTTGCTGGTTTATCAGCATAAATCAGTGCCTTCACGTAGCCCCACAGGAAATAATCGAGAGGTGTCAAATCGCACGACCGTGGAGGCCACTTGACAGATCCATTTCTCGAAATCAACTTATCGCCAAATTTTGATTTCAATAAGTCGATGGTTGCGATCGCCGTATGGCACGTAGCGCCATCCTGTTGAAACCCCATCTCGTCTGGATTAATGTCATCCATATTTTCGAACAGAAAATCATTGATCATGGTGGGGTAACGATCTCCATTGACCGTAACGCGAGCTCCGGCCTCATTTTTAAAGAAATAAGGCCGATGATGCCACCAGCGTGTAAGCCGCACCAAACGGTGAATTTTTCTGGATGTAATGGAGTCTGGAGGGTCTCTTGTGGATTGGTCTCACTCCATTTACGGCAATTTTGCTTATTAACAAACCCGTAAAGCCAAAAATGAGCCTCATCGCTGAACACAATTTGGCGATAAAACAACGGGCGAATCGACGACTGACTTTCAAAGTAAATTTGGATAATTTGGCAGCGTTGTTCAAGCGTGAGTCTATTCATGATGATTTGTCAGAGTGTACTGAAAGAAATAAAAAAAAATGTTTTATCAATATTTAATTTTTTGTGTTACTTTTTACAATTTAAAGTTCTATCCAGCTTAAAAAAACACCCTTTATTTCTAAAGTAAGCGATGATTTTTTGTAGGGAACGTTTGTTTATTACAATTTATTACATATTAATCATTTTACGAATCAAAATGGCAAAACAAAAAATTTTAAATCTATTGGAATAAAACTAAGATCGATGTTTACCGCTGTGAAGGATATTCTAACCGCGCAATAGTTAAAAAAAAAAATTGGACGGAGCCCAACAGTTGTCGACAATTACATCATGGACCCCGAGGGGTATGGAAAAAATTTTAAAGGAAGGGGTTTTAATGCGTTTATCTACGTATGAGAAAAGAACAATTATCAGAATTGCTTCTAATTCTGCCCTATCCGTGTCAAAAAAAAAAGCTCAAGCTGGAGTGGAAGCGACCAAATCATCATCAGTACTCAGAGTAATTAAGAGCTGTGAGTATGATAAATATCTGAAATTACAAAAAAAGCTCCCAATTTATGCTCCGCGTAAGGAAAAGCGGCTTCAATTCGCAAGAGACTACATGGTATGGGATGTGCAACCAAGAAGTCATGTAAATGACTGAAAAACCGTTGTATTTACGGATGAGAAGAAGTTTAATTTGGATGGGCCTGATGGCTACAATTATTATTTCCGTGATCTGCGCAAAGAAAAGCGTTTTTTGAACCGACATCACAGCCGAGAGGGCGGCGTTATGGTGTGGGGTGCCGTTACGTGCTATGGCACCATCGATCTTGAATTTAAAAGTGCAAAAATGACTGGTGCAAGCTGTAAAACGTTATTGGAAGCGGCTTTTCCGAAGTATGTGGTCCCATATCTTGTATATTGCAACAGGATAATGCCCATATACAGAACGCCAGAGTAGTAAAGGAGTTCATTGCAAGCCAAAATGGTAATATCCTTGACTGGCCACCCTATTCGCCATATCTAAACATTATCGAAAATGTCTGGGATTGGTTATCTCGTAATATCTATGAAGTAGGTAGACAATTTGATGACAAGCAGTCACTAATTCAGGCCATTAAGGATGCGTGGAATCAAATTTCGTTGGATTACATAAATTCTCTTTATCTCTCAATGAAAACCCGTATATTTGAAGTTATTAAAAACAAAAGGGGTTGTACCCATTACTAGTAGTTCTTGAGTAAAGTAAAATAAATTAAAAAAACGAGAAAAACTGTTTTCCATTAAAGTTAGTTAAATTGCTCAAAAAAATTCTTTAGTTAGGGAACCACTATTGTCATAATTTTTTTTTATCTCAAGATGTCTAGCTTCCATTTCCATTTTAAAATTCTATAATCGGTTACAAATTGCAAATGATACAGGCTGATGAATATGGAATTTTTAGTGCCTTTAACTAGAAAAATGGTCAAGTAAGCAAATGTATTCAACTGTTAGGTGTATGTATAAATCATAAGAAATGTTGTATCAAACATAATGGATTTGAAATATTGTAAAAAAATTTTTAATGCGCTCTTCTAATAATCAGGATAGGACGACGGTTTGTGTATAAAATTTCTTTATGAATTATAATATATTTCCTCATACCCCACATAGCTTCCTTAAGAATATCAAAAACGCACCCTCGGTGGCTGCTTTTACACATTTAAAGAAATTTAATTGGTGTCAAAGGACATCGCTACTCTATAACATGTATTGCCTTATCTGTACAAACAAATTGCAACCAGCCATGGCTATTGATAAAACTCAATATCTTACTGAGTACACATTTACATATCTCGTGGTCATTAAATATTCCCCGCTGTGCTTGTACGTATCATGTGGAGTGTGAACAAGGGCCGTTCAATACCAGTCAACCAATTTAAATTCCTTATCAATAACGAGTTCATATTTAGAGTGGCTGTACTACAGAAAACCACAATATCTTGTGAGCACTTGACATCAATTTTAAAGTTGTTTGACACAAAATTTCTAATGATTTATACATTCACCTAACAATTGAATACATTTGCTAACTTGACCATTTGTCTAGTAGCAGAGAAATAACACTTGAATGCTTTTGAAAATGTTTGAAAAAAAAATTTGTTCAATTTTCAAATGATTTAAATAATATATAAGTGGTCAGGAGATAAGAGCTAAACAATTGCAACTTAAATGAACTTTTCTACTAAATCAGGACAAATGTATATCACATTGTACCATTGTACAAGTAGTACTTACTAAATTGTTACCACGTCATCATCGTCAATGGTTTCGATCCATTCCGTGCAACTTTTTGCTTTACTACTTTTGCTGATTTTGCAAATAGTTTCTCCAAAATGTTCTCTTCTACTTCATATACATACGAATTGTTGGTGTTAGTGTGGCGTGGTTGTTAAGGATTCATGAGATAATCGCATTTGAAACTGCGCAAATAAAACCAAAAACAAACGACAACAAAAAGAGTGTTTTATATGAACACAATTTCTTTAACATCAATAAAACCAAATCTAAAAAATAAACAGGATATCGCAAAGCTGAAAATACATTTCGCAGAATTTAAGTAAAGTTTATGGATGCCATTGCTCATATTCATCAAGGGCAATAGCAACTCCCACACAAATGGATATGATATGTGTTGTGTCACAAACTTCAACCTGAATGTTTTTTATACTTGAAAAATTATCTACTGTGGGTTGTAGGTATTTTTGGGGAGATCATATAACCGTTTTTATAATTCCTTAAACTTGTTCACAAATTTTAAACAATTCTCTAAAGAAAAAGACTAAAGCATACCAAAAATATACACCTTCTGGTATACACTGAAAAAAAAAACGATCCCAGTAACATTATGCAGGAACCATGTACTCGTATATTATTGTGCACTGAAAAACGATTTTTTTGGAATTTCAAATGCGGGGGGTCTCAAACGCCGCGTATTAAAGAGGTGATTAAGGGAGTTTACAACTTTTTTTTATACGACGGTACTTGGAGTTTCAATTCCTAGTACATTTCCGAAAAAAAAATATATTATTTTTTTGGACAATATGGGGCTCAAACGATGTGTCAGATGAACATATATAGAAAAAAATATTTTCAAAATTTAGGCATAACATTTTTTTTCACCACTTAATTTTGAAACCTCTATCATGCATATTTTGTCTTCCCCACTTTGCTGTATTTTACATAAATATTCCATCAACTATATAAATACATATACAAGGTGGCGCAAAAGTAATCCTCCTATCAGAAAATGCTATAATTTTGCGATTGGCCCCTAATGTCAGTTCTGTTTTGACATTTGTGTAGTAAACACATGCGAAATACACGTTAATAAACAATGTTACGCTACACTGCTCCAGAACGCGGAACATTGCTGACTATTTATTTGACGAATAATCGGTCTGTGACTTTGGCACAACGTGAATTTCGTCGCAGATTTCCTGGCCGTCCAACGCCTACTCGTGAAACACTGCGACGTTTAGCCGCTCGCCTCGAAGAGACTGGCACAACACGAGATGCTGCCAGGCGTGGCAGACCCCGGAGTAGCCGTTCTGCAGAGAATATTGCTGCTGTAGCCGAGGATGTCATGGATGCGCCGTCGACATCGACCAGACAACGTGCCACGCAAATGGCTTTCAGTCGACGGTCTTTACAGCGAATTTTGGTACATGATTTGAAGATGTTTCCGTACAAAGTCCAGACGGTGCATCAGCTGTTAGCTGCTGACCGCCAATCGCGTCTAACATACGCTCAAGCTATCCTTAATCACCACCAAGAGGAAGATGATTTTTCATCAAAAATAATCATGAGTGATGAGGCCCATTTCCATCTTAGCGGGTACGTAAATAAGCAAAATTTACGCAGAGCCATTACACCCGCTCAAAGTCACTGTATGGTGTGCTGTTTTCGCTGGAGGAGTCATCGGACCTTTTTTCTTCGAAGACGTCGCGGGCCAAACGGTTACTGTGAATGGTGAGCGCTACAGAGCAATGATCAACGAGTTCTTTCTTGCCGCAACTTGATGAATTGGGATTGGAAAACATGTGGTTCCAACAGGACGGTGCAACGGCACACACTACACGTGCCACAACCGATATGCTGAAGGATGCATTTCCCGGGCGCCTAATCTCCCGTTTTGGCGATTTGCACTGGCCAGCAAGATCGCCTGATTTGACCGCTCCAGGCTTCTTTTTGTGGGGATTTTTGAAGTCGCGGGTTTATGTTAACAAGCCTCAGACTCTTGCAGCTCTTAAAGACAATATCCGTCAAGAATGTGAGGACGTATCGCCGGAAGTTTTGGCCAAAGTGATGGAAAATGCCATAAAAAGGGCTCAAATGACAATCAACTGTGGCGGCGGCCATTTACATGACATCATATTCTCGACTTGATGTAAAAAAAATTAAGAGACCAAATAAAAATAATCTACAAGAAGAATCAAAGTTTTTCATTTTTTTTTTAAATTACAGCCAAAAAACATCGGAAGTTTACTTTTGCGCCACCTTGTATTTGTAGGTGATTTTGCAAAACAGAAAGACAAACCTGCGAAACATTACCTATTTGATGGAATATTTATGAAAACTACAGCAAATTGGGGAAGAAAAAATATGCAGGAAACAGTTTCAAAATGACGTCGTGAAAAAAATGCTTTGTCAACATTTTTAAATATTTTTTTCTACATATGTTCATCATGACACGTCGTTTGAGGCCCATACAGTCCAAAAAAAATTAATTTTTTTCTTCGAAAATGTACTAGGAATCGAAACTTCAACGGTAAGTAGGGGACTAAAACTACCCTCGTGAATAAAAAGTTCGCCGATTCCGTAATCACCTCTTCATAACGCGTCGTTTGAGAGCCCGCTTAAAAAAAAGTTTTCCGTACACCCTAATGAATATGTTTGAAACATCCAAAATCATCCATACATATAATAAGGGTGTCTCAGTAAGAATGCACTTTTTAATTTTAAAATAAAAACACGTATTTTTTGAGATAGTTGTGATTTTTTTACTGGATTGTAAAGTAGATATATTCCGATTAAGAAGGGAATAAATCATCCATCAAATAGCCCCCACGGCTCTGATGAGAGGTCATTATCCGCCTGACTAAAATCCGCACCAGACGGTTGCTCGTTGTGGGTGCATTTGTTTCTTATGGAAATAGAATTTAGACAATTTTGTGAATTCACAAAACCATTCAGATGGAAATGCTCTTCATTGGAGAATATGACTTTTTTGAAAATAGTAATAACACAAGGGAACAAGGTGTTTGCTGATTAAGAACTGAATGTTGTTTCTAAGGTAATTTGGGACGCTGAATTCACATCTGCACTTGGTTTTTTTCTATTAGCTGGACTTTTCGCAATATACCGTTACGTAAAAAATGAAGGCACTTCCACTACATATATTTGAATAAATTGAAAACAGTTCACTATATTCAGTTATAAACAACATCGGAAACTCGTCAACAAAATTGTCTTTAATCCGTGCCTACATTGTTTTTAATTTTAACTAGTAGTTTCAGAGATATTGTTGAAGTTTAAAAAAAAAACAATTTTATAAAAACAAAATTGTTGTTCTTTAAAAATTAATATATAAAAAAAGAAAATGCGACAAAAATTACAGGTTTTCTCTAAAAGCAGTTAACTCAATATAGTTCGAATCAAATGAGCTTTCTTTCATTGAAATTTCTCAACAATATGAAATGGCCCTGGCACCGCTTCTCCATAGTACCAATATCTTGATGGAAACGTTCACCTTGTTATTGACTGAAGTCTCCAAGATTTTCGGGGAAACAATCTAAATGACTGCGTAGCTTCTCAAATACCGTTTGGAACCGGTGTAAAATTGTAGGTCCCCATCAGTGAGTGTAAAACTGTAAAACGCACATCTCACTGATTGTGAGAACCTCTCTTCTATCCCTTCATGGGATGTTATGGGACACCATTTTTTTTAGATAGTGCCCCCTTAATGCTCATATTACAACCAAGCTTCTCGAAATGTGACAACATGTTACCCACATGGTCCGAGTAGTGCTCATCCTTTTTGTTTCCTAGGAAATTGTGTAATATCCAAACAAATTCATTCCAAGCATTTCTTTCAATATCTATCATGGAGCTACTAAAGTTTTCATCCTTGATTAACCCATCAAAAATGCCAGCTTTCAGTTTCATAAATTTTGGAACTTTCTACTGATGTATCTAAAAAAAATCACAGTCCTTGTTGAGAGCTTTGACAGATTGTTTCATAAGCCCTAGCTTGATATGTAGAGGCGGCAGTATTATGCGATTCCTAGGCACAAGTGGTTAATTAACTATATTCAGCTTTCCTGGAACCATAGCTTCCCTCGAAGGCCAGTCTATTTTACTCGAGTGTTGAGATCTGACTCTGCTATCCCATAAACAAATTAAATACGGATGTTTTGTGTAGCCTTCTTGGCTCCTCCTAGCCCACCGGTGTTCGTTGTACTTTATTTTATATATAACCGAGGCAATAGTTGAATATTCTTCTTTAGCTTTCAATGAACACCTGTAAATACTATTTATTTTTCAACTGAAGTACATGTAAAAAAACCTAGTAGGTACTTATTAGGGTACCCATTTAATCGGGTTTTTGATTGATCGGTTAATCGTTAATCGTAAATTTCAGTCTGACAATTAACCGAACAAAACGGAATCAAATTATTCGGTTAATCGATTATTCGAATAAAACAAACCAAAAAAAAAACAGTGTTCAAACATTGTCCTAGGCACATTTATTAAGACAAAACAAACGCAACTTCATTAGTTGCAGCAACATGAAAATTAGTGTCCTTTGATACCAAGAGAAAATTAAAAAAATCTCAAAGTTTGGACCCAAAAGTGCCGCTCTGAAACTATATGACACTATAACACTCTATTGGATTGATTAATTTATACCAAATTTTGCATAACGTAACTTTCTGACTATTATACTTATTGTAAAGGGTGATTTTTTTGAGGTTAGGATTTTCATGCATTAGTATTTGACAGATCACGTGGGATTTCAGACATGGTGTCAAAGAGAAAGATGCTCAGTATGCTTTGACATTTCATCATGAATAGACTTACTAACGAGCAACGCTTGCAAATCATTGAATTTTATTACCAAAATCAGTGTTCGGTTCGAAATGTGTTTCGCGCTTTATTTTGTTCAGCGATGAGGCTCATTTCTGGTTGAATGGCTACGTAAATAAGCAAAATTGCCGCATTTGGAGTGAAGAGCAACCAGAAGCCGTTCAAGAAATGCATCCCGAAAAATGCACTGTTTGGTGTGGTTTGTACGCTGGTGGAATCATTGGACCGTATTTTTTCAAAGATGCTGTTGGACGCAACGTTACGGTGAATGGCGATCGCTATCGTCCGATGCTAACAAACTTTTTGTTGCCAAAAATGGAAGAACTGAACTTGGTTGACATGTGGTTTCAACAAGATGGCGCTACATGCCACACAGCTCGCGATTCTATGGCCATTTTGAGGGAAAACTTCGGAGAACAATTCATCTCAAGAAATGGACCGGTAAGGTGGCCACCAAGATCATGCGATTTGACGCCTTTAGACTATTTTTTGTGGGGCTACGTCAAGTCTAAAGTCTACAGAAATAAGCCAGCAACTATTCCAGCTTTGGAAGACAACATTTCCGAAGAAATTCGGGCTATTCCGGCCGAAATGCTCGAAAAAGTTGCCCAAAATTGGACTTTCCGAATGGACCACCTAAGACGCAGCCGCGGTCAACATTTAAATGAAATTATCTTCAAAAAGTAAATGTCATGGACCAATCTAACGTTTCAAATAAAGAACCGATGAGATTTTGCAAATTTTATGCGTTTTTTTAAAAAAAAAGTTATCAAGCTCTTAAAAAATCACCCGTTACATAGTTTGAGCAGAATCCCCATACAAAGTGACCAGTGGGTCTTGAAATTTCATCCGACTATTACACCCAATTTAATGAACGAATTTTGAGACAATTTTTTTTTATTGATGTCTATGAGCCAAAGCACTGTGCAACGCTTTTTCTCAACAAACTATTAAATCTGTTCGAAATGTGTGCAAAGTTAAGAAATTTGTTCGCAAATCGTTGTCATATGAGTTTCCACTTTGTAGGAGTGTTTCAAGACGGACGCCCATATTTATTTTTATTATTTATTATATTTTATTAATCGATCAATCGCATTGATTTGTTCGAGTTAATCGTTAATGGAAAATTAATTATTAAAATGTTCGGGTAATTTTATAACACGATTAATCGGTTAACCGAATACTGATTAATTGAATGGTTACTCTGGTGTTTATAAATGGACGAATCTGTTAAGAGTGGCATCTGTACATGATTCAGTCTCCTAAAACCAGGGTTCAGACATGTTCATTAAAGCGCGTCCATTACACATCGTTTATGAGTTTGTTTACGAACTTGTGCGTTTCAAATTTTTCAAAACTTTCCAAACCATGACCACTCATAAATGTGCGTGAAAAAATCATCCATTGAGGTAGTCAACGGAAAAACACACATCAATAAAACAGTCCTCAAAGTCGCCGAGTGCAATACTTGAGGAAATTTTTAAAATTTTTCAAAATTTTCCAAATAATGCCCAGTGATAAATTTGGGTGATATTTCTGTAAAAACAGGTACTCAACGGAAAAACACATAAAAAAGTGGACTTCCCCTTTTCACTTTTAATTGACTTTAATAAGACGTGACACTTTTTTACGTTTTGCATTTTTAATGATTTGTAAAAATACAAAATTTTAATTGTTTTATGTAGAATCAAAAAAATGCGGAAAATATGAAAAAAGTCGAAAAAATTATTAGTACCTGTAATTTAAAAATTCGAGCTGAAGGAGAAAAATGGATATTGGATTCAAAATCAGTGCCCTCAAATTAGTAAAAAATTGCTGTAGAATTCCAATCAACACTCAAAAAGTTCCATTTAGTTCCCTTGTGTAATTAATTAATAATTTTTTGTAATAAGTTTTCACAATTATTACGCGGTTTTTCTTTCGTAAAGTGCACTATTTGTAATAAACGGAATAAACATATATAACAGCCGCTAAATTTCACAGTTGCCAGTTGCACACAAAAATTATCCAAAAAATTTAAAAAGGGCAATCTTACTGAGACATCCTTTATGAATAGCAATGAACAATGTGCTTGGACACAAGTATACTATATTTGCCAGAAGCTACAAACTGGTTATATTTGCATGCAAACAACAAAAATTACAGATTTTGAGCGGGTATATACTTGGAAAGTGAGGGGTGATTTTATTAGGAAATTCAGACTTTTTAATACTTTTCTGTAAATAAAGATATTTTTGTATACCAATTAAAAAGGGAATTTTAATTAAAACTAGAGTTTTGTAATAAAATAAATTTTTCTAAAGTCGAAAATGCAGCTTATATAGGATATTGTCAAAGAAGTACCACCTGTCATCCCATGAATTTTTGAATACTTTATAAGGTATTTCCGCAAAACTGCATTTTATTCATCAATATAGTCGCCATCTAGATCGATTAATTTAGTCCACCATTTTCCGAATGTTTCTATTGTGTCCAAATAATAGGATTTCTCAAGGTCCAAAAAATAAGAGTTTGTTTTATTGATGACCTATTCATTCGACCTATATCTCTTACCGCCGGGCCATTTCTCTAGATTTGTATATAGAAAGGTGAATGAGGCAAATGCCTTAGCAATTTATGAATTTATTGTCGAGGTTGTCATGTCTAAATTTAGTATCCACAACTGAAATCCAGACGTAGCAACCTATAGCTGGTTGTGACGACCTCTATTGATTTAGTGGCAACCCTTAGTTCGATTCTGATGACATCCAATGTGTTTGTAGCAACCTCTAAATGCGGTTACGGCTAATTCAGTAATTTTGCCTGAAATGCATGAAACTAAAACGCAATAATTCAGGCAACGTAAGCAACACTCAAGTAATTTACACACGCATTCAGGAATAGTTACGAATCATGGACTGAAAAAATAATGCAAAAATACAGATATACACTTGCAATAACATTAACTGAATCTGAGAACAATTATTATTTTGCTGTCGACAGAGTATAGGGACAAAAAAATTAAGTAAACAATGCACCAAACACACCTGTTTTTGTATCACAAACAGAGGTGCATTTTTATCTCAAACACATATATAATAACATATTAATTATTGTGTCGCAAACATGTATTATTGAACAGCAAACACATATGTCATAACATATTAATCATTGTGTCGCAAACATGTATTATTGAGTATCGAACAGAATGTGTTTGGACACAATTATACCATATTTGCGACAAGCACCCGTTATGTTTGCACCCAAACAAGTAAAGATACTGATTGTTCAGCATGTACGCAGGAGTCCGTAGTCCATAGATCAAATTAATGGTCCGCTTGTGAACAGATGGGTCGATATAGCATATTATAAAGATCCTCGTAATACGTCGCTTAAAGTTTTCTCTATAACAGCATATTGCAACGTGACGTTATGATCCGTCCGTTCATAATAATATATAAGTACACTCGCCGCAATTCACACCCGCATATGTTCCTGGTCTACCCATCACCTACCCTAAGGATACACAGTAGAGTGGCATTTTTTTGTATGAAAATTTTTTTTTCTTTCTACTCAAGGATTGCCGGGCCGCATATTATGCCACTTGATGAAAAAATGTTATGCTATAAATTTGGGGAAAATTGGACAATGTTAACACGTCGCGCCCGAAGGTCAAAGTTCAAAAATTTTGAAATTATGTTTTTCTAAGTGACAGATTGTTGCAATATACTTATTTTTCGGCAGATTTTTGCGAAACTTGGTGGGTTTGCAACACAGAAGTTACTTTGTATCTGGTAAAAATTTAGGCAACATGGGGCAACGTTAACACGTAGCGCCTTTAGGTCAAAGTTGAAACATTTTTAATTTATCTATTTCCAATAGACAACTTGCAGAAACATACTAATTTTTATTCGGATTTTTATGAAACTCGGTACAACTGTAACAGTGAAGTTCCTCTTAATCTGGTAAAAATTAGGACAAAATTGGGCGACGTTAACACTTACCTCCTCAAGGTCAAAGTTCAAAAATTGATGAAATATGTATTTCCAATAGTCAGCTTCGAGCAACATACTCATTTTTTACCAGATTTTTACCACAAACTTCGTAGAATTGTAACTATGAACTTGTTGTTTATCTGGTAAAAATAAAAAAAAAATAAAAAAAAAAAAACTTTGACCTAAAGGCGCTACGTGTTAACGTTGCCCCATGTTGCCTAAATTTTTACCAGATACAAAGTAACTTCTGTGTTGCAAACCCACCAAGTTTCGCAAAAATCTGCCGAAAAATAAGTATATTGCAACAATCTGTCACTTAGAAAAACATAATTTCAAAATTTTTGAACTTTGACCTTCGGGCGCGACGTGTTAACATTGTCCAATTTTCCCCAAATTTATAGCATAACATTTTTTCATCAAGTGGCATAATATGCGGCCCGGCAATCCTTGAATTTCAAAAGTAAGGGAAAAAATGCCACTCTAATACACAGCATACACAACATCCATCACTCGCACCAACAACAGCGAACAATCACACTCACTGACAAATACACAAGTTCTGTCGACGTTGTGTACATATTAGCAGCGAACTGGTTTTAATGACCGCACTAGAATGAGTGCAATTCTCATTTCCGTCACTGCAGCAATGGTACTTAGTATTAAGGTTGACTAGACTCAAGTCAGCGCCTCCGAGCGCACAACCAGATAAGATTATAGCATTTTGCCTGGGGCTCTGGTTCTGCAAAGGACAGGAGCAATTTTGGGATTCGTTCTTTAGTAAAGACGGTGTAAATACATTGCTACCACAGGGGCTTCGGCTCACTGTTCCTACACAGGGGTTTCGGCTCACTCTTCCAACACAGGAGCTTCGGCTCACTGATCAGATAATAGCCGATACCGATGATAACCGATACTGAACCGTTCCCACCGGACCTGCAAAGCACATACAGAGCCAGCATTCCGCATGTCCCATACCGAGCCATGTTGCGAAATCGAATAATCGCGTGTGCAAGACACTGAGTTCCCCATCATCTTAGAATCTACCAGTCCGCATCGTCCCTCAGACGATTTTCAAGCCAATGCTAGTATTCCCAGAAGGGTGTTATCAAACCGCGACAAGTGCCCCAGAAGAGTGTTGTCAAGCCGAGACAAGTGTCCCCAAAAGAGTGTTGTCAACCCAAGACAAGTGCCCCCAGAAGAGTGTTGTCAACCAAAAGGAGTGTTCTCACCGAGTGATGGAGTTAATGTTATTCCTAAAAATCAAATTAGTATGTAAATTAAAGATCAATAAAGAATCTGAATTCGAACCCACCGAAAATGGTAAACAATTCTGTTCTTATTGCAAAAGGTTTGGTCGATCCTAACGAAAGACGCTGGACATAGCTGCGCTTACCTCAGCCCTCGACAAAACCACGTTACAATATGCGACAAGAATGTACTCCCTCCGCAATACAGATTTCTCAATGAAGCTCACGAGAATACTCAATTAATTAATTTATCAATAACATCGACGAATGATTCTGATACATGACAATTATGAATTCTGATCAAAATATAGACTTTGTCATGGACTTTCCAATGCCTGAATTGATTTTCAGCTAATCATTTCCCTGTGTGTAAGTACCGCAAACCCGAATCCAGGTATTTCGAGACAACTAAAAGCTTGAGTGTGATACTCGCATGTGATATAATGATTTGTGATATACTCATCAATCAATGTCTATTACTTACACTAGGTCGTGTTGCAAGTATATTTTCACTGTAGCACCGAGTCATTAGCCTCACTTCTTCTCGAACATGCCTCCCAAATTAGCTGATAAAAAGAACAATTTCACTAATAACAGGTGGATAATAGACTTACGTATTCATCAATGCGACTATAAATCCGTTCAAAAATATCCTTGCATTTAGCACCTAAATTTGTATCTTTCCCCATCAAAAACACTCTGTAATCATTTGTGGCAACCCTAGTGGCGACACTCACACATTTGTGTTTTTATCATAAATACTTATGCATTCAACTGGGTACTTCATGTTAACATATAAGCAGTACATGCATCATGTATTCCTTATCTGAAATACATACATTCATATGCGGATACTGTAGTGTGGGTAATGACTTAAGTTTATTTTGTCTCGAATCTACATTATCTACAACGAAGTTAATGTACACATATATGTGTGTATTGTATGGTATATATGGAACTATTCTCGGATTACCAAGCCAATTGGGGTTGTATTTCCACGAAATGCATACATCCTTGTTTCCCTGGCAGTAGTGTGGACATTATTTGTACACCATGATCCTGCAGGAAACTCGTATTTGTTAGTAACAGAGGACAAACTTTTAAGATGAGGCATTTTCCAAAAAAAAAAAATATATATACAAAAAGTTTCGCAATAAAACATATGCTTAGTTTCCAACAACATATTGACTCTGTAGGACTCTGAACTTTTACAAACATCTTAAGATTTTTGTTCATCAATATTATATTGTTTTTGTATTTGGAGTGGATATTTCAAAATGTTTAAATATTTAAATTGTTTTAGTATAGACGATCCTAAAAATTACATTTGCCCAGATTGAATATATTTTAGCTATTTTTGCCAAGCTTTGAGAGTTTCTCTTCACCAAATGCGTTTCTTCAAATTTGGCTAACGCACACTGGTCTGAAACGCCCAAAAAGCTGGCCAAAAATGAAAAGGTTGGTGAAACTACTTGAAATTTTGTATGCAATAGTTTTGTAGGTCGGAAAATCCAAATTTTGGAGTCGACAATTATAAAAAAAATGGCGGATCCCAAATGGCTGACAGATTTCTACGAAATCGTTATCAGATTCGAAAAAATATGTTACTTGGGGTGTACTGAGTCAAAAATTTTGAAATTGACGTTAGATGATAAAAACGAAAATTACCACTTCAAAATTAAGGTTTTTAATAAAAATGACGTCCCACAGTAAAACATAAACAAGTTACAATTGTATTTCATCAGTAGAAGATAATTCTGAGTGAAAATCCAGAAGTTTTGGAGAACAAGCTTGGGAAGACAGTAACAATTCAAGTACTTTCAGACTGAGAGGTTCACTTGTTTTCGGCTGCATTTTTTTGAAACTGGATATCAGTGGATCCGATGATACCAGAAGCCTGTTGAAAACATCTTGCATTCTTGCATGGTTTTCGCGATAACTTCAAATGGCCTTGTTGTTGTCCTCCTGAGCATCTTCCGATAGTTGTCCGATTTTTATGATGTGTTAACATCTATACGCGCGCCTCTAGGGCAGTAAACTATAAATTTAATACATACGCAAGTGTTAGGTTTGTAAGAGTAAATCATCGTTTGTTTGTTCGTTGCTTGGCAGTCGGTATTGAAAGTGATTATTGGGCGATTTTCATATAATTTTCCCACGCGATTTTCTCCGGAAATTCATAGCCGATTTTATTAATTTTTGGATTAAAAAGCTAGTGCGGGTTTCGACGAAGAGTTTAGGCCAAAAATTAAGGCGATCCGATATCGGCGAGCCGAGATTTAAGTGTCTTAATTTGGAGTATTAATTTGGAGTAATATTAAAAAAGTGTTTTGTTGATCTTCGGTTTTGTCTTATCATCGTTTGTTTGTTCGTTGCTTGGCAGTCTGTATTGAAAGTGATTATTGGACGATTTTCATATAATTTTCCCACGCGATTTTCTCCAGAAATTCATAGCCGATTTTATTAATTTTTGGATTAAAAAGCTAGTGCGGGTTTCGACGAAGAGTTTAGGCCAAAAATTAAGGCGATCCGATATCGGCGAGCCGAGATTGAAGTGTTTTAATTTGGAGTATTAATTTGGAGTGGCCGTCGGTGGTGCAATGGTTAGTGTGCGCGCCTCTTGTACTGGAGATCCTGGGTTCGATCCCTGCTCCGACCACCTTCAAATTTCTTCCGACGACGGTCACCTCGCTTAGTGATGGCGACACTATCGAGTACTTAGCCATGAAAAAGCTTCTCAAAATACCGTTCGGAACCGGTGTAAAAACTGTAGGTCTCAATCAGTGAGTATAAAACTATAAAGCGCACAGCTCACTGGTTGTGAGAAGCTCTCCCAAATTCCTTCACGGGATGTAATGGGAAACCATTTATTTATTTATTTATTTTATTAATTTGGAGTAATATTAAAAAAGTATTTTATGTTGATCTTCGGTTATATCGTACGAATATAACAATGTATGTATGTATGTACAAGTGTCTGTTGCTTTGCATTCTTTGACTTTTGTGGGAATAAAAAAAAAGTATTGAGCAAGAATATAATGACACATGTGCTTGCACTGGGTCTTTAACCCTGCTGTTAGATTAGGACCATTTGGTCCAAATTTTTTCTGTTTTCCCTTGTAACTTTGGAACGGTGATATATACTGACTAAATTTTTCTGCTAATGGGGTCTTTTAATAAAACAATGTTATGTGCGAAAATTAAATTTTCTAACTTTATTCAGGACTGAGAAAAATACAAAATGACGAATCTTAGGTTAGAGGACCATTTGGTCAATAGTACATTTTTTCATTACCAAGCGAATGTAAATTCATGTCAAATATTTAGAAGATGTTTTTGATATGTCAAATACTTGCTTTAGAAATTATTGAACCAAAATAGTTACAAAGGATAAGATAAAATTATTATTTTGGATGAAAATTCCAGTATGGACCAAATGGTCCCTCAATCTAAGATTCGTAAGTTTTTTCATTACCAAGCGAATGTAAATTCATGTCAAATATTTAGAAGATGTTTTTGATATGTTAGCGGATGTTTTTGATATGTCAAATACTTGCTTTAGAAATTTTTGAACCAAAATATATGAATTTTGAGAAAAACAAATATCCATACATGAAAAAGGCCTTCTTTGCCTTTAAAATTTGAATATATATATGTTTGTTAAAATATAAGAAATTATCTAGGTTTACACCAAGATATTTAACAACATTTTCATTCGGTATAAGAACATTATCTTTAGAGCGATAATTGTCCGATTGGCAAGGCAAGAGTATCAATAATAATAGCATAATATTCTTCGCCAAAAACAAATTTTTGTCTAAAAATTCAAGTTTTTCATCCTGGCTGAACTGCGAGCAATCTTTCAGCAACTCGAAAATTTCTAACCGTGTGCACTGAATTTCGGAATGTTGTGACTCTGCAGTAAAAATAGATATTTACTTGTTTATCTATTGGAAGCCACATGAATTTTAAGTAGCCCACCCGCTACATTATGCACATATGAACATTATGAACATAAGATATTTTTCCAAAATATGTTACAGTCGTACTTACCAAAGTGATCCATATTTAAAAATAAACGAGGCAATCACAATTTTTCTTGATCTGACACCAATTTCTAATTAAGTTGACTCTCTCACACATTAAATAAAACTTATTCCAAAAATAGAAACATGCCGCGCGCAGATCTACGCTTTCTAAACCTACATGCAGAAAAGCTACACGTGCAACAGTCGGCATAATTATTTTGACAAATCCAACTCTTAACTTTTGGAGTTTATTTGAATCAACTCAAAAAGGTAACGGTATTACAATAATGCTCAAAGCCAATTGAGTGTTTTTGTTGACATGTGCGCGAAATATCTTGCGTTTTGCTTTATGCGATTCTGTTACTCTGCTGCAAATGTAATTGAATAGTGAATTCTGCGTAGGCATAAGTATTTTGACAAGCACTTCTGCATGTGGTTGCGCTAGTTAATGGCATGAAGTAATGAATTTTTATTTTTTGAAGTGATCCTCTTTAATATATAAAACTATATCAAACTTTATTATTGCAATTTCAATAAGAGAATAAGCAGTTTAAAATTTGTCTACATGCCCTTTATTAAATGTGCGCCGTTGGACAGGGTCCCTTGGGGACAAGCCCATTGACGAATGGGGCAAAAAGGAGCAATTTTTTCCTTATGATTCCTAATCTATAGACATTTATCTTTATAGTTCTATAGAGATTTTCACCAATGGTCACCAATAGTAGAACTAACGGAATATTTATTACGAAGTTTTTAGTCAGGTTACGATTGCTGACACGAGCAGTTTAATATCAGCCACTATTAATAAAACACGTTCATTTTTAACAAACAAAATTAAAAAGTCAATGTACGTACCTCCAACAACAGTTTCCATGTCGCAAGTTACAAATAACACTTTTTCATCAATCACAATTTAATTTTTTCTCCATTTCTCACTGGAGCTAGGATTTTGGCGTTTTGGGAAATCTTGGGAGGAAGTGAAAACAGATGTTTTCATCTGTTCCTAGAACTCACGTAGGCATGCTCATGCTCTACATTTTCAGCTTTCCGTTCAAAAATATGTCCTAAACGAAATGGCATATTCGAATTTCGAAAAAAACAATTTTTTATTTTTGATTTTTTTGACCAGCTTTTTTGGCGTTTCAGACCAGCGTGTAACCGGTCATTATAATAGCGATTACAGTTTACACCGGGAGTGGGCTTATGAACGAGGACAAAGCCTATATGCTAAATAATTCCACAGGCCTTAAGTATAAATCTCTGTATCATTCACAGACTGGCAATTTGCTTGCAGATTTCACTACACGCTGAAAATCTTTTTATTTTTTGTTGTTTGGATGGAAGTATAACGTGTTTGAAGCTTGTCGCAAATATATATAATCACCAAACACAGTGTATTTGCTAGTCAATATAACATGTTTGGGAAACAATGATTAATAGATTATAATATTTGTATTTCTGACCCAAATGTCGCTTTGTATGTTGAAAACTGCAGAAAACACTGTTGTCTGTAACAATCAAGGAACACGGCTGTCTGTCACAATATGCAATTCACGAAAACAGTGCTTGCAAACATGTACATAGTTGCTACAATATGTTGCTGGGGCCGTTAATATTCAGCATGTAATGACATAGTATGTATCCCACCCAAAATCTAGTACCTTGTGTTCGTATTGAGGTATATAGTAAGAAACATATTGGATTTGATCAAAAATACTGCTATCTTGATGAATATGGTTAAGACACCGCACAGAATTGAATATGTTTATCTTCTTTGTTGTCTTAACATCGTGCTAGTTGGGTGCTATGCAATTCACACCAATGTTTTTTTTTACATTAACAATTTCCTACTACATCCCAAAAAATTTTTTTTCTTATTTCCATATTTTATTTTCTTCCACAACTTTCACAGCTGCGTCGCCTATAAGTGATTCCGTGAGATAATTCAGATTCTATTTTAATTATATAATAACATTGAAATAATTTGCTATCTCACTGACCGCAGCAGCACTGGCAAAGCAGTAAGCTCAGCACGCGCAACAAAGGACGCAGCACGCAATATAAGACTCATTCCTAGGAAGTTCATATGTTCTAGAAAGATGTTTACTGAGATCTTAGGTACATTCTTGTAGTTGAGTGTTTCTTTGAATTTTGAACGGTTTGCGACCTACGGGCCTTAAGAGAGGAAAAATGTTAAAAAAAAAGTCGAATTTTTTAAAGTTTCTTTCTTTTTTTTTTTTTGCGATTTTGACCTTTTGAAGATGATGTTTTTTGATTTTATATGTTGACCATTTGTATTCTCTAGAACAAGGGCTACGACTTTCCCGCAGAGAGTGAGTCAAAATTCCGAACGAATTGCAAGATATGAATAAATAAAAGATATGATAAAATTACACTGGGGCCCAAATCTTTTGGGGGCCCATACAAAAAGTGCATGACTTTGGACAAAACTGGGAAACATGGGTATTCTTTTTGGTCTTTCATCACGTAGTGGTTGCCGTATTTCCCTGACTTAAAAAATTACACACAGTGTAACTAGCCGACCTAACAAAGAAGACACAAAAAATTTGTGAAAAATTGGGTTTATTTTTCCCCTTTTGGCTCGATACACTTTTTTCAGCGAATTGCACCATTATTGGTGCAATGGTTAGTGTGCGCGGCTCTTGTACATGGGAACGTGCATTCGATCACAGCTCAAACCACCTCACATTTCTTTCATCGATGGTCACCTCGCTTAGTGATGGCAACACTATCGAGTACTTAGCCATGAAAAAGTTTCTCAAAATACCGTTCGGTACCAGTGTAAAACTGTAGGTCCCAATCAGTGAATATAAAAACTAGAAAGCGCACATCTCACTGATTGTGAGAAGCTCTCCTCAATCCATTCATGGGATGTTATAGGTCACAATTTTTTTTTATTCAATAGCTTCGATACCGATACATGCTGAAAAATTTGTCTTTTTGTTGTTTGGGTGGAAATATAACGTGTTTGTAGCTTGTCGCAGATATATTATACTTGTACCCAAACACATTCTGTTTACTATTCAATATAACATGTTTAGGACACAGTGCTCAATAGGTTAAAATGTATGTACTTGTGATCAAAATGTGTTTTTTTTTGTTGAAAACTCTTGAAAACAAAAACGTTACAGACACTAAAGAAACAATACCAGCGGACCTTCAATTCACGTAAGTAATGCTTGCAAACATGTACCTGGTTCCGGCAATATGATGCTAGGGCCGTTTTTTTTCAGCTCTTTCTAAGATCTGTCAAACTGTGTAAAATAGCCATCAACCGTATACTCTGCCTCTTCATTGTTGGCAAATCTTTTACCACCGAGCCATTTTTTGAAGTTTGGAAAAAGAAAATAGTCCAAGGAACTACATCTGCCAAATAAGGTGCGTGATGAAGCACTTCGAACTTTAATTCATTAAGTTGGCCATCGCAATAGAGGATGTGTGAACTAGAGCATTGTCTAGATGAATCAACACTTTCTTTTTGGCCAAATGCGGCCGTTTTTCCACAATTTCTTCACTTAACCCCAGCAATAGATTATAACAATATTCGGCTTTGATGGTTTTTCCTTCATGAAGATAAGGAATTAAAATATTCGCATGCGCGTCCTTGACCTTGCCTGCAGATGGAACCGTGATTGTACCATTCCCGTCCACTGCTCTTACTATTCCTTTGTCTCAGGAGTGAACTGGTGTACACAAATCTCGTGCATGGTTATAAATCGATGCAAAAATTCGGTTTTATTGTGATGAAACTTCGCCAAACATTACACTGAAACATCTTCGCGACACTATTTTTCCTCTATTGTAAGCAAGTGCGGCACCCAACTTGCGCATCTTCGGTCAATCTACGATGAATAGTACTTTTTGACATGCCTATCATTTCTGCTAGCTCACGTACCTTCAGCGATTATCCAATACCATTTTGTGGATTGTCTTAACCCTGTATGGCGTGGGCACCAGAATTGGGTGACCACTACGGTTTTCGCCTTGGAAGCTCGTACTGCCACGTCTAAGCTCTACCACTCAATATTTTACAGTCGTAAACGAAGGAGCAGACTACCCTAGAGTAGAATCTAGTACAGCTTTAATATTGCTTGGACTGACACCTTTCAAATGGATATATTGAATTACATAATGGTAACCAACTTTTTCCATGTTTACAAATTCACGGGGATCATTTATTTCTGATGGCTCAAATAAAAATTCTAAACAACGTGGCGCCTCGAAACTTAGAAAATATGAATTATAAGGTTGCCACTCGGCTAGTTTTGGGACCGCCCTCGTAGTTATACGTAAAATCAATACCACTCATTCGAAATATGGTCTCCAAAATAGTTAATTCAATCCGGTTGTAAATCAAAATATGAATTTGAATCTTACGCTAGTGTGTCTGCTACTTATGAGGCTGTAACTTCTAAACCGGTTATAATATACACGCTGAAAAAAACAGTTTCTGTAACATATTCTCCCAAACATATTCTGCAGGAACCATTTACATGTTTGGAATACACTTCAAAAAGTCATATGCTTACAAGTCCCAAACGCACTTGTATTTAAATGCAAACAATAGCGTGTTTACTGGCAATCATGTACGCTTTTACGTGGAAACATATACGTTCTTCATCCCAAACATCCACATACTTACGTGGAAGCATTCGCCTGGTTTCCCCAAACCTACATACACTTACGTGGAAACATATACGAATTTTCTTCCAAATATAATAATATTTGGAAACGAATTATTCTTCCATTTCAATATACATGTATTATTAATTATAATTAATTTTAGCAATATAAATCCACATTTATAAATAATTAGTACAAAAAATTAACAGATTTAAAACGGTCCTTTTTACATTTATTTAGATTTATTTGCACTGAAGGCATTATTTGTTTTGTTTTGCATGAAATGAGAATCTGGTGCTCTTTTGCTTCTGCTTTCTTTGTTGTCTCTCACGTTTTTGCTTTCAGAAGGTTTCACCTATGCGTTGGCTATCACTATGCGTTGGTACACAAACAAGATATTTATATACAAATCAAGTTCATGCATGCCAAGCGTCGGTTAATTACTTGTGTTTCTTATTGATCTTATTGCACAAATGGTCCGCCGTTCCGATTTTCTCAGGAAAGACTGGACAAAGTGCTTTACGTTGTTGCCCTTTCCAGTTTCTTTCCTCAAAATCGTTTCTCTCTTTGGAAGCACATATACATATCTACGAAAATCATACGCAAAAACCAAAGCAACTTCACAAAGCATTTAGCAGTTCGAGCCCTTGTTTATTTTTCTTTTCACTGATGAAGCACTTTTGATATCCTTTGTTCGATGAATCATTGACGACTGAATACATGAAACTCCATCTGCAATTTACACGCACATTCGGGAATATTTGTGAATCACTGAATGAGACAATAATGTAAAAATACCGATACATACTTACAAAATAGGCTCTCTCGTTGACCCCCTTTCATTCTCTTGCTCTAAAGAGAGCATAAATAGTGCAACAAACACAACTGAATTTGTGTCGCAAACATTAACATATTTGGGTCACCAACACATGTATTATAACCTATTAGTCATTGTGTGTCCAACACGAAATATTGCATAGCAAACACAATGTGGTTGCACACAAGTATATTATATTTACGACGAGCTCGAAACACACTTTATATTTGCATCCAAACAACAAAAAACGACAGGTTTTTCAGCGTATGCAAATAACGTTTTCTACAGAATGTGGTCAATTTGTATTTTTAATATACATAGTCCCGTGGGTTGTGACAGGAAACTGGGGTAATATTTCTACAAAAAAATAGTTTTTCTAGTTTGCTCCACGAAGTTCCAAGACCTTTTTTACGCATATCTGAGATTATTCTCCCAGGTCTCTAAATAGGTAGGATCCAAAGGCCGGCATCCTCCTGCAGACTAGTACCGGATACGTTAAATGAAAATGTTCCGTGTATTCTTCCTATTTCCCCCTCGTCACAGCTTCTGCAGTAGTCATTTTCCCTGACCTAGTCTGAATAAGTCTGTTCACTAGCCTTATATTTCTGTACAGTTTTCACAAAACAGTAAATGTCCCACAGTTTGTGCAGCACAAATCTACTGAGCAGCATTTCGTATCTCAATGTGGCAGCACGAAATTTGCAATGCTAAAGCCAACAGTTTACGGAAATGCTTAAAGGATATCGTGATACCACCCAATCTCTCTACTCGCCCGTTTATCAGCTATAAAATCGAATTTGTTACATTGAAAGGAAGTAAAATATTGAATGCACCACCCCAAATCTACAGGCATGTCAATGTGGGTATGACAAACATAAAAATAAATTTTCCCTGAGATCATTTATCGATGATTATGATTGATGTATAATAAATACGAGTATGAAAGGATTCCCATATGTTATTGCCGTAACTCCCAAGTCATTACAAGGCCATTAAAGATACAATAATAGTCAGTTGTGACAAAGGATATTTCATTGCATAATGACACTAAAGTAATGAATGAATATTTATAAATGAATAACGCATGATAAAGGAATTTGGCGTAAGGCGATGCAGCAACGGCTTACAGGTTCTTAACTTTATGATTTATTTTGAATATTATCACTAAAGTAGTTATTCATAACGAAAACAGGAAACCATTTCTCTTTTACGACTTAAAATATTTTTAACATCAGAGAGAGTCTTTTATTACGAATTTCATTGTCAACTTTGCCAAGCTTTGTCCTTAGTGCAGTGCCACAAATTATTCGGTTGGAAAATAATGAAATTATGTTATTTGTCCTCCATCTTATCTTCGTTTCGCTTCTTTTCATTTTACAATTTAATTGATTTACAAATTAGCTTTCAACTGAAAGAATAGTAGAAGAGTTTCAATGGTAAAGTTTTTGCTCTTCGCTTGTTACACTTTGCTCACAGTAAGTGCGCGCATAAGTTATGCTGATTTCCTGTTCATCATTGGTTTACATTGAGTTCAGCGTTAAATACTGTATAAATTATTTGTAAAAATATGTTACTCAACTTGAATCCTCGCATTAACGTTAAAGCAAAATGGCAAACCGGAAGAAAAGAGTTTGTAAAAGTTTCTTATACTAGTAAAATGTCTGCATAATCTAAAATGTCTTAATGCAGTTTTGAAATGAAAGGAAACAGAGAAAGGCTGTTGTTTTCAAAGTTATGGGTTGTAATTGTTATACTATCATTTCATTGGTAACTGAAGTGGAGGACGAAATATTGTAACTTATTTCACTGACGATAGTTTTAAACAATTTGTCTCTCTCTCTCCTCCTGAAAATCTTTAAATTCAAATAAAAAGTTTATACTATATGCTTTTCGGTGTAGTGTTCCTGCGTGAATTAATATGTTTGGGGGAAAAACAAATATGAACAACCTAGTTGTTTGTCAGCACATTTAAAGTTTTATACGTTTTTGCAATTCTTTGTCATACCTTAAAAAAAAAGTGAAACGACAGTTTTGGGTGAAAGCGGTGGGTGTAATTTTTTTACAATATCTTGTTTTTGATTCAACGCTTTTTCTTGCTGATTGTCCAGCGTAGGCAGAGAGCAGTATATTGAATTTACAACATTTTCCGCAGTGGCATGACCAGGGATTATTCGATACAGGTAAATTCTCGATACTCCTCTACACATTTTTCATCAATTGAATAGTTTTTTATACTCGATACTAAAATCAAGTATTGTTCTTCGTTTTTTTTTGTGTGTAGCGATGCTTTTGGCCCTCACTCATACGCATGGGGGTACGTATTACGGTTGCCGGCCATAATCCCAAATACAAAATTTGATCCTCCTCAAACGCGGTCAGAATCCCAAATTTTAAATTTCAACTTAAGTCCGCTTCGAAGCAGCTGTAACCCCAATTGGGGTTATGCCATCCTTTTTAATGTTTGGGATTTTAACCGTTTTGTGGGGAGGATATTATCCCAAATCGGTTTAATTACTTTCTTAAAAAACAAAGGAGAATCAGAAACAGGAAATAGAAAATTGAACATGAACGTTTACATACGCGAAAAAAATCGCGACATTATTCTTTAATTAACTTTATCTTTTGCGGTAGTTACATTATTAAGATTGAATCGCTGATAGCACTAGTTTACAGCCGTTTGATAAAGAAGACGCCATAGTTGGCGGCCGGAAGGCGGGCCCCAGGAAATAACACCCCAATTTCAAAATGAAAATGGGCCCCAAATTTAGAGTTTGTTCTCATTATGAAGGTGGGCCCCAAATTTCAAAATGAAAAAAAAATTGGTTTTGTTTTATCCGTCGATTTGATTAATTTCAGAATGATTTACAATACACATATAAACATATTCCATGAAACATTAACCCTGCATTACTCACCTTAAATCATGTCGCATAGTTACTAACCATGGGTCTTATCGACCCTCAATTGTATTATCCATTGAAATCGTCTCAACTTATAAATTGATAAAACGTATACTTCTTTTGGTAGATTTTAGTCTTTTATTGCTAAAATTTTAATATACAATGGTGTGTTAAACAACTTATATATTTAAATTGAAATTAAGTTTGTATTCAATACAACATAGCTAAAAAAAGTGAAAAAAAAGTTATCCAGCCGAATTGCGAATAAAATTATGAGTTTTTAAGATATTGGCGTCAAATAAAGTGCATTTGAAACCTGAAATATAATAGTAAAATGTTAGAAAGAAAAATTGGTGTGGCTAAAGCAAAAATTTCTCAGTTATGTACTGTAAATGTTACCTTTTATTCGAAATTTTCATCGAACATATCATCATAAATGCTTCCTCTTGCGCAGCAGCAATGCAATTTGAGCACAATATACAACAGTGCTTCTGGCAAATATATTTTCCACATTTAGAGCACGTGGTTTTGGTTCTGCGATCTTGTTTGTAATCACAACTCTGGCAGCGGCTTCTTTTCAATTGTTTTGTAGGCAGCTCTTTTTCCTCCTCCTGCAATGGCTTCGCAAATTTTGAGCAGCTTGCTTTCAGATTTTTTGGCAAAGTTAATATTTTATTATGTTTCTGAATATTTGCCTGTACAAGATCCATTGCCAAATCCTTTATAAAAACCGATCGTTTTTTATACTCTACTGGTGCGTTTTGAGTACAGAGTAAAATGACTCTAGCATTTATAGCTGCCATATTCATAAGTGAATAAAATATTACTAAAGGCCAACGCCGACAGTTTCTGGCTACGTTATAAGCAGCACCCAATTGATCTGTAACATCCACTCCTCCTTTCGTATGATTGTAGAAATCTATAATTTCTGGCAAGCACTTAGGGCCATCTAATACCTTACCGGTCTTGTGAAACGTTGAAAGAAGAAGAACGCACTTATTTTTTTTTGGTATATAAGAGAGTATTATGGAATTTTTGGTAAAGCCAAAGATTGTTGAATGCACTTCGCGATTTTTAGCGTTTGAAAATATAGGTGGCAAGAATCTTTTGTTTTTTCGGACAGTCCCAACTAACGTGGTTTTCTTTGATAGCAAATACTCTGCCAATGAATAGGTTGTGAACCAGTTATCTATTGTTATATTACGCCCAGCGCCTTGTAGATGATTTGTTATTCTCTTAGCCACCTCTTCTGGCTTATTCGAAAAATTAAATGGCTGTCCGCAATAGACTTCTAACTTAGATGTGTAGTAAGTTTCCGAATCAACTGCTGCAAAAATTTGTATACCATATCTTGCTGGCTTACTTGGTATGTATTGCCTAAAACTACATCTTCCGCGGAAGCTTTCCAATTTCTCATCCACTGTTATTAAACTGCCACAGTTGTAAAATTTCATGCAATTGTTATTGAAAATGTCGAAGACTTCGCGAATTGGAGCTATTTTGTCGATGTTGCGTCTCTCATCACGATTTTCAATATTATCGAACCGAATGCATCGTAATAAGAACTGGAAACGATTGTAACTCATTGTGGCTGGGAATATTTCAATACCTGTTCCATCCGTGGTCCATATGTCTCGGACATTAACGTGAGACGATTTGTGAAGTCCAGCTAAATACAATAGTCCGAAAAGTGCGTTCAATTCATCGATATTAGCTAAACGAGCATGTTTTAAATCTTTGTATTTCTGTTGAATTTTTATTATATAGATGTTTGTGTATTCTAAAATACTATCCATAAATGAAAAAAATAAATCCCAACTCTCACGTGGTGTTTTAATGTTTCAAAAATTCCGTTAATCTACTAGTTGAAGTGAATATATTTTCTATAGGGGTTCGAGTTGCTTTATATGCTCTTGCATTCCAGATTGTTCCATCTTTTCCAATATATTTGTCTGTTGTGCTTTGAACGGCATTGCTATCGTGTTCATCTAGTTCTTGCTCTTTTTCCGAATCATGATTACTAAAAAGTTCATCATCACTATCAGTATTACTACAACAATCATCAGTTATATCTTCGTCATTTGGTACATCAGCTAAAAGAGCGAGCAATCGCTCTTGTTCTCTTTCATAAGAACTCATTTTAAAATTTTGCACAAGCACTAATGATAATCTTATATTTTCGACAAATAACCGAACTGATAACAAAAATGTACAACGATCGACTACTTCAAACAAAAATCCGTAACACAATTGAAAATGGTAGTACCGCTATACTACCACTCACATTCACAAGCTACTGAAGCTCACACACATGTTATTGTTGTAATTATGGTTACCATTCAAGACGATAAAAACAAAGCATGCGTGGTATTTTTATGAAAGATTTTGAAGCGTTTTAGTTTATTACAATACGAATAAATGAACATATTGTTACGAATTTCCTTATTCGTCCTTTTTGCGTTGTTTTATTCCCAATAATAAAACAAGGTTCGTTTTTAATTACGATAATTACAACGGTATCACTTCCTTTTATTTATTTATACAGTACAACAGTTTACTTTATTTATAACACGTTAACAAGTCTTGTATTTTACTATCAATTCGCGTTGCTTACTTTACGGGGTTTAATCACAAACTGAACTCTCCATTCCAAAGACCTCCGCTATTTATACCAACTCACCATACACAAATGAAGGTACAAATATCTAGCGAATTCAAGAACCTTCTAGAAAATAGATGTTGTTGTTGTTGTTTATCTTTGTAGAACATTCTCCTACACAGGAGAATTATCTTTACTGAGGTGAATTCATGCTACTGGTTTAGCGAGCTGGTACGTTGTTACAATGCATACTTTCAGGCGCAGCACTAACCGCCTGTTGTTTACATACTGTTAGTAGAGTCATTAACAGTAAGCAAAAGCTTTTACTTATTCGTAACACTGCCCCCCACTTAAGCCTGTTCGTCCCGAGCAGGCTCAACCCTCCGTTTTCCATACAGAGCTAGTCTTTCCAAATGCACGACTTTCATTTTAGCTCTTGGACTTTGGCTTTTCTGGATTCGATAAACCACGTCATTTATTCGTTTGACAACCTTGTAAGGGCCTTCCCAGTGAGTCTGAAGTTTTGGAGATAAACCCTTCTTGCGCTGTGGGTTGAACAGTAAAACTAGCTGGCCTTCTTGAAATCCTTCTGAATTTGCCGCTCGGTCGTATCTGGCTTTCATTTTGTTACTGACCATTTTTAATTTGTTGCGCACAAATTCATGGAGATCATTAAGATCCCCCGTATCATGGTAATTGACATCACTGTTCGCAGGGTCAGACGCTGGTATGGTACCGAACTCCAAATCTCCAGGCAGCTTCAGCTCATTTCCGAAAATTACTTTAGCGGGTGTTCGCGAAGTGGAGTCATGGGTGGCCGTCCTATATGCCAAAAGGAACTTCGGTATGTGTTCATCCCAATCTCTTTGATCCGCGCTGACTACTTTTCTTAGGTATTCTTCAAGAGTTCGGTTGAATCTTTCAACCATTCCGTCAGACTGAGGATGCAATGGTGTTGTTCTTGTTTTCCGAATACCGTATGACTCACACATTTCTTTGAAGATGGTCGATTCAAAATTCCTACCCTGGTCCGAATGGAGCTCCGAGGGGACACCAAAACGGCATATCCAGTTATCCACAAACACTTTAATTATAGTCTTCGCTTCCTGATTTGGAACAGGGTATACTTCGGGCCATTTACTGAAGTAATCCATAACCACTAAGACGTACTGGTTTCCAGAGCTACTGACGGGAAATGGACCAGCCACATCCATAGCTATACGCTCAAAGGGTGCACCTGAATTGTATTGCTGCATGTGGCCATGACTTCTTCGCGTTGGTGCCTTAGCTGTCATGCATTGGGTGCAATTTGCTATCCAATCGGCTACCGCTTGTTGACAGCCAATCCAGTAGAACCGTTGCTTTAGCTTTTCAATGGTCTTGGTTATTCCTAGATGTCCTCCGCTCGGGCCATTATGGAATTCTGTCATTATCTCTTTTTCCTTGGAGGAAGGTACCACTATTAACTTTTTGACTATTTTAGCATCCTCACTTTCCCATAACCGGTATAGGCAACCATTCAATAACTTTAGGCTGTTCCACTGGGCCCAGTATGCTTTCATCAGGGGGCTCTCTGAGGCGATGTCATTGCGTGTTGGTCTTTCACCATTTTCTTTTGCAGAAATGATTTTTGCCAGTATAGGGTCGCTTCTTTGTGCTGTTGACCAGTCTTCGTTGGATTCTAGTCGAAGCAGACTTACGTCAATGATGTTTTCTTTCACCTCTGCTTTTGAGCAGTGTTTGCATTCCAGCTTGCATGGACGACGTGACAGGGCATCAGCATTACCGTGTTTTCCTCCTTTTCTATGCTCAATGCTGAAGTCATAGCTCTGCAGTCTTTCAATCCAACGAGCAAGTTGGCCTTCGGGGTTCTTAAATTGCAGTAGCCACCTTAGCGCCGCATGATCGGTTCTTAACTGGAAAGGCTGGCCGTACAGATACTTGTGGTAGTGTTTGACACACTCTATGACGGCCAGTAGCTCTCGTCTCGTAACACAGTAATTTTTCTCTGGCTTTGAGAGTATTCTGCTGTAGTACCCAATAACTTTTTCTTGGCCATTGATTTCCTGCGAGAGCACGCCACCTATTCCGTAACCACTCGCGTCAGTATCCAACACGAATTTCTCTCCAGCAACAGGATATGCAAGCAAAGGAGCCGTGCATAAATATTGCTTCAGTTGGTGGAATGACTCTTCTTGTTTTTCGCTCCAACAGTACGGCCGACTTTTCATTGTCAGCTCGTGAAGACTTGCAGCCACTGTGGCGAAACCCGGCACAAACCGTCTGTAGTACGTACATAGTCCTAGGAAACTGCGTAATTCATGGAGATTCTGCGGTCGTGGCCAATCCTTCACTGTCAGGATTTTGTCTTCATCGGTGGAAATGCCATCTGCTGTCACTCGATGTCCCAAGTATTTTACTTCTTTCTGGAACAGAGAACACTTCTTCGGACTGAGTTTCAACCCAGCCGCGGTTATACGTTGAAGGACTTCTTTAAGATTCTTCAGGTGTTCATCGAATGTTTTCCCCATGACAATGATGTCGTCTAGGTACACCAAGCATGTTCGCCAATGAAGTCCTTTCAACACGCACTCCATTAATCGCTCGAAGGTGGCTGGAGCGTTACATAGTCCAAATGGCATTACTTTAAACTGCCAAAGACCATCCCCTACGCTGAATGCAGTTTTCTCCTTATCTTTCTCGCTGATTTCTACTTGCCAATAACCACTTTGCAAGTCCAGCGTGGAGAACCATTTTGTTCCTGACAACGTATCCAATGTGTCATCAATTCTTGGTAGTGGATAACTGTCCTTTTTGGTGACGTCGTTGAGCTTTCTATAATCCACACAAAATCGGGTACTTCCATCTTTCTTCTTAACTAGTACCACCGGCGAGCTCCATGGACTTGAAGAAGGTTCGATTACACCATCCTTCTGCATTTCAGCTACCAGTTTCTTTACCTCATCTCTTTTTGCAAGTGGAAGACTTCTGGGCGCCTGTTTTATTGGTCTCGCTTCCCCTGTATTGATGTCATGCTTTACCATTGATGTTCTACCTTGGCATTCTTTTTTCAGGGCGAAGGCAGACGCATGCTTCCACAGTATTTGCTTTGCTTTGTTCCTATCAGAAGGCTTTAGTTCTCGCACCCACTCACTGAGATGCGACTCCAGCACTTTCTGCTCCTTTTCTGATAGTTTGCTGCAGTCAGAATTAACTTCACAGTTGATGACCGCCTCGACTGGTGTACATTCTGCAATTTCTGCGCGGTCGCCGATCACCTCCTCGTTGTTGGACAAATTTAGAACTCGTACAGGCAAGTATCCTTCATTATTAGTTCTTACTAGAGCTTTGGCAGTGATGATGTTATAGTTGTTTATACTTGCCGGTTCAACTACCCACAAACCGCCGATCTCACAATCTCCCTCCATTCGGGCCCATACTATGGTTTCTGAGTTTGGTGGCAATTTTACATCTTTGTAAGCGATCAGCCTTTTAATCTGTGTTGTATTGTCGTATCCCACATTGAGAGGAATTTCCACATTAGCCCACGTCAAAATTTGCTGCCCCATATCTAACTTGAGGCCTTGGGCAATCATAAAATCTGCGCCAATTATCACTTCATCTACAATGTCGGCGACAATAAACACGTGTTCGATGCTCATGTTGGCAATGGCTAACTTCAATTTAACTTTACCATGTACAGTTGCTGGTTCACCCGTTGCTGTGCGGAGTCTTACACCATGTAACGATTCTATTGGTCCATTTATCAAATCAGATCTGATGATAGATTGTGACGCGCCTGTGTCCATAGTCAATATGCGCTTCCGACCACCGATAGCTCCGTAGACAGTGAGGTTGTTGTTTTTCTGTTGTATTATTGAGATGGAGATCGTGGGGCCCTCGGTTGTGGGAGCTAGTCCATGCCCCTCTGGGCTAGCTCGTTTTAGTTTAACGGAGATTCATTTTGTGTAGTAAAATTTACCCGTTTATTGCCACGTTGGGGTGAGCTCGATCTTGATCGTTTTCGTGGCTCTCTGCAGTTTCGTGAAATATGACCAGGTTTGTCGCAATTGTAGCACTTTGGTCTGGACTTACTTCCGCCTGGTAACGCCTTGCTGAGGGTTTGGGTGATTTCTTTAAGATCGTTTATGGCACCCTTCAAATCTCCTGCCTCCGACTCCATTTCAATTTTTCTAACTCTTTGTATTTGAGGCTTGGACACAAATTTTGCTGTTTCCTGTGCCAATGCGAACGAAACAGTTTCGGCGAATGTAGCTTTTTGTGTGGCACAAGTCACGTATTTTATGTCAGGATCACGGATGCCGTTGACGAATGCTTCAATCTTAAATTGATCCAAGAATGGGTGGGACTCACCAGGATAAGTCATCAACACCAAACGTTCCACCTCGGTTGCGAAGTCCTGAAGCGTTTCATTATGCTTTTGCACTCGGCCTCTCAATTCCATGCGATATAAATCCTTCTTGTGATCGCCACCATACTTGCGTTGTAACGCAGCCAGTATATCCTCGTAGTTGTTTCTGGCACTGACGGGAATGCTCTGAAGGACTTCTGCTGCGTTGCCTTTTAGTGCTAAAATTAGCTCAACGGCTTTGTCGTTGCTGTTCCACAAGTTCTTAATTGCGACCATTTCGAATTGGAATTTAAAAACATCGAAAGGTGTAGAGCCATCGAAACTGGGAGCTTTCAATCTACTAGAGCCTTCAGAAATTACTCGCACCGGACCCTCTTGCAACTGAAGTTCATTCATTTTCCTTTGCAATTCGCTTACATCGTTTTTTAGTTCCCGTTCGACTTCCTCGAACTTATGTTCGACTTCTTCAATCTTCTGCCCCATTTCCTCGATTTTTTCTTCAACCTTTTCGAATTTATCGTTCACTTGAATCTCCATATTGCTCACAACTTCGGAGATTTCTTGCAGTTTCTCATTTGTGGCATTTGATGTTTCTTGAATAATTCTAGAATTTTCGCTTAATTTCTCATTCAGTTTGTCGTTAATTATTCGAGAATTTTCGCTCAATTTCTCGTCCACAATTCTAGAATTCTCGTTCATAATTCTAGAATTCTCACCAAATTTCTCATTCAATTTGTCGTTAATTATTCGAGAATTTTCGCTCAATTTCTCGTCCACAATTCTAGAATTCTCGTTCATAATTCTAGAATTTTCGTTCAGTTTGGCCATCATGGCAGCAAACATTGTAGAAACATCTACATTACCAGTTGCTTCTTTTGCACAAACCTCCATTTCGTCTTTGCACTCGAACTGATATGTGTCAATGTTGATGTTTCGGCGTTTAAATTCTTCTATTAATCGCCTCTGCAGCTCTACTTTATTACCAGCTGTCGGTTGATCCAATTTGCTCAACTCCTTTTTTAGCTGTTCAACTTTGAGTTCCTCAAACTTCATCGTTGTCCTTAATTCGTAATCCCACTTCTGACACCAATGTTACGAATTTCCTTATTCGTCCTTTTTGCGTTGTTTTATTCCCAATAATAAAACAAGGTTCGTTTTTAATTACGATAATTACAACGGTATCACTTCCTTTTATTTATTTATACAGTACAACAGTTTACTTTATTTATAACACGTTAACAAGTCTTGTATTTTACTATCAATTCGCGTTGCTTACTTTACGGGGTTTAATCACAAACTGAACTCTCCATTCCAAAGACCTCCGCTATTTATACCAACTCACCATACACAAATGAAGGTACAAATATCTAGCGAATTCAAGAACCTTCTAGAAAATAGATGTTGTTGTTGTTGTTTATCTTTGTAGAACATTCTCCTACACAGGAGAATTATCTTTACTGAGGTGAATTCATGCTACTGGTTTAGCGAGCTGGTACGTTGTTACAATGCATACTTTCAGGCGCAGCACTAACCGCCTGTTGTTTACATACTGTTAGTAGAGTCATTAACAGTAAGCAAAAGCTTTTACTTATTCGTAACAATATGTATATTTTTTGTATAACGGTATAACTAACCTGGGTCTAATCGACCCATAATCTTTGTTACATTATTGCTAACTATGGGTCTATCAGGCTGTTTTTTTAAATAATTTTATATGCATAATATCATAAATATTCCTTATGTTTATTGTTTATAAACGTATAAATATAAACAAATTTAGATTACACATATATCTTGAGTTAAAATATCGTCTTGTTTTTTTTTTTTTTTAATTTAAAAAGTTTGCGTGTCTGGGTCGATTCGACCCAGAGGTTAGTAATGGAGGGTTAATTAAACAAAATAAGATAGAAGGAATATTTATTTCAAATATTTGTCTCCCTTTTTTTGACGTCTTTTTTTAAATTTATTTTCATTTCTTCTAAAACAGTGAAATATAGTTTACTAAAATTTTTGTTGAACGTGTGTTGAAGCGCCGCAGGCAAACAATTTTCCCCAAAAAAATCGCGCTATTTTTGTTTGGAAATTTTTTTTAATTTCTTTCTAAAACAGCAAAATATAGTTCACTGGAATTGTTGTTGAATCGTGTGTTGTTTTTAAATTTTTGTCGTTTCTTTTGTTGGTCGTGTGTTGAAGAGCCGCAACCAAAAAAATTTTCCCAAAAAAATCGCGGGTTTTTTTTTTGAAAAATTTTTTTTTTTCATTCTTTCTGAAACAATAAAGTATAGTTTATTAAAATTTACTTTTATTTACTATTAAGTAATATTTGGGGCCTAATTTCATTTGTTAATATGGGGTCTATTTTCATTAAGTTTTATAGCAGCCATACGATATAGCACCCCTAGAAATTGCACTCCAATTTAGTTATGAAATAACACCCCAAAACGTGAAGACGGACCCCAAGTAAAACGAAAATGTTCCCCAAAAAATAATTGGGGTCCACTTTCATTGCGGCCCACATTCGTAATGAAAACACACCCCAATTGTAAGCGTAAATAGACCCCAAATAACACCACAAAGTTTCGTGTGCAATAAGTTCTCTATACTATTCAATGCTTTTTATCATCAGTCTGTTTATGACAAACCAAAAACAAGTATTTGAGTGAGTCAAATATTGCTTTATTTATTTTAACAATATTACATCTAATGTTAAAGCAGATGTAAGAAAAAAGAAAGTGTAATAGCAAAACAGCCTTCATTCAGCACAAAAACTATTCTTTTTTTTATTTTCCATTGTAACATTTACTAATGTAATAATAGAAATCGAACAGGTACCGAACACTCATTGATTTTATTTTCTCGATTGAAAATTCTTCGAAATTTGCGAGCCGTCTCAGCATAACTTTCCAAACTTTTGTAATAAGTTTTCGCAATTACAACACGTTGTTCTCTCGTAAAGCGGTCCATTTGTTATAATCGGAAAAAACATATGTGACAGCTGCCAAATTTCAGAGTTGCCACTTGCACAAAAACAAATGGCATTAAAATTAAAAGTGCAATCTTACTAAGGCACCCTAATATAGAAGTATACATATATGATAGATTATCTTCTTGATCCCAACGGTGTGTTTGCAAAAATTTTACAAAAATTTGTTTACCTATACAAGGCAATAACAACATTATGGCACTTTATTTTTTAAAATGCTTGAACATTTTATGAATTTAAAAAGTGTAATTTAAGACGTTACACGATGTACACTCAGGTTCACTTATTTAAAGGCGCTAATAATTCCATACTCAGCAGTCTGTATCTTTTGCAATTTGTAACCGATTGCAGAATTTTAAAATGGAAATGGAAGCCAGACATCTTGAGATATAAAAAAAAAATGACAATGTGAAGAACTGTTTTGAGCAATTAATATAAAAAAGTTCACAAATGTGCTATTTTTTTTGGTTTACTTGGTTAAAGGCACTTTAACTAATTTTAACGAAAAACAGTTTTTCTTGTTTTTTTAATTAATTCTACTTTATTTAAGACCTATCAGTAATGTGTTCAACCCCGTTTATTTTTAATAACTTCAAATATACAGGTTTTCATTGAGAGATAAAGAGAATTTATGTTATAAAACGAACTTTAATTCAAAGCATCCTAAATGGCCTGAATTAGTATCTGCTTTGTCATCAAATTGTCTACCTCCTTCATAGAGATAACCAATCCCAGAGATAACCAATCACAGACATTTTCGATAATGTTTAGATATGGCGAATAGGGTGGCCAGTCATTAATGTTAACATTTTGGCTTGCAATGAACTCCTTTACTAATCTGGCGTTGTGTATAGGGGCATTATCCTGTTGCAATATCCAAGATATGGGACCAAATAGTTCACTGAACTTCGGCAAAGCCGATTCCAATAAGGTCTTATAGATTGCACCAGTAATTTTTGCACATTTAAATTTAAGATCGATGGTGCCATACTACGTAATAGCACCCCACGCCATAAGGCCGCCCTCTCGGCGCTGATGTCGGTTCAAAAAACGTTTTTCTTTGCGCAGATCATGGAAATAATAGTTGTAGTCATCAGGTCGACCCAAATTGAACTTCTTCTCATCCGTAAATACAACGGTACTCCAGTCATTTACATGACCTCGTGGCTGCATATCCCATACCATGTAGTCTCTTGCGAATTGAAACCACTTTTCGTTACGAGGAGCATTAACTGGCGGCTTTTTTTGTAATTTCAGGTATTTAAGATACTCACAGCTCTTAATTGCTCTGCGTACTGATGAATTGTTCGCTTCCACTCCAGCTTGAGCTCTTATTTTTGACAAGGCTAAGGCAGAATTAGAGGCAATTCTGATGATTGTTCTTTTCTCATCCGTAGATAAAGAAAACGAGACCCTTCCTTTAAAATTTGTTCTATACCCCTCGGGGTCCTTGATGTAATTGTCGACAACTGTTGGGCTTCGTCCAATTTTTTTCCATCATATCCTTCAGAACGTTAAACAAGGATTTTAGTTTTTTCCGATAGGCCATGTTGACTCGTAAATTGATTAAGATGAAATAAATTGTAATAAACAAACAATCCCTACAAAAAATCATGGCTTACTTTAAAAATAATAAAAAAAATAAAAAAGTCCTTTATTCAAGTAAACCAAAAAATAGCACATTTTTTGAATTTTTTTTATAAGTTGTTTAAAAAAAGTTCTTTAGTTAAGACCCCACTATTGCCTCAATTTTTTTATATCTCAAGATGTCTAGCTTCCATTTCCATTTTAAAATTCTGCAATCGGTTACAAAATTTCAAAAGATACAAGCTGCTGAATATAAAATTTTTAGTGCCTTTAAATATGTGAACCGGAGTGTACATCACAAATATTGCCCTAAAATGCGTAAACAATTTTCCATCAAAAAACGCCAACTTTCGAAACTATTAAATACTTCGTTTGGATTGTATTTCTCATAAATTCAAATTCAAACTTCAAATTTGTATGAAAATATTTGACATTTTCAAAATATACAAGATTTACGAACTATACGAATAGCTTACGAGTTTGAATGAAACCTCATACAATTTTTAATATTCTCGCATAACTTTTTTCTCAAGAAATCACAATAAATTTATTCGTTGCAGCAACTCGCGCTTTGTATCACATGTTTCCTTGTGGCACAGACAAACCTACACAATATCGTACCTGACTCATCTCTGCGATTAATAATTTTCTATTACTTTGATTCTCTTTCCATTAGAAAAGTATGTTGACAAATTGGGTCTATTGCGTTGGAGAATCATTAAGAAACTATAATTTGCTTGCTACTCAAAGTGCGGGATCAAAAGAACAAGGATTAACTACCTTAAATTTTCCACTGGTTTTTTAATTTTAACGATTAAAATAAATTCTACTTGATAAAAGCGTAAGGCTCTCAATTAAAGAGCGAACAAATAATCTTTGTCTTTGACAAAGTTGTAACCCAAATCATTGTCAGACGTTGTCTTAGGTATTTTCTGCTCAGGCAAATTTCTTCCATTTAATCCTCCTCTTTGTTGTTTCCCCAAAGATTTGATATCTAGTTTTGTTTGCTTTTGAATCTCCCGTTATTTGTATCGCATTTAAAACTAACTTTATGCGCTTTACATTTCATGTTTGTGAATAATATAAAACGCTGACTTAAATGCGTTTTCCTCCTGTATTTATGTATATCCTTGGGAGTTCCTTCTCGCCTTCTGTGCTTCATTATGATCTCATTTGCTAAGTATTACCATCGCCGTCGTCGTCATCGCCATCGTCAGCATCATCGTTATTGTTTCCATTGCCAGCTAATTCGCTTACACTGTCCCAGCATTAACTATACATATTAAAAGAAATTTTATTGCTTTTATTTGTTGTTGCTGTCGTACCGCCTGTTATCTCCTCTTCTTGTTATAAGCGTTTTCTTTCCCTTTTCCTTCTCGGTCTGTGGAGGAAAACATTTGCAAACTAATTAAGCCGAAGAATTATGTTTGCATTTATTCTTGTAGTTCTACTGGAAATGTGAGTTCTTCACTTTTGCGCTGTGATTTAGTTTGCCTTAGTTACTTTGTATTTCCAAGCAGCTTTTATAATTTCTTTTAATTGAACTAAAATTTTTGGTAGTTTAAGAGAATTATTACACAAAAAGAAAAACTTGTTAAACAAAATTAGTCAGTAATTTGGAAGGAATTCGAAGACATTTTATTTTTAAAGGGGTATTATTGAAAATGTTAACGACACAAATAATTTGCGAAAACATTAGGAAAATCAGCGTAGATGACAGTCAGCTGAGAAGGAATATAAACGTTGAAACATCGGATACGAAGTAAAGTTAACGTGAAGAGCTTAACACAGCTTTTAAATTAATAGTTTCAAGTTCTCTTAAAGATGCCCAAGATATCCTACACATGCCCACATTTTGAATTTGGTTTAATTTTACGGTTACTTTTCTGCATTCAAAAATCCGTATGAATTTCGCAACGAAACATATTCATCGTAGCAGTAAAGCATATTCATGGCAACAAACACATATTAAGTGCACTAAAAAAATATATTCATACTATTAATGAATCCTATTCATTACATCAATGCAACATATTCTTTGCTGCAGTAAAGCGTTTTCATTACAGTGGCAAAATCACGTTCGTTACTGCATAACGGACTTTCTAGTCCTTAAAACCTCTTGGCAAACAAATAGTTCTGTGAATATGGGGTTTACATTATTTCGGTGACTGGCAACCGTTTTTCTTTCAGGCTCTTCGTATTTCATTCGTATTTAATTGTCAATAGGAAATCTTTTGTGCAATGATGAAAAAATACTGAAATTTAAAATTTCAGAATATTAAACATACATGCAATCGTCACCTAAAATGCAAAAGGCTGTAACTACACTTTTTAGTTTTTTTTTACAGGAGAAGGAATAAACGTTATAAATATTTCTAGAAACTACTTTTTTCCATTAATTTGTTTTTCTAAGCTTGAATCTAAAATTTGTATATTAAGTTTTAAGTAGTCTTTGATTTATAACATTTATTCCTTCTCCTGTAAAAAACTAAAAAGTGTAGTTACGGCCTTTTACATATTAGGTGACGATATACATACGTCCGACTCACAAAAAATGTGCCGTTTCTCCCCACCTTAAAATTTACCCTGGTTTGGTTTATGACGATTCACGATATATTTCGTGTCTAGCATTAAATTCCCGTTTTCTAAAAAACGTATTTTTTTAGTTTTTCAAAGAATGTTTTACTTCAACTAAAGAATTTTAACCCAATTCTCAATAACAATTCCCTGGGAACTTTCTCGCTATTATTTGTTCTCCTATTTTTTCTAAAATCACCCCAGGAATTTATTCACTTTTCTCCTTTTTAAAAAAAATTCTCAAAAATAGCGTTCAGAACCGGTGTAAAACAGTAGGTCCCAGTCAGTGACTGTAAAACTAAAAACCGTACAGTTTAGTGTTTGTGAGAAGCTCTCCCAAATCTCTCGATGGGATGTAATGGGAACCTTTACTTTTATTATTTCATGCGCCCGCAAAAGCTTCTGCGATGAGTTCAGCAAATTCGCTCCGCGCGATTGGAACAACTTCTTGAGATATAGGCCTTTAAACCTGGGGTATATAGTCGCTCATATCTCAGGTATTTATGGTCGGATCTACTTGGCATATGTATCATTGCAATGGTATTTCTAAACTATATACATTTTTGTATAATAATATTAATTTGTATTAACCCATTGTGGAGGCTACTTAAAATAATAGTTTTTAACAAACTTTTTTGATAAAAATTTAGTTTGTCCAAAAAATGACCCATTATAATTATTTTTTGTTAGACTTCGATAATAGACAAGACTTAAATCTTTTTTTACTGCATAATAATCGCCAATAACCCTCCAAAGATCGTAAATACTATACCGAAGCCGTGACGCGGGTCTTGAACTTACACGTGACGAGAAATTTCCTTAGTTTAGAAAGCCTCATAACAACAAAATTCTATGAACATTAATTTGAGCTATATTTTTGAACTTTAATATCTCCGGTCATTGAAGGGTTATTGGTAAATATTATACCATAAAAAGGCTGGAGTCTTATCTATTATCGGAGCCTACCAAAAGATATGAATTTTAGGCATTTTTGTTTTTGAAAAAAAAACCTTTTTATGAAAAAGTGAGTTTCGTAAATCGTTTGTTGTAATAATCCCCCCATTGGGTTAATAAAGTTATAAATATGTTTATGAGCACATGTATAGAGTTTAGGAAGATCTTTGTAATGACACATATTTCAACTAGAGCGGATAATAAATGGCTGACTTATGCCCGATTCTACCATCAAGCTTTTGAGGCCTATATTTCGGAAAATTTGGACAAGCGCAATTTTTTCCTTTTTTTTTTATCACGCAAAAACCTGAAAAATAGGACATTTGATGCTAAAGTAAAGTGGCCGTCGATGGTGCAATGGGTAGTGTGCGCGCCTCTTGTTCATGAGATCCCGGGTTCGATCCCTGGTCTGACCACCTTAAAAATTAATTTCGGCGGCGGTCACCTCGCATAGTGACGGTGACACTATCGTGTATTTAGCCATGAAAAAGCTTCTCAAAATACCGTTCGGAATCGGTGAAAAACTGTAGGTCCCAATTAGTGAGTGAAAAATAAGAAAGCGCACAGGCTCACTGTTTGTGAGAGAAGCTCTCCCCAATCCCTTCATGGGATGCAATGGGAAACGGGGGCGATGCTAAAGCAAATATGCTCCCTTATTGTACTTACAAAGTTTTCGGCAGCTCAAGTGGATCGGTCGCATCGCGTAACTATCTCCTTGCAAGCGCTAGTTGTTGCTTCTCCTGTTCCTTTCCTGTCCTTTTCTAAAGGCTATGCTGAAAATTAGTTCAAGGTACAGGATTTGTTTAGCAAAAAAGAGTACTATGGGTCAATTTGAATACACACACAAAATTTCAGAAAAATCAATTATGTCCTGCAATGCATTTAAAACAAAACTTTGATGCAATTTCAAATTTTGGAAAATATTAATATAATTGCAATACATTTTCAACACTGTAATCATGGTGAGATGTACCATGTGCCATATTGGTATGTATGTGCATCAAATGTATTGAAGTATGCAATATATGCAATTTACTTTAAATTTTCAGCGCATTCCTTTGTATTTTTTTTTTGGTGTTTTTAAGTAAGAAATTGGGTCTAGTTCGCGTTTTACCAAAAATGTAATACGTTGCGAACATTACGTTCTAACCAGTACAAAATGGCTATCAAAACTTTTCTTTTGACATGGAGATCATTGTTGTATATATATATTTTTTTATTATATAATACATTTTCCGAGTTGCTCTGGACCAAAGTTTGAATGTTTAGATCTACTCCAATCTAATATTTAAATCAGAAAAATCTCCGTACTTAACAGTTAAAAAATTCGTTTTTTCGAGAATATGGATGTGTGAGGACATGTTTTGCATACCTTTGGGCGCGCCATGAAAAACCCTATCATATGAAGTTCCTTATCGCACGAAGTTCCTTATCGCACGTTGCAGGATGAGGGCTAAATGTAAAAAAAATTAAACAACTTTTGTACTATTATGCTACAAACCACTATTATCAACTGTATTGCTTACTTCTGCTTTGGTTTGTATCTAGATTCTAGACTAACTAGATGTCTCAAATATGTTGGGAAATTTCCTGTTTAATGGAAGGTTTTCCACATGGAGCCTGTTAGCAATATTTAGTATATATTGTTGTTTTGAATCCAATAAAAAGTAAGTTTAGAAATGCCAAAGTGAAAGAAGTTCAAAAAAGAAAATTTTCTTAAATAACTGCCGTTTCTTACAAAAAAGGAAATTTTCTCAAAAAAAAATACCTATTCATATTCTTAAACAATGTACCTTTTCCTTTTCTTAAAGAAGTACCTTTGCTTAAAAAAAGTAAATTTTTATACAAAAAGTACCTTTTCTTAAAAAAATTATTTTTTTTAAGTAAGTATCTTTTCTTAAAAAAGTTGAATTTCTCAAAAAACGTATTATTTTTTTTTAATTAGTACCTTTCTTGAAAAATACCTTTTCTTAAAAAAATAATTTTTTTTTAACACAGGTAACTTTTCTTAACCTTTGTCCGGCGGAACACGTACAATTGTACCTTTTTCGTTTTTAAATTGAAATAGCTTTTTTTTGTTAATACTAGATATCTGAAATTTTCTGACATCTCTAAACTATTATTGCGGATTACATACTTGAAATTTAAAAAAAAGATTTTGATTATATCACACTGAAATAAGTCTATTTTGACTTGATATCCCTAAAAGGTTGAAGCGGTACAATTGTACCTTCATATAATTCGTTAGAAAAAAACAAGAAAATAAAGTAGAGTTATTTTGATTAGTTTTATTAGAAAAGTACAAACGAGTACATACTATATGCCCAAATATTTAGGAAATAATAATACATTTTTATAGTGTATCCTTGCATGAAATACTTGTGGTACATTGAATAGAGTGTTCATCGCACACAGGTTTCAAGCAGATTGCTTACGCCTTTCTAGTCTTACGTTGTTTAGGTGTCTCACATTGACAAACATAACATCTTCCAACCGCAGGTGATGCCTCCTCGTCTACCAAAGGGTACTTTGGTACCAATTTCTGGATTTATATTTATATTAATATATATTGATAGGAAAAGCGTCTTAAAGACTTATGCCACTTTGAGGTATAATTAGTAAAGGTTCCTAAATGTTTTAAAGTAAAATTAGTTTCAAATTAATAAAGCTACGTCTTGCTCTATAAAAAAGTGCTATCTAAAGAAGCCCTCAAATTTTAAACTGCAAAACCGACGAACAGTATTCAAAGAAATAAATAAATGCTTATTTCTCATACTCCTCAGAGACGTATGTTATCTCACTGGGGTTAAAAATGTAAATTTTCCTACTAGAAAGTTCCCTTCGTTAAAACACTACCCCTTCTTTAAAGGGTAAATTTTTTGTGAGACAAAATAACTTTTTTTGAGATAAGTTCCTACTAGAGTGATTCAACATTGTATGGCAAAAACTCAAGTTGAATGGAAGAGCCAAGGGAACCTTTTCTTTTCTATTTGACAAAAGAGGTAAGGAGCCAAAATTTCAAGGTCATAAGTCACTTTAAAGGCAGTGCTCAATGCTGTTTAAAAAATGAAAACGGGAATTTTTTTCAAAAAATTTTTTAAAAATGAGAAGACATGTTAGGATACAAAAACTTAAATTTGTTTGGTTATTTTACATTAGAAACCATGTTAAAAATAACTGAATTTTACAGTGAAGACTAGAATAAAAATGAAGTCTTTAAAATTTATCTTTGGAAGTGGACGGTTTCTTTCGGCTTTCTAGAACGGCCTTGTGTTTGTTGGTTCATTCGGAAATTGTTTTCGATTAGCCTCTATTATCTGCAGCAATGGCTATTTTTCTCCTCATAATTTGTTATGAGTTTTATTAAAATCGTGAAATAGTTTAACACCTCTTTCTGCGATGTCATTGGTCACTTTGATTTTATTTACTGTATTTTTTGCCTCTTTAAACTCTGGGTTATATCCCATTCACTTGGGTGCTGGTTTAAAAAGCTTTGCTTAATGTTTTTCTTAGTAAACAACAAAATTGTCCTAATATTAGCAAAATCTATCAATTCACATTCATCACTTAGTAAATTGGAATTTCCTCTAATCATCCTGGGCGGTGCAGGGACAGGCTATTTATTCACGATGCTCACTTTGTTTCCAAGGCTCACTTTCTTGGAAAAAAGTGAGAATCCGACCAGTTCCTTGGATAGGTACCTCAAATGTAGCTGAAAGGAGCTTTTGGTGGTTTTAGCTATCTCTCTATCAATTGCGCTGTATCTCCCAGCCTCTTTCCCGAAAAGTAGGTCGTTGAAAGCTGCATTGTCGCTGATTGGAGCCTCCATCCAGTTTTCCACGTACAAAAGTGCTCCGAAACGGACAAATCTGTCCAAGTTTTCTTTCTCCTTGTTTGTGAGATGGTGAACTTCTTGACCTTGGAAAAGGTACCATTTATATGCATAAATAAGCTCAGCCATCCACCGTGCGTGGTGTATAGGCCCCGGTGCTCTCCAGTGAACTTTTTTAATTGGTTATCCCAACACCAACAGCGTCAGTTTAATAAGTTCAAAGTAGTAATCTCGAGGCTGGTTTTTCTTACTAACATGATGTAGCAGTGACTCGAAGACACTGTTTTTTAACTCCGCTTCTCCAGGGGAAAAATTTAATGGTGCGTAATCTGATCGAACAACTGCATTCCATGATCCCTTCAACTTTTTAAATATGGGAATTTCAGGAGAGCTTTAATGTCCAAAACATAATGTGAATACTTTGCTCAAAATGATTTCCATTAAGTCATGGCGACACGCCAACCATAGAATTTCTTTGATCTGTTTAATTTCAATGAAAGTGCATGCACCACTCTTGACATCAGTGTTGACGGCTGTTGTGTCAAAACCCATTCCAATGCCTTTATCATTGAGCTCCCATGTTTTAAGAGTTTTGTGCACTGCAGCTGCAGTTTTCGAAACTGTTGAACTAGCCAATTTTGGCACTCCCCGCAGTTTCGTATTCCTCCCAGCATAGGAAACTTGCATGGTAGTCTATCTACGTTTTGTGAACCTAAAAAGTCGGGAAAGATTTTGCTGTCCTAATGAACAACAATTAGTTCTTTAACGTCTAAGTTTGATTTCATCTCTGTTGAAAAATTCTGCGTTGCTGCTTCTCGTTTCCTTTTTATACCACTTCAAGAAAGCGGTAATGCCGCAGGATCATGCCCAAGTGCGGCTGCAATAGCAATGATAAGCCTTATAGCTTCACGAGCGGAAATTTTATTCCTGTCTAAAGCCCCTGCAACATTCATATCGAAATGTCTCTTCCTAGCCTTTGGCTCAGAAACATCTTCGCTCTTGTCACCTAAGACTTTTTGTAATTTTTTTTTTTTGGACGAAGTTTGGTATAATTCCTCATCAGAACCATTTTCAGAACTGCTTTTGGATTAATAGAAGAAGCTTCGATTTTGCAGCAGAAACAGACTATTCTATCCTCTTCTCTTCTTTTTCAAATCTTGCTAGGGCTCATTCTTGCTTTTTTAATATACTCTTTGTCTTGAGATGAAATAATCATTTTTCTCTCAGTTCTTTGGTCAATTAAACAATCCTTGTCTTCTTATATTTTAATGACAATTAGAGCACCTGGATGGGCAATGTCAAAAAGCTTTTCGATTTTGTCTGCACATGATTGCTCGTTTGACTTTTGTTTTTCTACCTTTATTTTTCTTTAAAAGTAGCCACTTCGAATGTAAACTATCAAGTTTTTCGATCGAATCCCTGGTATATTTTGCCGGGATTAGGGCTTTGCTCCAAACTGCATTCAATTCTTCAAATGTGCTATGATTTGCGTTCCTGACAGATTTCTTTGCACTTCAAAAAAGTGAAATCTTAACAAAACTTCTTTTGTTGTAGGAAGTTGGTTCTTCTTTGTTACAGAAATTTATGAAAAATAAACGCTGTTGAGCGCTGCCTTCCATATGTTCTAGGGTGCTAAGATTTTGCATAGTTTATTCTTTTATTAGATGTAACAAAATGGGAGGTCCCTATGTCTCTAAAAAAATATCTTGAGTTTATTGAACCACCCTAGTAGTTTATTCTTTTGTTAGGTGTAACAAAATGGGGGGTCCCTATGTCTCTAAAAAAATATCTTGAGTTTATTGAACCACCCTAGTACCTACTCTTTAAAATTTACCTATTCTTGAAAAAGGACCAACTCAAAAAAAATTACAAAAACCTTTTCTTCAAAAAAATACCAAAACTAAATTGTCTTATAAAAATAACTTTTCTTAAAAGTACCTTCTCTTCAAACTAAAATAATATATTTTCTTTCATTTCTTGAGATAAGTAGGCTTTGTGAAAATAAGTAAATTTTCTTAAAAGAATAAAATTTTCCTAAAAAGAGTACCACTTCTTGTAAAAGTCTCTGTTCTTAAAAGAAGTACTTATTTCTAAAAAAAAAATTAATACACTTATGGCTTTTTGTGACGGCTCTTTTGCTATTGCACTTTCTTATTTCCTACAACTGCTTTAGCATTAGATGTGATATTGTTAAAATAAATAAAGCAATATTTAGCTGCTTCAAATAATTGTTTTTGTTTTGCCAAAAACAGAGCAACTACAAAAAGTATTGAATAGTATAGAGAATTTATTGCACTCTTTTTCCGCTCTCATGTAGAGAGTCTGAGTAGAAGACCATTAACGAGTCTTAGACTCTTTATAGAATATTTCAATATAAATGCACCATTTCAACAATGTTATTACATAAAACAATACAAAAAGCATAAATGTTTCAAAATGCATCAATGTTTCACATCAAAATTATGAATGGACCGCGTTATGACAAGAAGAGTGTAATACGTTTTCAATCATTCGCCAGATGTCGCCAGTACTTTTGAGTCATACAATCCGTTTCATGAGTTCTCTATACTATTCAATTGTCATTGACGACGACGACCTGCTTGTTTGTTCGCTGCCGCTACCTCAATGCCATCATACTTATTTTCAAGCAGAGACTATTGATGTACAACAACCATGTGTGTGATGCTAACGCTGTGCGATGTTTGCATGTGTTCGCTTTGATAGGTTGTCCTACCCGAGTCTATAGATGTTAGTACATAAAAATAATACATTCTATAAAAAAAAAAAAATTTTTGTTAACAAAAGGTTATCATTTTACAAAAAGTTTCCTTTCTTAGAGATCCATTTAAATTATCGTATTTTTCAACAGGCGCCTTAGGCGTGTATATTATATTATACAAGGTGGCGCAAAAGTAATCCTCCTATCAGAAAATGCTATAAATTTTGCGATTGGCCCCTAATGTCAGTTCTGTTTTGACATTTGTGTAGTAAACACATGCGAAATACACGTTAATAAACAATGTTACGCTACACTGCTCCAGAACGCGGAATATTGCTGACTATTTATTTGACCAATAATCGGTCGGTGACTTTGGCACAACGTGAATTTCGTCGCAGATTTCCTGGCCGTCCAACGCCTACTGGTGAACGTTTAGCCGCTCGCCTCGAAGAGACTGGCACAACACGAGATGCTGCCAGGCGTGGCAGACCCCGGAGTAGCCTTTCTGCAGAGAATTTTGCTGCTGTAGCCGAGGATGTCATGGATGCGCCGTCGACATCGACCAGACGACGTGCCACGCAAATGGGTATCAGTCGACGGTCTTTACAGCGAATTTTGGTACAACATTTGACGATGTTTCCGTACAAAGTCCAGACGGTGCATCAGCTGTTAGCTGCTGACCGCCAATCGCGTCTAACATACGGTCAAGCCATCCTTAATCACCACCAAGAGGAAGATGATTTTTCATCAAAAATAATCATGAGTGATGAGGCCCATTTCCATCTTAGCGGGTACGTAAATAAGCAAAATTTATGCTTCTGGGGCACTGAAAATCCGCGTGTAACCCACGAAGAGCCATTACATCCGCTCAAAGTCACTGTATGGTGTGCTGTTTTCGCTGGAGGAGTCATCGGACCTTTTTTCTTCGAAGACGTCGCGGGCCAAACGGTTACTGTGAATGTTGAGCGCTACAGAGCAATGATCAACGAGTTCTTTTTGCCGTAACTTGATGAATTGGGATTGGAAAACATGTGGTTCCAACAGGACGGTGCAACGGCACACACTGCAAGTGCCACAACCGATATGCTGAAGGGTGCATTTCTCGGGCGCCTAATCTCCCGTTTTGGCGATTTGCACTGGCCAGCAAGATCGCCTGATTTGACCGCTCCAGACTTCTTTTTGTGGGGCTTTTTGAAGTCGCGGGTTTATGTCAACAAACCTCAGACTCTTGAAGCTCTTAAAGACAATATCCGTCAAGAATGTGAGGACGTATCGCCGGAAGTTTTGGCCAAAGTGATGGAAAATTCCATAAAACGGGCTCAAATGACAATCAACTGTGGCGGCGGCCATTTACATGACATCATATTCTCGACTTGATTTAAAAAAAATTAAAAGACCAAATAAAAATAATCCACAAAGTTTTTAATTTTTTTTTTAAATTACAGCCAAAAAACATCGGAAGTTTACTTTTGCGCCACCTCGTATAGTACGGTGCCAAATCAATAAAAAAAAATTTTTGCTCAACCGTTATATGAATGCTTATAGGGTAAAGTATTTTTGAGAATTTTTTCAGTTTTTTCGAATGTGGTGTAGAGGTCAGGTCGCACAAGTCGAATTGCCCCCAAAAATCGGATATTCCGGGCGTTTTTGAATTTTACATAAAACTCGGTCAATAACCACGATTTTATTAGTTTGTAAGTCAACATTTTTGAAGCTAAACGTCCAAACTTTTATTGTATATGCATAAACCACCAGTTTTTGCAATGATTTTCCTCAATAAGGTACCACGTATTAAGTTTTTTCGTATATTTTGATTAAATTTTGTAAATAACGCTTTATTTAAAATTTCTATGAAAATTTAAAAACTAATGGTGCACTTTAAAATACGTATAACTCCAAACAATTTTGTACTTGCGGTTACTGTTCCAGAGTTATACCAGTCACGGTAACTTCCCATAAACATTTAGGATCGTAATTAAGTTGGGTACTAAATAATATTTAGCGCAAAGTCATTCTTCTAGTGAATATTGGCACATTTACCAATATTCAATAGAACTCGGTCACAATTGATGACTTCGAATGAGGGTATGTTTAACCCGCCAATGGTGACGCAAATTTGACTTTAATTAATGGTGACGCCGGTCTCATGCACCGGGGTTTTCAACTGAAGATATTTCGAAACGTGTTAATAGTTAAACGTGTTAATTTCGAAACGTGTTAATAGTTAAGGTTTTTTTTATATTTATGCACTTTGACAATAAAACAAAGATATATAATCATTTTCAGTTCTTTTATTTCAATATTAAAATTCACAAATGTTTTTAAATAGAGCCTTAAAAATAAGAATGTTTTAGCAATATATTTTTTACAATTAAGAAAAAATAAAAATAATCACATATTCATTAAGGAAAATAATGTTAATTAGTCTTTCGACTAATTGTTCAATTTTATAAAATGAACAAAAATTGGTATCCTTCCAAAATATAATACAAAAGTGTTGCGATTATTTTACTTACGTACACGGTGACTCACGGTCTCACACACCAGGTTAGAAAAAAAAATACAAAAGTTGTGCTCACTAAGCAGCTTCGTCATTAACTGATGGTGGGGGATGTGCAATGCTGCAGCTACTCGAAATCGCAACAAAAAACAATGACGGAGAATAAAGTTATACGAATTTTTAAACACAGCCGGTCTCACAGACCAGTACGTCACCATGGGCGGGTTAAGTCGGTCCACCCGACTGAAATTTCTGTACTGGTTTTTTAGCTAAAGTACAAATATTTTTGAAAAACCAAAAAATTACCCTTTTTAAAACGTTCCAGCTCACGAAATCTTTATGCTAGACACGAAATATTGTGGGAATCATCAGGAAACAAACCAAGGTACATTTTAAGTTGCGGACAACAAACACCTTTTCTCCACCATATAATGTGAGTCCGTCTAATATATAAGTACATATATCACAATATGTCCTTTAACATTAATTTCTGTAATTGAAATGCCTAGGCATTATATTAATATAATTACTCTGTATTGATTGCACTTTTCTCTTGTTGAATTGCAATCAAGAGCTAAAGGTTTTTAATTTTTGTATTAAGGCATAAGTTATAACTTAATGTGATTAATTTTTCATGGACGACTTCAAACGTCCACACAAAATATGCTAAACCATTAACAATAGAATATTATAAAGTTGATTATATAAATTTTCACTTGAATGATTTCGTTACTGGTTACAATTCAATTTGAGTTGCTAAACTTTATAATCTAAAGAAAACCACAAACTTTGAGCAACATTTTAATTATATTTATTAAAAGAAAAACTTACAACACACACTCGTGTGCGAAAGACCTGTAGATCATATAAGGAAGCCATAAAGTCCTTTAGATAATACACTAATCCAACGACAATATCGCTACATATCTGTCTATCTACATACATATGTACTATGTGCCATATGTAACACAATTATCAATTATTAATTAAATTTGTAGACTTTCTCGGCGAAAGGATGGCAACATGTAACTTATATGGCGCATTCCTTTGTCTTCTGCTGACTAGAACAGATTATATGTAGCAAGAACGAGATTATATAAAATTGTTATCAGACATTCTTAACGATATCACAGTATGATTATGCAATAACTTGGTCGCATCAATTAAGTTTGTGAATTGTCAGGCCATGCGGTGCATTCCAAGCAAAGATGATGACATATTAAAGTATTTCTAACATGTGATTGCACTTTGTGAAAGGATTTAAATATACAGCCTCTCAAATATTGAACACATTCTTTCACATGTTCACGTTTGTCTTCATTTTCAATTTGATGTCTCACATTTAAATCATTTGAACATTTATGAATATAATTACTTGCATGTATCATGGACAAAAAAGAAAAATTCCTTGCATATAAGGGCATTGATTTGAAATGAACATTAAGGTAATCGACAAAAACTCACATATGAAAATATATTTGCCCAATTTGTTAGGATTATAAAAGTTCGGTTTGTAAATGTATTTTTTTGTTGTTAAAATCTACCAATTTGTTGGTATAATATCTCAACTCAACCAAAAGATTTTCTGAGATTTTAATTTAAACTATTAAAATTTGCTGTTCTAAATATATTAAAGTAGAAAAATTGCACACATTTACAAAATATTTATATTCATAAATCAAAGAAAAATTGCAGTAACAATTAGAACAGCAAAATTCGTAATCTATAGATTTTTGAAAAATAAAGGATGTCTCAGTAAGAATGTACTTTTTCGTTTTAAAATAAAACATGTATTTTTTGAGATAGTTGTGATTTTTTTTATTGAATTGTAAAGAATATGTGTTCCGATAAGGTATGGATTAAAATATCCTTCCAATGGTCCTCTCGGCTCTGATGACAGGTCATTACTCTTTTCATGAACTATTGCATAACTTTTTCAGAGAAATGTGGCTGTATCTCACCGATTATGCGTTGTATCTCGGATTTGGGCTGGGGAATTGTTTCTAGTTTATTCGCATAAATCCGAGATTTCCCAAAACCCTAAAGAAAGAAATCGCGGGGCGTTAAATCCCATGATCTTGGTGGCCAGTTGACATGAGAAATTCTTGAGTTATTTCGTTCTGGAAATCGTTGCTGCAATAAATCCATTGTTTTATGCGCGGTGTGGCAGGTGGCGGACTGTGGGATTTTTTTTTTTTTTTATCAAACCAACACTCAGGGGATGCCCCCCTATAAATGCAGTGCATTGTGTTGGCGAAGGAAAATTGAGGTAGTAGAGGGTGGAAAGAGGGAGTAGTGTCTGTTGATATTTGCCTTGAATGTTTGTATGTCACAATTGGTGGGAAATACACTAGCCGGAAGTTTATTCCACATACGGAATGTACGGCTGAAGAACGAATTTTCTCTATAGTGTGTAGTGCGGTCAATCGGCCACTCGATAAAAAATGGATGAGAGTTCCTGGAAAGCCTCGTACTTCGGCTAAATATCCGAGGAACACATACCGTGGAAATATCGATAGAACAGTGACACGCAACCCACATTTCGACGATGCTCAAGGGAGGCAATAGAGTTGGATACCCTACTGTCCCCTATTAACAACGTCGCTCTCCTCTGGACACGGTCGAGAAGCTCCAAAGAAGTCCTAGGAGCACCTGCCCATATATGGGAGTTATACTCCATCTTTGGCCTGATGTAGGTGGTGTAGATATTGAGAAGATCAGATGGAGTGAAGTATTTCTTGCACCGCTTCAAAAAGCCTAGACACTTGAATGCATCTTTCGACACTTCAAATACATGTTTTGCCCAACGGACATCACATTGTATTTTCATGCCCAGAACATCAAGAGCGTCTGATTCATCAATATCCACACCGTCCATAGACAATGACGACACACCTGGGTCAGCAATACGTTTATGCGACAACAAACAACACTGGGTCTTACTCGCATTAAAATCTACTCTATTCCTTCGACCCCATTCAACAATGGACACCAGATCGCGGTCGAGTGTTTCATTCATTGTCCGGCGTTTGACTTCAATCTCTTGAAGACTTGGCCTACGATCGAATGAATAAGAATGGCAGAGATTACTGTCATCGGCAAAAGAGTAGATTGGATTCACAGTCTGACCCAGGAGATCGTCAATGAAAATAAGAAAAAGAGAAGGAGAAAGAACAGAGCCCTGTGGTACACCTGCAGTCAATTTATGCTCGTCGGATGAAACCCCATCTACAACAACTCGTATAGTGCGATCTCTGAGAAAACTCGATATAAATCGAGTGAAGTTATCACCGACACCAAAAGCAGCGAGCTTTGACAAGAGTGCATCGTGCCATACTCTGTCAAAGGCCTTGGAAATATCAAGAGCCACTACCTTACTCTCACCAAGCCGGGGGATGGATCGACTCCACTGTTCCGAAAGGAACGCCATCAGGTCTCCAGTAGATCTCATTCTACGGAAGCCATACTGCCGATCATTAAGAAGGTCATTGGAATCAAGATACTTCACTAGATGGTGGTTAACCATACTCTCCATAACCTTCGAGAGCGCAGAACAAATTGCAATTGGGCGGTAATTTGCAGGGTTACTTGCATCACCTTTTTTAGGGATTGGCTGGACATTAGCAATCTTCCAACGCGCCGGGAAGACTCCGGCACGGTATGCAAGGTTGAAAAGATTGCGCAGTGGACACGCCAGTGTCGAAGAGCACCTACTCAAGACCAGTGCAGATATGCCATCCGGGCCCGGGGATTTACCTACGACGAGATTCGCAAGAACCTTTTTAACTCCTCGCGTTCGAAAAAATATCTTGGGCATGGAACAGGATACGTAATTGATCACGGGGAGTGGTTGATTGCTATCCGGCAAGGAAGAGTTCCTTGCAAACATTTCAGCCAAGAGGTTAGCTTTATCAACCGGTTCAGTGAATGTTATGTCATCTTTAAAAAGAGTTGGGATAGAGGAAGAACTATCCTTTATTCTTCTTGCAAATGACTAAAAGTTCTTACTTCCACTAGGGAAAGAAAGAACTTTAGTACGAATACGCTGTTCGTGAAGAAACTTTTCGCGTCGAAGTACTTTGGCACACTTGGATCTTGCCTGTTTGCGTAGCAGTTCAGTATCAACGTTTTTATTAGAACGCCAGTCTCTGAACGCGTCCTCTTTGGATCTGACAGCATTCTTGCATGTCTGGTTACACCAACTTTTTTCCGATGGTTTAACCGAAATAATTTTCGTCGGAATGAATGAATTCATACAAATCAAAATTATCTTCTCGATCATTTCAGCAGCAGCATCTATGTCATGGTCCAGAAAACAAAGCTTCCAGTTCAAATCCTGATAAAAATTGTTGAGCTAAGCCTCTTCGTAGATAAAAATTGTTCGCTTCGGGACTGTGTTTGAAGCGAGACGAAGAGCTGAATACGAAAAGGACGCTGAAATGATACAGTGATCCGAATTACCCAGAGGTGCAAGCGTGTTAACTTCGTACTTTTCAGGGTGCGAAGTTAAGAAGAGGTCAAGTAAATTTTGGTTGTGCCCTTGAACACACGGTATGTGCGTCGGTTCATTCACCAATTGCGTTAAGTTATTATGAGCGGCGAAGAGCTCAGCGTATTGGCCCTCCGTAGTTGTATGGCTCGAATGCATTAACCAGGAGGAATTATGGACATTGAAATCACCAGCAACAACGATTTCACTGTCTGGATAATTCCCCAATATCTCAGAAATGGAATCGGAAAGGGTGTCAAAGCCATTAAAGGATGCCTCCCTTCCCGCATTAGGACTTCTATAAAGAAATCCGAAATGTAGGACATGTGTTCCAATCTTGATAGAACGTAATTCTAGGTGAACAAAAGTCAACAAACTGATGGATTCAAAGCAATTTTAATTTAGCTTACACTCATTTTCAGAAACCTGTGCAAGTCTTTTCAGCCCCTAAACACCGCGGAGAGGCACTCTTTGTCACGGTAGCCTCCTTCAAATATTGTGTTCCACGAAAACTCGCTTTTAGAAAAAAACGCAGTACCCCAGCATAACGTAAATAAAAATATTGTCGCTGCTTGTATTTACATTCCGATGGTTTATCCAGTACAGTTGATAGTTTTACTGAGGAATAATGCTGATTTTTATTTATTGATCGAATTCCGTTACTTCTTGGTACCTGTATATGGAAAGTGAAACTTAATATGAAAAAATGCACCTTCAATGGATTCGCAAAAAAAAAGGGCCGACCTGAACCGGATAAAACTACTTGTATCTGTCATCCTGATATATCAATGAATTGGCCTATAAAATCTCATTTGCTACTTTTTGTTACTTTTAAAGAAATATACAAATTGAAGTGTTCACGGCCACCTTGGCTTCACTGCGCGATTTGTGTAAAGCAAAGTAAATCAATGTGTTTAAGTTAGGAATGCATTGTAATTTGATTTAAATAATTGATTTACATTGGGGAATCCACTTTTTAGAAAATCATATCACCAAAATCATCTGTCGAATTTTATACGTATACATACCAACAACAAACTCAAAGAAAAATGTGCAAAAACGAAATGCATGTATTTGACAACACCAAACAAGAAAACGGTTGGATCAATGTAAACAACACTTTCAACCATCAACTTCAGTCAAGGTGTAGCAAGATGAGATCGATTTATACAATAAATTCCAAGATGCTGGAATTCCTGTGAACTCCCGTTCTAAAGTAGGAACGGAATGCATCGTCAACTTCATCATGAGCAAAACATAAGAACCGGGTATACAAATTTCCAACGATTTTTCCGATATGAATATAATTGCATTGCCTCAAGAGCCGGCTGAAAAAAACCCTGTATCATAGTCAAGTACCGTTCGCAGTTCACAGTTATGGCAAGACGGTTATCCTGGAAAAAGTAGGGGCCAGTGATGCCCTGCTACTCTAACTCTCTCGATATTTTGTGGTGTTGTAATCCTTCTCTAAGGTCCCCTTCGTACACATGACACATTCCCTGCTGTTCTCAATGAAGTTACCCAATTTAAAATTGATTGCCGTCCAGGAACACTTCCGCGTCGGGGAACAGCTAACCGTAAACGAAAGGCACGCTGCACTGCAATGATCGAGAAAAAAAGTGACCTCTCCTCACGTGTCCAATGCATGAAGTCAACTGAAAGGCAGACGAATACAAATCTCCCGTCAGCCCCTATAAGCCAGGCACACTCTTCACCCTATTCCACAGCCCGCAGTGCAAAAAAGCAAATTACCGCTCGCCACCCTGTATAGACGGATGTATAATTTGTATTCTACAGTAATGTGATAATGCGGTATTATATTACAGGGGCATCTAGCACAATAAGTACTGACTCTGCCGAAATTTTGCCTTCTACGTTACAAAACGATAAACAAAAAGCTGATATCGAGTGTATTCCAGAAGGCGTCATTGTATATGACGAAGGTTAAGACATACATATATCACTTAACGCCTTTTTCCCCAAATAAGTCTCCATTTAGTTTCATTTATAATTGTCAGGTGCTTCGATACCACTAGAAAATTTGCTCCGTCACAATCTAATGCGGTTGTTTGCATGTATGTATGGTTTATCCATTCCATCTCCAGTTGCGAGAGTAGAATTGATTTGCAAATATGGAGCAGACGGGAGTTCCGATGTTCCATGCAAAAACCTACTACTCCAAACGAACAAGAGATACATAAGTGATTTGTATTTGTTTCTTACAACTTTTGTTCCACTGCGACTTGTTGGCTGCAGAGATAATGTCCAACAAGTCGATGACACTCAAGGCGATATATTATGGACAAACCGTCGACCCTCTTCAACTCGACTGTGCCGGCCAATAAAATTCCTTTACGCGAAAGAAATAACAGAATTGATTCGCAAGGAAATTAATTCTGTCAAAACAGAAATCGAAAAGCTTCATAATATTGATATCACCATTAATGAAACGCAGATAATTCACTGTAAAGCTGCTACGCACTTGACAATGCTCCACGTCAAAGTCATAAATACACTCACTAACTGCATTAACTAGATCGACCCAAACATGTTACCTTTGTAAAAAACATGTGTGTGTCAGACTACTTTTTGATGATATATATAACTATCCCGCTAAGATGCGCCGTTCACATATGTGGCAAAAAAAAAGTGTGTGTAAGAGTGGGCGTGGTTAAAATGACACAACGTAAAGAAACACATCGGTCGGGTTAATATGAATTAATTATATTTTGAAAAAAGTTGGTGTAGGTGTAGGCGTGGTTAAATTTCATGAAAACTATGTCCAGACAATTTCTAATACAAAAAAAAACAAGAACCAGCGCAATCGGTCATGTCGTTGTCGAGTGATGCGGACATTATATACATTTTTATTCCTAAATCCACCCGAATTCCAGACCCACCCTACCCCAGATTTTTAACTAAACAGCTTAAAAAATGTCAAAAAAAGATTCACTGGCCTCAACAATTACAAAATATGTTACTTTAATGTCTTGTTTCTTTGAAAAATATAGCATTATTAGTTATGTCCACCTATGCAGATTCGCACTCTATCCCACAGTGTGGCGCCGTCTTGCTGAAACCACTTGTCATCCAGCTCCATGCCTTCGAGATGAGGCCACAAGAACACCGTTATCAAGTTCCTGTACCGAATGCCGTTCAGTCACTGTAATTTCAGCCGCATCTTCAAAAAAGTAAGCCCCAGTCACGCCGCCTGACCAAAATTCGCAGCAGACAGTTGCTCGTTGTGGGCGCATTTGATACTCATGGGTTGCTTGGAGATTTTCTGAGCCCCAAATTCGATAATTTTTTGTATTTACCATGATATTCAGATGGAAATATCACGAATTCATGATGGGGTACATCACTTTGCTCCATTACCCATTGAACGAATTGGCGACGCTTTACACGGTCGGCTGGTCTGAGCTCCTTAGTAAGCCGAATTTTGTTCGCATGAAGGTGGAGGTGTTTTGCCAAAATTCGCTGCGTAGTGCTTCTTGAAATTTGAAGATGTTGAGAGTGATGGCGAATTGATGTTTTCGGGTTTTAGGCGACAATCTCGTTACAGCAGCAATGTGTTCAAGTGACCGAAGGTACGTTGACGCACGGGAGCCTTATTGTTTATTCAAATTTTTTGACCACTCTTCGAATATTAGGTTGACTTTCTCGACTGAAAATTCTTCGAAGTTTGCGAGTGGCCTCCGCATAACTTTCCAAATTTTTGTAATAAGTTTTCACAATTATAACATGTTGTTCCGTCGTCGACTGCTCCATTTTTAATATTCGAAATAAACATATGAGACAGCTGCCAATTTTCAGAGTTGCCACTTGCACAAAAGAAAAGTGACACTACATTTAAAAAGTGTAATCTTACTAAGACACCCTTTATATCTCCTGGTCTTCGGCGGCCGGACTCTAGAGGGTCTGCTGCTGTAATCGAGAGGGTTGGTGAAAACCCGGGAACTTCAATTCAGCATCGTTAACAGCTACAAGTTTCGCGATGCAAGGGCTTGTGATCAGAGACGTGAGGACCATTTGCCGGACATTTTATACCATAAAGTACTTAATCCCCCACATCTTAATTCTTAAACCACACTTCTCAAAATCAGAAAGCTCTACCCAATCCCTTTATGGGATGTAAAAGAAAACCATTTTTTTTAATAGGATACCAAACTGACATATTTATCCGACTTAGAGCTATGGTCTCTTGAGCAGAATTTCTCAGAATCACCTATAGATTACGTTTTTGCTATACGCTTCATCAAAAAAAGTCGTTCCATACAATTTGACCCGCCCTATTGTGCATATCTTATAAATATTTAATATTCAAGATTTTATTAAGGGAGATTACCCCCACTGGCTAGACGATGTATCGTTAAAATTTTGGTGCCAACTATTGCCCTTATTCCATTAAGGATTACAAATTTATCCTATTTTTGTATTGCATATATGCGTCATAACATTTGAATCAGTACACGCTGAAAAAACGGCCTCAGTAACATATTCTCCCAAACATATTCTGCAGGAACCATGTATATATTTTGAACACACTTCATACATTTATATGTTTGCAAGTCCCCAACTCAGGTGTATTTGAATACAAATATTTCCATGTTTTCTGACAAATATGTATGCTTTTACGTGGAAACATATGCGTGCTTCATCCCAAACATCCATATACTTACGTGGAAGCATTCGCGTGTTTCCCCAAACCTCTACATACTTACGTGGGAACATATGCGTATTTTCTCCAAAACATAATAATATTTAGAAACGAATTATTCTTCCTTTCTTTATTATAATTAATTTTATTTATAGCAAAACTTAAAATATTTAAAATTACCCTTTTTACATTTACTTGCATTGAATGCATTAATTTTTTTACAAAATGACAATCTGCTGCTCTTTTGCTTCTACTTTCTTTGTTGTCTCTAACGTTTTTGATTTCAGAAAGTTTCAGCTATACATTGGTTATCACTATGCGTTGGTACACAAACAATATACTTAAATACAAATCTAGTTCATGCAAGGCAAGCGTGTATTAATTAGCTACTTATATTTTTATTTATTATATTGCACAAATCGTCCGCCAATCCGATTTTTTCAGTAGGGGTTCGGGCAGAAAAAGTGCTGCACGTTGTGGCACAAAAATCCAAAGCAACATCACAAATTATTTAACCGTCTGAGCGATTGTTTATTCTTTTTTTTTCAGTGATCAAGTGCTTTTGATATCATCTATCCGATGAACCATTGTCGATTGAAGACTTGAAATTAAAACGCAATACGCCAGCCAAAATAAGAAACACTGACTTCATCTGCAATTTATACGTACATTCAGGAATATTTATGAATCGCTCACTGAGAGGATAAAGCTAAAGTATAGATACACACTTGCAAGATATATACACTTGTTTCCCCTCTTTTATTCTCTTGCTCTGAGAGCGTAAACAGTGCAACAAACACGGCTGTATTCGCATCACAAACACAGATATAGTTGATTCGTAAACACATATGTTATAACGAATAAGTGATTAACATACTGTGTCTCAAAAATGGGTTTGGGCAGAAATATATTATATTTGCGACAAGCTCCAAACACATGTTATATTTGCATCCAACCAAAAAAAACGACAGATTTTTCAGCGTGTATGAAAACAAGATAATTAACTTCTTCAACACGGTTGTTATTATTATCTCAGAATGATAATAATACGTGATTTGAAAATAATAGCAGTATTTGTTTAAAAATAATAATATAAAGCTCTTTAAACCTTAGCGCAATTGAAGAACGAGGTCAGCCAATTGGTTCTTTAATTTTCTGTCTGCCTGCTGCATGACATCAAGGTAAATTCTGTATATAGTTGATTTGCAATTATAATATTTTAAATATTATTATCAGAATCCAGCACTTGATATTCGAGTACCATATCTCGTTATTATCGTTACGCTTAACAAATAAAAAATAAAACTTTTTAAATAAAACAATTTTTTCAATGACAGAATCTATAAAATACTTGAAATGGTACCACAAAAAACTTGTCCGACTTTCTATTATTTAATGATGATTGCACAAATAGCTTAATGCACAACCCAGACGCTTTTTGATTGTTATAACTTTGTTTTTGATCCACAAAATGAGAGACTTATTTATTTTATTTGCATATAAGAAATAGATATATTGATATAAACGATGGCACAGTATTCATTGTCTACCTTAAGGCTTTTGTTAATATTGCATATTTTCCGGCGAATTCGAGAAATGTAATGTTGAAATAACTTTTAGTTCGTTACGTATATTTTACTTTGCTACTTTTGTGCCAATAAAACAACAATATCTTCCATATTACACAAAAAAATAATATTGTTATAATATTTTCATTCATGCAGAAATCGTTTCGTTGAATTTGTGTGCGCGGTTTTTGACTTAAGGATTGGGGCTATTGGCCTCTTACTCTCTTCCGGAGGGATAAATGTACGAATGCTGATTTGTTGAACTTTTTTCTTATTCTTAATGTGAAAATAAATAAGAGGAATGGTGGATAAACAATAATGCAAAATGTGTTTTTCTAAGGGGAGGAGTTAGAATGAATAAAAGCAAACGAAATCATTTTCAAATTGAAATCTACAAATATGTAAACGAATTTTTACTGACAAAAAATTTCCAAATTCAGAAACAAATCAATCAGTAGAAACAAGAAAGTTTTTTTTTCACAGCCATCGTATTTCAATACCAAATACTGATATTCTTGGCCCGGTATATTCGAAGCATTTGCAATATTTGAAAATGTTGTATTTTGGTTGGGAAACCTCCAGTAAATAAAGTTGCATATACTATACATCCCCAAGACCGGTTGCATGTTCTTCGTAGCGACATATCATCCTCAAACACCACCTCCCATGGCAACTTTAGCAGGTGTTTCCATTGATATTTACATTATTCTCACTTGAAGTTTTTAGATTTCACGAAAAATATTCATACAACTTTGAATGGTGTGGAGCGCTCATTATACAAATGTCAGTACCATATGTTTAGTTCTTGCCATTTTGTTGGTAACATACGAGTATTTGTGTTTCTAGCGTGAAATTAAAAAATAAATAACTTTTCGATTTTCTACATTGTACGGTTGGTAATAACCGTAATATTCTATTTAGCTTGTTGTTGTATTCAATTATGTGCATATTTCTAATGGAATTAAAAATCTGTTTTGATTAGGAAAGAAGGTGGGAAATTAAAGGGATTTTCAATGTGTGAATAAGGCATAGAAGGAAATAGTTCAACATTAAAATCAGGTTCGGTGATTTTATATATTGAACAATATGTGTTATGTGCTTGTTAGGCAAGGTATTTTAAAAGATTTTTCATAGGCGACTTGAAATAATACTATCTACAAGCAAATAAGAAACTAGTTACGACCAAAAGAAACCGCACATAAGTGAAGTTCGTTTAGAGAGTGTAACTGCGACAAGCGAACATTTGTTGAATCAAACCATTTTACAACAACGTTGCATAATGTTTGCCGCAAAAGATATGTGATAATACGATATAGTCATACCGAAAACGTTTACAGGAAACAAACACGTGTCTATTAACTGTTCTGTCATTTACCGCAAACGAGTTTAATTACCTTGAAGCTCAAAAACAACTTTTACGAGAATCGAAATATGTTTGCGACCAATATATTTTTCTCTTACCGCAAAAGAGTTATATTTATCTGAAGAGGATTCCTTTCAAGTACCTAAAGTACATTTTCTAAAAAAAACCCTTTCTTAAAAAAGTAATTTTTTTTCTTAAAAAACTAAATTTTCTTACAAAAAATTGCCTTTTCTTTAAACACTACCTTTTCTTTAAAGAGTACCTTTTTTGTGGAAAAAATAACATTTACTGAGATAAGTACCTACTCTTAGAAATGTACCTATTTTTCAAAAAAGACCAATTCTAAAAAAAATCAGATTTCATAAAAATACCATTTCTTAAACAAAATACCTTCTCTTAAAAAAAGCCTTTTCTTACAAAAATGTACCCTTCTTAAAAATACAAAATACCTTCTCTTTTCTTGTGATAAGTAGCCCTTCTGAAAATTAGCAAATTTTCTTAAAAAAATCCTTTTCCTAAAGAGAGTACAACTTCTTTAAAAAGTACCTGTTCTTAAAAACAGTACTTCTATGTGGGAAAAATTCATTCATTCTCTTAAAATTCATTAATACACACAGGGAAAAAATTAGTTGGAAATCAATTCCGGCATTGGAAATACCATGATAAAGTCAATTTTTTGATTAGAATTCATAATTGTCAAACATCAGAATTATTTGTCGATGTTATTTTATTGATAGATTAAAACTAGGTTTTACTAAATACATGTTTCTACTACCGAACTTTAGTTGTATTAACCAATTTGAGTATTTCTAAAACCTCATTCATCTGAAATGGAGGATACAACTAATAAAAAGTACAATATTAGAATTCGTATTCAAATATTAGTCACTGTAATCATAATTTAGTTTCTGTCACAAAATCACTTGTTGCAAAGATATGTATCCGATTTTTCACAAGAGGCTTTGTTGCTAAAGAAAAACTACTTGTACTGAAATGTTAGACGAGGACTTTACAGAGAAACTAATATATTGAACAGAAAGTGATAAACAAAGTTGTGAAAAAACAATAAAGTGTATAGATATCAGCCAGCGAAGAATGCATATTATCATTAATTGAGGTTAAGTGAGACTTTTAAAAACAATTGTTGAATATGACGCCACTATTGACGCCTTCGCAAGCACATGCAGCCAATTGTGGACACTTGGCTGGAGGAACAAATTAACTTAAACATACGTGTGATACCCATGGTAACCCATCCCCATTTTTGATCGAAAATATGAAAAATTTAGAAAGATTTTCTGTATTTGTTTTTCGATTGCACGCTCCGTTTTCGAGATATAGAAATTGTTTCATATTTTCGATAAAAAAAAAATGGGCACGAAATACTAACCCTGATTACAAATAATAATAATTTTGTTTATATTTAAATATAAAATACAGAATTTTAATAAAAAGTAATTTTTTTAACTTTTTTTCTAAAAAAATTCATAAGGGGTTAAAGCATCATCAAATGGTTGTGACAGCCATTAAATTCAAGTACATAATTAGTTGAGCATACCAATATATTATTTGGTACAACCAAACTAGTTTTTAAATTTTTTGTTCATCCAACTAATTGAATATTTACCACTACATGATAATTTGATTGCTAGAACTAAAACTCGATCGACAGATCACATTTATTTATTGTTGCTGTGGCTTCAACTAACTATTTCAGTTCTTGCAACCATAACTGAATTACAAATCAATTGATATGCACAACATTTGTTGATAAAGAACACAATTATTGGTAATCCCAACAGAATAATATGATAGTCCAATGAACCGCCAAATTTTAGTTGGCTGTAAATATAGTTGTGACAACGAATCTCTTCTCTGTGTGTACAATTAGCTTTAAATAAAAGAAATAAATATTTCTTTAACAAATTACCTTTTCGGGAAAATAGAATACATATTCTTCCGTCGGTGGTGCAATGGGTAGTGTGCGCGTCTTGTTCTTGAGATCCTGGGTTCGATCCCTGCTCTGAGCACTTTAAAATTTATTTCGACGGCGGTCACCTCGCATAGTGACGGCGACACTATCGAGTATTTAGCCATGAAAATGCTTCTCAAAAATTCCGTTCGGTATCGGTGTAAAACTGTAGGTCCCAATCAGTGAGTATAAAACTAGAAAGCGCATAGCTCACTTGTTGTGAGAAGCTCTCCCCGATGCCTTCATGGGATGTAATGGGAAACCATTTTATTTTTTTTTATTCTTACAAAAGGGACCTAAAAATATACTCTTTTTAAAAAATGTTTTCTTAAAAAAAGTTTATCATTTTACAAAAAGTACGAGGCGGATCAATAACTTCGTGACTTTTCGAACTTCCCTCATAGTTATATGAAATGCAACACAGTTCCCATCAAGTTGTTAGTAGACTACTGTCAAATTTTGTGCAAGATCTGTTCAAAATATACAACCTCGTGCATTTGTTTAAAAATGGAAAAATGTGAATTTCGAGTGCTCAATAAACATTATTTTTTGCGAATCAATCGTCGATCAATCCAATCCAAGAAAAAGCTTGATAAATACTGTAGGGGCCGTGCATCATCGATATCAATGGTAAAAAAATGAGTTTACTGACTTTCGTTGTGGTCGCACAAGTACATATATCGCTGAACGTTCTGGACGGCCAATTGAGGTCAATACACCCGAAAATATCTAAAAAGTCCACGATATGGTGTGGACCGATCGAAGTATAAAAGTGCGTGAGATTGTTAATGCCATATGCATTTCATATGGCAGTGTGGTTTCGATTTTAAATGATCACTTGGGTTTAAGAAAGCTGTCTGCAAGATGTGTGTCGCGTGTGCTCTCAATTGACCATAAAGGTAGTCGTGTGACAACTTCAAAGGATTGTTTGGAGTTGTTTCATTGGGCTACGAAGTGGTACCTCAGCCGCCATATTCTCCGGATTTAGCCCCCAGTGACTATTTCCTATTTCCAAACCTAAAGAAATGGCTCGGTGGAAAGAGATTTAGCTCCAACGATGAAATTACTGATCAACCAATTGCCTATTTTATGGACCTCGAAAACTCTTATTTTTTTGAAGGGATACAAAAATTATAGAAACGTTGGACTAAGTGTATTGAACTAAAAGGAGATTATGTTGAAAAATAATTTTTTTTTGCAAAAACACTGTGTTTCATTCAAATAGTCACGGACTTATTGATCCGCCCGTATATTTTCTTAAAGATCAATTTAAATTATCGTGTTTTTCAACGGACGCCTTAGGCATGTTGGAACTAACCAGTACATAATATATAGCGAAAGGAACTTCGTGCCAACCGATTGTCCCCTGACAACTTATCTAATTTGTTTTTATTTCTGTTTTGCATTTTCAAAATTTAATTTTTTTTTTCATTTACAAAAAGTCAGAAAATTTATATAAAACAAATTCACAACAATTTATTCCGATTTGGCAGTATATTAGTCCTTGATACACACAAAAGTTGATTTTTACTACCATGACGTACATTTCCGTTTTTATAAACTTGTTTTACTTCAGTCGTGTCATAGCCGCTGTTTTAAACTTGTAAGATTTTGACTTTTTCATAATAATTTTGTATTCCAAACTTTTCGATATTCAAGTAATTTCTCGTTATTTACATTAAATTTACAATAATTGACGAGCTGGTTTTATTATTAAAAATAAAAGTAATACTGTCGCAAACAAAACAAACAATCAATTCGCTTAATAACCAGTTATCTAAAAGACAAAATTTGCCTATGGTTTGAATCTCCGTTTATTCCCATTTCCTTTCGACCAACATCTCCAAATCCTCTTATGATATACAGTCTGAAGTAAAACAAACAATCGCCCAGACACGATTTCTTTTAGTCGCATATTAAAAGTAAATTTACAATATTTCGTTTTCGTTTCGAATCGCCGTTTCATTTCTGGGTTAAATGTGGAAACACGAACGAAGGTCGAACATTTTCTCTGTGTCCTGGCAAGAACAAATAATAGCCTGAATGCTGCTTAAATTGCGCGGCTCTTAACAATTTAATGTATTGGAAATGTAAATTTCTCTTTTTACCAATTTTATTTCAGTTTCTTTTCCCACTGCTGATGTTGTCGGTCCCGAGATAAGAAAACAAAACTATGGGAAACATAAAACTCAAATAAAATTCGGTCAGAATTTAAAAAACGAAAATAGTACTGGGAGGGAGAGAGATGGGAATAATCACAAATACCTTCCTACGATTGGCCAAAGAAAATAAGAAAATATTTCGACTATAACAATTTCAAAAATATTTGCCACAAATAGAGATTGTTGAAATAACGTGAATAGTTGAAAGGGGGGCAGGCACAGGAGAAAATAATATTATTGGTATGAGGTAACATCAACATTGTAGCAGTTTGGTTGTTCACGTAAAGCAATAATATGGAATGAAATGCAAATTTTATGCATATTAACAACAGATTGGCTTAAAGTACTCGCATTTTGCTCTTTCCCAACGTTCAGGGTTTCCAGTTTTTTCATTGACTTTACTTTGTATACTTGCGGTCGGAAGTAGCAAAAAGGCTTCAAAAAACCCAGGCATGCTAATAGTTTAAATAGCCACAAAATTATAGTAATTTATGTATTAACACAATGATTTCCTTAGCAGTAGTTACGTTATGAAATGACAGTTAAATGTCATATACAGCAAGTGGCCAAACGATTACTTTGCTGCTGTAAGACAAGATGATTCTTCTTACCGTTGCTGCATAGTTTTTGTGAGCTTTTTAAATATTTATAATTTAGCATACCTTAAGGAGTTCGCTGCAAAACTTTTACGAATTTTGGTTTTTTGGGAAAAGTGAACAACTTCCGCATATAATTGTCGGAGTCATACGCGAATATTTTGTTGAGTTGTATACATTAAAATATAGACATCTGTATATATCGCGTGAGGTTTGGTTTGATGATTTATAAAGTAAAATAAAACACATAAAATTGAAAGTGAACTTTTAATTTGTATTATCGGTTAAAAATTTATGGCATTTACAGTTTGAAAATGATATCATGTAAATGTTGGCCACGACTACGTCTGAGGTGTTCCATTCGGAAGGCCCAATTTTGGCCGACTCATTCGAGGGTAGCGACTGGTGTCTTGCGAAAAACACGAGTACTGTTGGCTTCCAACACGTCAATCTTACTCAGACTTTACATATACCCAGAAAAAATAGTCACACCCTTGGACCAATAGTTGATAGTGTCGCCATCACTAAAAGATGTCACCTTCATCGAATGAAATTTAAGGTGGTTAAAGCAGGAATCGAACCCACGTTCTCATGAGAAAGCGTTGCCCAAAGTAAACATTCCGCCACCGTCGGCCACCATAGTGTTAGCAGTTACGAGGGTGGTCCTAAAACCAGTCCACCTGACCTGATGGTGCCAGTAGTTTAAAAACCTCAATGAGTGTTCGAATTCACGGGCGAGGTGTTAACACCTTTTGTTACACGGCAGCGAATAGTTTTTGTACTGAAGGCTCTTTTGCTATTTCACTTTCTATTTTCTTACATCTGACTTAACATTAGATGTAATATTCATGAATAAATAAAGCAATATTTAGCTCACTGAAATAATTGTTTCTATTTTGTCATAAAGAGAAGCGACGACAAAAAGTATTGAATAGTATAGAGGACTTATTGCACTCTTTTTCCTCTCTCATATAGAGAGTCTGAGTAAAAGAGCATAAACGAGTCTTATTCTCTTTATAGAACATTTCAATATAAATGCACCATCTCGACAATATCATTACATAAAACAATACAAAAAGCATAAATATTTCAAAAGGCATCAATGCTTCTCATCAGAAGTATGAACGGTCCAAGTTATGACAAAAAGAGTGTAATAGATTTTGAATCAATCGCCAGATGTCGCCAGTGCTTTTAAGTTATACAATTAGTTCGTTCGTTTCGTTGGTTTTCGCTGAAACAATATATAACTCGGAAAATCACACTCACAGGTTTCGAACTGCGTGACCATCATATACCTACTGACTGTGCCTGAATTGGTACCATTGGTAAGATCATCAGTCGTTTATATACAACTTTAACATTTTAGCCGAAAACGGTTGACTTTTTTCAAGCTTTTCAAACGCCCTTAAATGGTAAGGATGCGACACATCTGTCGGCTTTTCATGATGAAATGTCAAAAAATTCCATCCCAGTTTGGTAGTTTGGTTTGTCTTAAAGTAACTACGTGAAAAAGTACCCCTAAATCAATCAGCAAAGGAATTGCAATTGCGGTAACAATTTCGAACCATTTGCAAGAGAATCCACCTTCTGATTACTGAAGACTCAAAAAGTCGTATTCAATTTGTATTTAAAACTATAAACAGCTACTTAGTTTATTAAGAAATGCATTTACTTGTAATAATCTTCCAATATCGGGTGCATACTTTTAGGTATATATATAAGTGGTGAAGTTGTAGCACATATCAGTATCTAGTGCATACGTTCGGTATCAACTAATATAGTGAACTTATAACATATTTTTCAGCTTTAACAAATATCATACTATATCTGCAACTTAAGAAACTGTTCCGCTTTTGGTGGGAATTCCCCAATTTTTAGAGTCTCATCAAGACTTAATTAAAAAATAATAAAAAAATACATGAGGTGCCAGGGACACCCGGTTGGAACGAAGTTCCTTTCGTTATATTATGTACTAGTTAGTTCCAACACGCCTAAGGCGCCCGTTGAAAAATACTATAATTTAAATGGATCTTTATGAAACGATAGTTTTTGTAAAATGATAAACTTCTTTTAAGAAAATTTTTCTTTTTTTATGGAATGTTTTTTTTTTTGGATATTTTTCCATTTTTTAAGAGAGCTACTTTTTTTTTTACTAAAATCTAATGTTTTCTTTTAAGAAAATGTACTATTTTAAGAAGAGGTACATTCTTTAAGAAAAAGCCATAAGCGCATGAAATTTTTTTACAAAGCCATACTTTTTTAGAAACAGGTACTATTTAAAGAAGTGGTACTCATTTTGGGAAACGTTATTTTTTTAAGATAATGTTATTATTTTCAGATAGGCGACTTATCTCAAGAAAAGAGAGGTGTTAATTTATTTCTAAGAAAAAGTACTTGTAAGAAACGAATTTTGATAAGAAATGGTGTGTTATTAAAGAGAAGGTATTTTTTTGAAGAAAATGTTTTTTTGAAATGTTGTTTTTTTAGAATTGTTTTTTTTTTTTCAAGAATAGGTACATCTTTAAGAGTAGCTACTTATCTCAAGGAAAGTTATTTTGTTCCACAAAAATGCAAATCTTTAAAGAAATTGTAGTTTTTTAAGAAATGGCAATTTGATGTAAGAAAATTTACTTTTTTAAGAAAAGGTACTTATTTAAAAAAAATTTGTTTTTTTAAGAAAAGTTAGTTTTTGTGTGAAAATTTACTTGTTTTAAGCAAAGGTACTTCTTTAAGATAAGATATTTTTTAAGAAAAGGTACTCTGTTTAAGAATATTAGTAGGTATTTTTTTTGACGTAGAATACGTCTTACCTTACGGTATAGGGAGTCATGTCAGATTGTTATTGTTGTAATCTTTATTTCATTGATTATGAGGAAACGGCGAGATAACTTTTTTTAAAAATTTAGGTAAATGAAGATATTATCTTTCGTTTGATATACATTTCATATTGGTTGATATCTTCCTAATATTTAAATTTCTCAAATGAAAATTGTTTAAACACATACACTCAAACATATGTGTGGTGTTTGGTTAATCGTTTGAGTTTGTAGCGTGAACACAAACTATCCTGCTGTTTCAGTGTGGACACAAACCTTCGGCTGTTGTGTTGATTGATGAAATATTGAAATTTCGTATATTTACTGTTATTTATCATTTATCCTTACTCTTTTAATTTAAAAACATATTTATCCTATTTTTCCTACCATAAGCTTATGTATATTATCAAAAGTAACTATCAAATAAATAAATTCATTTGCTTATGTTATTTATCATTTATTGTTATATATGTTTTCTGTCTTATCGGATGGCGTATTCTACGTTAAACTTAATGGCCGTGTCTCTGGCACAGCCTGCAGGGACAGTCCGTGGGCGAAGACCTCGGACAACTGTCTGCTGTTTTTTGAGAAAATTTACTTTTTTTAGAAAAGTCACTTATTTAAGAAAATTTAATTTTTTAAAACTTCTTTCACTTTGGCTTTTCTAAATTTAGTTTTTATTGGGTTCAAAACTACAATATATACTAAATATTGGTTACAGGCTCCACCTAGTAAACTTCCTATTAAACAAGAAATGTTAGTCTAGACACAAACCAAAGCAAAAATACCCAATATAGAGAATAATACTGGGTTGTAGCTTAACAGTGTTAAAAAAAACTTTGTTAAATTTTATTAATTTAGCCTCCATCCCGCAAAGTGCGATAAGGAACTTCGTTCTAATATTTATTCAAAAAAAACACTTTATTTTTATATTTCTTTTAATTCTAATTACGTGTATTTGTATTTAAATTTTTATATTTGAAACCAAAAATTTCGATTTTGTACCCATTGTGCCATTTTTTCAATTGCGAAAGACCCCACTGACATAACAGTTGTCTTAAGGTAAAAAAAAATATTTCAGATAAATTAAATTTAATAAAATTGTTGTCCTGCAAGGACAGGGAATAAATTAAGTAATTATTTATTACCAACAAATTTAACTGGACTATAGTTGGCTGTTAATGTGGGGCATTTCTGTATGTAAGTTTCTTTTATTGGTTTGGCAAGTTTTAATAACTATTAATTCAGTTGCAGATCAAAAATAAACTGTAAACTTTAGTACTACCTATCGCATATATTCCACCTTAGTACAGACTGCATATCCCTATTACAGCCAACAAATGATTTCCAACTTGTGTGATCATTTATTTTAATTTGTATGTTAAATTTATGTAAATCCATAGTTGCTTAACTTTTGCATTAAATTTCTTGACTGTTTTTTTTTTTGTTTCGATCCCAATACCGCCCACATAATTTGTACATTCTTTACAGCTTCTACCTTGGCTTTCTTTGCGAATGTAAGCGCGTATGGGGTTTTGTAATATTATTTATGCCTAAAGGTAGACTTCTGTTCTTGTGTTGCTGCTGTGTATTTTTTTGATTGTTTTCTGTTTGCGTTGATTCAAGCATAAAGAACTACGAATAACATTAGGCAAATGCAAATACAAACGGTAGCGTAATGTGGCAAACTAAACTACACACAAACACACACAGACAAAATCCTAGAATCTTAAACGAACACATTAAAGAGGTACATAACATTAATCATTGCTTCATCTTGAAGTAATAATAAATGTGTATGTATATTAAGGTGGAGCGTTTTGTAAGGAGGAAACAGTTTGCTATGCGGCTCAGAAAAAAAACATAAGGCTTGGATTATTCCGAGAAATTTTTCAGAACAGACAAATAACTTTAGTTGAACTCTATCCCTTTTGTTTATTCTGGTTGTCAACCCTGAAACATGAAACGCGATATTTTTCGGGGTCAGTGCATGAATTTTAACTCCACGATACGGTTTTCAATAAACCAGTTAAAATAATGCCCTACATACTTATTATCCCCCAAATGGGGCCACATTTAAATACAGTGTTCGCCATATTTGTAGCCGCCATTTTGAGTTTTGGAGTTGATAGCAACGTAATGGATTCAAAAAAAAAATGGTGTCCCACAACATCCCATGAAGGGATTGAGGAGAATGGATTCAGCGACCTAAAATTTGGAATTGTTCCCCGCCATATTGGATCCACTATTTTGAGTTTCAGATTTGATGTCTACAAAATGGATTCAGCGACCTCAAAATAATCCGTGTAAACATTTTTTGACGGATCGCATCACTTTTATACTATTTTGCTGCCATGTTGGATCCAGCATTTTGAGATTGTAGCAGTTAACCATGATGACGCTAATCTGACTTTGAATTCAATATCAGTGGCCCTCGAAAATGTTTTAATACAATCAGGTTAGATTTATTTGGGGGTGGTGTGTAGTTGTAATTTATTGGTGATTTCGTTTCTAAAATGAAATGTTGCTCTTGTATGACGCGACATTAAAAAATGTTGCCATCACCCCTTCAAAGTTGTGTCTTTTTTGGGGTGCGAAACAAACATAGGAATGTTGCATTTTCTCACAATTGTATTCATCCTTTTGCTTTTTTTTTTATATTCCTCCCGTATCTTAAATATTCGACCAGTGTATACGGAGACCTAAGCTATATTAATCAATTTTAAACGACTCTTCGTAAAACAGGTCGGCAAAGTACCAAAACAATTGGTTCTGTGTGTTAATCCCACTTGCTAATTTTCAACCACTTTGTTTGAGAAGTTAAGGGAATTTAAGTGAAGCCGCATAAAACATCTTAGCGCCCCACACAAAAGGAAGAAAAATTAACTTACCAAGGGCAATAAATAACCCATACAAAAATAGAGAATGTGAGCCATTTTATCGGACAACATTCTCCCCCGTGACTCGCTGTGAGTGTCGAAAATTCAAAATTTTTGCACTTTTTGAGTGCAACATTCTCAGAAAAGGGTGACCGTCGGTGGTGCAATGGGTAGTGTGCGCGCCTCTTGTACAGGAGATTCTGGGTTCGATTCCTGCTCCAACCACCTTAAAATTTCTTTCGACGACGGTCACCTCGCTTAGCGATGGCGACACTATCGAGTATATAGCCATGAAAAAAGCTTCTCAAAATACCGTTCGGAATCGGTGTAAAACCGTAGGTCCCAATCAGTGAGTGAAAACTGGAAAGCGCACAGCTCACTGATTGTGAGAAGTTCTCCCCGGTCCCTTCATGGGATGTAATGGGAAACCATTTATTTATTTTTTTTATTCTCAGAAAAGGACTTTTTGGGCAAAGGAGAGAAAAAATTTTAAACTCTTCTCAGAAACGAATTCGCGATATGTTGACTTTTTAGGTGGGGTAGAGGTCATCTACAATTATTGGTCTCTTCGGCAAAATTCTTGGAATGATCCAAACTTTATGTCTTGCTGGGCCGCGGTACCACAAAAATTGGCCCACCCTAATGTGTCTACACTAGGGTGGTAAAAAAATGTATACTCTTAGAAATCTGATGGGTCCTATAAACAACATTTTAGTACATTTTCAAAACTTCTTTAAAAATGTTGGGAATTATTGGAACAAAGTTCCTTATCGCACGTTATGAAAAAAAATCAACCCAGTATTATCAACTATATTGTATATTATTGCTTTGGTTTGTGTCTAGACTAAGATACAAGGTGGCGCAAAAGTAATCCTCCTATCAGAAAATGCTATAAATTTTGCGACTGGCCCCTAATGTCAGTTCTGTTTTGACATTTGTGTAGTAAACACATGCGAAATACACGTTAATAAACAATGCTACGCTACACTATTCCAGAACGCGAAATATTGCTGACTATTTATTTGACCAATAAGTGGTCGGTGACTTTGGCACAACGTGAATTTCGTCGCAGATTTCCTGGCCGTCCAACGCCTACTGGTGTAACACTGCGACGTTTAGCCGCTCGCCTCGAAGAGACTGGCACAACACGAGATGCTGCCAGGCGTGGCAGACCCCGGAGTAGCCGTTCTGCAGAGAATATTGCTGCTGTAGCCGAGGATGTCATGGATGCGCCGTCGACAACTACCAGACGACGTGCTACGCAAATGGGTATCAGTCGACGGTCTTTACAGCGAATTTTGGTACAAGATTTGAAGATGTTTCCGTACAAAGTCCAGACGGTGCATCCGCTGTTAGCTGCTGACCGCCAATCTCGTCTAACATACGCTCAAGCCATCCTTAATCACCACCAAGAGGAAGATGATTTTTCATCAAAAATAATCATGAGTGATGAGGCCCATTTCCATCTTCTTTTTGAGGGGCTTTTTGAAGTCGCGGGTTTACGTCAACAAGCCTCAGACTCTTGCAGCTCTTAAAGACAATATCCGTCAAGAATGTGAGGACGTATCGCCGGAAGTTTTGGCCAAAGTGATGGAAAATGCCATAAAAAGGGCTCAAATGACAATGAACTGTGGCGGCGGCCATTTACATGACATCATATTCTCGACTTGATGTAAAAAAAATTAAAAGACCAAATAAAAATAATCCACAAGAAGAATCAAAGTTTTTAATTATTTTTTTTAAATTACAGCCAAAAAACAAACAGTGTACTTTTCCGCCACCTTGTTTATTAAGAAATTTCTTGTTTAATGGGAAGTTCCTAGGTGGAGCCTGTAAACAATATTTAGTAGATAATATAGTTTGGAACCCAATAAAAAGTGAATTTAGAAAAGCCAAAGTGAAAATGGTTTAAAAAAGCAAATTTTCTTAAATACGTGTCTTTTCTTAAAAAAGGTAAATTTTCTCAAAACATACCTATTCATTTTCTTAAACAAAGTACCTTTTTTTAAAAAAATACCATATCTTAAAGAAGTACCTTTGCTTAAAAAATGTAAATTTTCATAAAAAAGTACATTTTCTTAAAAAATTACATTTTCTTACAACAAATTGCCTTTTCTTAAAAAACTAAATTTTCCTTAAAGAGTAGTTTTTTGTGAAACAAAATAACTTTTCTTGACATAAGTACCTACTCTTAAAAATGTACCTAATCTTGAAAAAAGGATAAAAATAAATAAATTCCCATTTCTTAAAACAAAGCCTTTTCTTCAAAAAAAATAGCTACTATTAAAAGAATACATCTTCTTACAAAAATTCCTTTTCTTAAAAGTACCTTTTCTTAAAAATAAAATAATCCCTTTTCTTGAGATAAGTTCCCTTTCTCAAATAAGTACATTTTCTTAACAAATAACCTTATCCTAAAAAGAGTACCACCTCTTTAAAAAGTACCTGTTCTTAAATAAAGTTCTTCTTTGTAAAACAAATCATTCTCTTCTGGCTTATTCTTCCAGAAAGTACTTTCTTCTTAAAAATAGTACCTCTTCTTAAAAACTCATTAGCTTTTAATAAAAAAGAACCTTTTCGGGAAAACATTCAATATATTCTTACAAAAAGGCCATAAAAATATACTTCAAAAAAATACATTTAAATAAAAAATTGGTTTTAAAAAAAGTTTATCATTTTACAAAAAGTATATTTTCTTAAAGATCCATTTAAATATCGTATTTTTCAACTTGCGCCTTAAGCGTGTTGGCACTAACTAGTACAGAATAAAGGGGTTTTCAACAGAGACGCTACAAAAGTAAATCGATAGGGACAGCAAACGACGCCATATTTTTTCCCGCTCTTTTGACATTTCTCTTCAGTAAGGTTTGCCATTTCATCATGGAATGATATACGAGCCAACAACGAGTCGAAATTATTAAAATTTACTACTGAAATTTGGAGTCAGTGGCCTCAACTTTAAGAGTGCTACGTCCAACTTATGGTCGTCATAATCGTCCTACCAGATCAACAATTGAGCGTCTAGTGGAATGGCTTCGTCAATAAGGAAAATATGCGTAATTGGTGAGACAGCAATACACACGTAATCCATGAGTCATCATTGCATCCCGAAAAAATTACGGTTTGGAGCGGTTTATGGGCCGGCGGCGTCATTGGGCCGTACTCTTCCGTGATGATCAAGACCGGCACATTACTGTGAATGCGAATCGCTACCGATCAATGATAACCGAATATCTTTGGCCCCAATTGGATAATATGGACTTGGAGGACATGTGGTTCCAAAAGGACAGCGCCACAAGCCACACAGCGAATGCCACAATCAATTTATTCGAAACCACGTTTGGTGAACATGTTATCTTACGAAATGGCCCAATCGATTGGCCGCCTCGGTCGTGCGATTTCACGCCGTTAGATTATTTCGTGTGGGGCTACGTCAAGTATATGGTCTTTACCAACAAGCCAGCGACGATTGATGATCTTCGTACGAATATCGAACGTGAAATTGCAGCAGTATAGGCCGATTTATGCTTGAAAACCGTCGAAAATTGGGTTCAGCGTCTGGACTTCTGCAAGCGAGCCCGTGGTGGCCATTCAAAAGAAATCGAGTTCCATACATAATGGCATCGAACGTACTTTCACAGGAATAAAGAATTCCATTGGTATCTCAAATCGGTTTTGTTTTATTTAAAAAAACTTTTGTAGCGCTCTTATTGAAAACCCCTTTATATAGCGAAAAGAACTTCGTTTCAGCCGGGTGTCCCCTGACACCTCGTGGAATTTTTTATTATTCCCGTCTTCGAATTTGCGACCATTTTGTTTGAGCGCATTTAATTGAAGCCGCTTAAATTGGCTTAGCGCCCCCCACAAAATGTAGAGAAATTAGCTTAGCAAGCACAATGAACCCATACAAAAATACGGAATGAGAGCCATTTTATTGGGCAACATTCCCTACCGTGACTCGCTGAGAGAGCATGAAATACAAAATTTTTGCACTTTTTCTATGCAACATTCTCAGAAACCAACACAAAACCTTGAACTAAGGTTTGACAAACGAGCACAAAAAGGAATTTTTTGGGCAAAGGGCAGAAAAAAATTTTAATTTTTCTCAGAAACGAAATCTCGATATCTTGAAATTTTAGGTGGGGTAGAGGTTATCTAAAGTTATTGATATCTTCGGCAAAAGTTCTCGGTATGATCCAAACTTTGGGTTTTTCCTGAGTCGAGGTACCAAACCAATCGCGCCACCCTAATGTGTATACAGATGGATGGTGTAAAAAAAATAGTTTTCTTGGAAACTTGATGGGTCCCATAAAGAATTTTTAGCAAATTATCAAAATTTCTTTAAAATTGTTGGGAATTCATATAAATACGTTATTTGTATTTTAAAGAACTTGCATTCCAAATAGAAAATCAAAATTATCGAGAAAATATATTTCAAAAATTGTGCGCTTTAAAATACACTCGTTAAAATTTTGGAAATATAATAATGGTTTTTATAACATTTGCGCTCTAATTTGACGTTCCCTTAATCCGCTTTTGAATACAAAACGGTCTTAAACACATTAATTTCAGTACACCCTAATACGAGTTAGCATACATATAAATTTGTACCTTCATTAGGAATATCCAAAGTTTACCACCTGTAAAGCCTCCAGCTTTATTATACAATTGTTAAAGCAACATGGTTTTTTATTTGGAATACAATTTTATTTATTTTGCTTTAGTGTGTGTTTCGACATTGCTCCTTGCCTGCTTGAAGCCTATTTAGCGGCAATACTTTAGTCGTTATCCTTAATGACACACACATATATGATTTTTTTTTTAGAGAAGCAACAAATTCGAAACAGAATTACATAAATAATTTTCCTAAATTGAAGGACGGAAATATGAAATGTACATAAATAACAAGCGATTTTTCAACTTCGCATTTTACGGGATATCTTGAGAAGGTAGGCTAAGTTTGCCAATCGATTGAAAGGACTTATGTAGTCTAATTAGAAGTATCAAAAGCAGACGTTCCATAAGAAATATTCTGCAACAGGAATCGAATTTTTGACAAAGATATTTAATACAGTCTTTTAAGGTATCAAACAAAGAAACAAATTACAAATATTTTGTTTTAAACGTAAAGTTGCCGGTTGCATTAGGGGTAATATTACAACATTATTGATCACATCTGTAACTTTTAGCTACAGGAATAGTTTATTTATCGTAATTCGCAGACCCATAAAAATACTCATTACGTCCAACGGAGGCATCACAAAGGGCTTCAGTAAATCATGTTCTTTATACAAACCCAGCGGATCGGGATCAACGGAATTACACCGGTTCCAATTGTTGCTGATTTGATATTCTTATTCATACTGTAGTACTCGATAGCGTCGCTATCACTAAAGGGATGATAATCTTCGAATAAAATCGGAGCTGATCCTGGGGCTTATCTAGAATCTCGAAGGCATTTACAATTGTTCGTACTTAAAATTATTTCCCTCATCTGTTAACTGTAACTGCGGCTAAGTTGGTACCTTCTTCAGGCTCCAATTTCCGATGACGTGCTCGGTGTTATGTATCATATATAATGGGAAATTTGTTTTGCTATTTGGTTTTTGAAAAGTGCAGAAAATACAGAAAATTTCCGCAACTGAGTGTAACATTTATTTGTATCGATAAATCAATGCCTGCTATTTATATTTTACAGATTATTTCATGCAAACGCCCAAGGCTACGCCACCAATGACACGTGTAATGTTGTCTTCCAAGGCAGCAATCATGGTTGGTTTCTCCCAATATACAAGAGACTTCACGTGCCCCCTCTAAAAATTGTTTTGGGGAGCCAAGTCGCACCGACCGATGTGGCCAAAGACACTGATTGATAATCGTTTGGTGATTGTTTATAGTGATCCTTCAAGAAGTAAAACCGTATAAGAGTACAGACTTCATACTGTAATAGAATCTAAAGGGTGTTTTTTTTTGCTTAAATAGAAACGAACTGTCATACTGCGCCCACTTATTGGCATTTATTGTCACTATCCTCTGGCAAATCATCCCACGCTTGAACAACGAATCCAAATTTACGTTGAAAATCAGTCATCGATTCTCGCAACTTATAGACAACTTCGCGATTCTAATTGCGCACATAATCGTCCATTTGAACAAGCCATCCGTCGATCTGTGGATAGAGTTCATACCACATAGTTTGTAGACGATGTATTAACTCAAACTCCTCGAAGGAATGTGCGTACTGAAGAGAGTATCGCCACTTCTCGTCGGTCGCAGGAATTAGGGCTCTGTCCGTTCACTATGTGGAACATTTTGTGCAAAGATTTTGGCCTACACCCGTATAAGATGCAGTTGGTACAGGAACTAAAGCCAAGAGATCATCATATGCATCGTTATTTTGCCGATTGGCCTCTATAGCAATTGAGAAATGAGCCGATGTTTTATCGCAAAATTGTGTTCTGCGAAGAGGCTCATTTTTGGCTTAACAGGCTTGCTAATAAACATAATTCCGGCATATGGAGAGAGATAAATCCACAACAGACTGTACAGGAACCGTTACATCCCGAAAAATTGCACCACCGGTGGCAACATCGTACCCTATGTCTTCACAACTGAAGCCAAAGGAGATCGTTACCGCACAGTGATCAATGATTTTTTATTTGAGAGAATTGTTTAAAATTGATCCGGGCGAGATATGATTTCAACAAGATGGTGCTACGAGTCATACGGCGACCACAACTATCAATTTATTGTAATCAAAATTTGGCGGCAAGTTGTTTTTTAGGAATGGGACTGTCAATTTCTATCGAGCTTAAACGAACATCCTTTATAAAGAATCACATAAGGTGTCAGGGGACACCCGGTTGGAACAAAATTTCTTTTGGTATATATTATGTACTAGTTAGTTCTAACACGCCTAAGGAGTGATTGGGCCTTCCTTTTTTGGAATTGAGGCTGAAATTGCAGAAAGTGTGGACGGAATTTGTTACAGCAACATGATAACGGAGTTCTTGGGGCCTCACCTGGACGGCATAGATCTGGACGATATGTGGTTTCAGCAAGACGGTGCCACCTGCCACACCCCACATGCACCAATCGATTTATTACAGCAAAGATTTCCAGAACAAATTATCTCAAGATATACTTGTGTCAACTGGCCACCATTGTTCTGCGATATAACGCCTGAGCTCAAATCCGAGATCCAACGCGTCATCGGTGAGATACAGCCAAATCCCTGTGAAAAGTCATCGAAAATTTAATGAATAGAGTAATGGCCTATCATAAGAGCCGTTGGCGCCAATTGATGGATATTTTATTCCATACTTAATCGGAACATGTCTGCTTTATAATCAAATATAAAAATCAGAACTATTATAAAAAAACATATTATCTTATTTTAAAATGAAACAGACTTTAGATAATCTGCACAGTGTAACATTAAATACATCCTTAAATTCGTCACCAAACTTAAATTGTTACCACAATTTACCATTTAGCTGATGTAGGCTGTTCCCTGGTTAATGTTTGTTTAATTTATTTCTCTCGAGATCTTTTGTCATTTCAATTTCGATGTTGTGTTGTATTGGCAACAAAAAAGGGAATCGTATTTTCATTTGCTTTTGTTGCAGGTGAAATTCAATTGAACAATTCATACAAATCACATTTTGAAATATTTGTATAAATCAACTTTTGACATAGATTTACGATGTTTTCACCTGTGCATACATTTGGTAACGTTTTCTTACTTTTTCCCAAAATGTTTTACGTCGGCGTATACTTGTGCTTCGCTTTACATGTGTTTCCAACATTCTTAGGCTGAAATGTGACACGCATTTTAAAGAAAATTAGCCTAGTTAAAAGTTGTTGGGCCCTTCGTATGTCTTTGTCACGGTGTCGTCTGGCAACAACTTGAATTTGACTTGTATTTTTTGTATGTATGTAAAGGTTCAATTCGAAGTTAGGCGATATATTTTAAGTTTGAGTTAACTTTTTTAATATTTGGAAATTCTTAGAAATATTTAAAAAGGACACGAACACAGACCCCAATAACTTAACACATCAAATATATGTGTTGTGTTCATTAAACAATAAATAAGTGAAATAATAAATTAGGTAGCGTAATGAAATTACACTTTTGAAATTAATTTCAAGATGGTGTGGTTGGAATTTCTGATGCCCTTATGTTCTTCTCAGATGTGTAATTAGTTTATTACAACCATCGAATACAGTATAACAGATGGCATATGATGAACAAATTTTGTTGTTTGTGAAAACAATTGCACTTTTGTTCAAGTTGCACTAAGTATATTAATATTTACATGTTGAAATAAATTGCCCCTATCAACACATTGCAGGAAACATGTATATGTTTGCAACCATTATTTTCATGTATTGAAGTTCTGCCCCTTTTTGGTTCCTTTATTGTCTGTCGCGTCTTTGTATTTAGTACTTTTCAACAACAAACAAACCCACATTTGGGTCACAAACATATATAACGTAACCTATTAATCAATGTGTCTCCAACGTGTAATAGTAAATAGCAAACATAATGTGTTTGGACACTAGGGCGTCGTAGCAATACAAATTTGTTTTCGCTCATGCTTTACTTGAATGCTTATAGTGTAAAGTATTTTTGAGTTTTCTTTCAGATTATTCGGAAGAGATTTAGAGGTCGCCCAAGTGGAATTCCCCCAAAAATCGTGTATTACGGACGATTCCTGAAATGTACTTACAACTCAGTCAATAACCACGATTCTTCCTAGTTTGCAAGTCAAAATTTTTAAAGCAAAACGTCCACACTTTTATTGTGTATACATAAGCCACCCGTTTTGGCAATTATTTTGTGCAATTAGTTACCTTGTCTTTAATTCTTTCGTATATTTTGTAAATAACGCTTTATAGCTTTAAAATTTCTAGGAAAATTTAAAAAACTAATGATGCACTTTAAAAGATGGATAAATAACAAGCTATTTTATACATTATTAAATTTTTAAAAATTTGACTTTGCAGTTTCTGTTCCAGAGTTAAACCTTTTCCAAACTCTATACCCATTACATGAAACTAAAAATATTATAAACTCTTTGCCATTTTTGCACTGGATTTGCTTTCAAATTCTACAAAAATTTAAAAAACTAATGATGCATTTTAAAAGACGTATAAATTTTAAGCAATTTTATAACAGTAAATTTTGAATTTGTGGTTACTGTTTCTGAGATACACTATTTTGAAACTTTTTACCCATTGTATGAAACTATTAATATTATAAACCTTTTACCACTTTTGCATCGGATTGTCTAAAAACTCTTCATTAATGAAAAAATCTATATGCGCTAAGTAACGGCAAAGAACTACACGCTGAATAAAATGGCCCAACAATATATTGCACGAACCATATACAAATAAGTTTGCAAGCATTGTTTTGATTAATTGAAGATCTGCTGCGTTTTTATTTCTTTTTTCGTCTGTCAGGTTTTTTCAGTAGTTTTCAACAAACAAAACCATAGTTGCGTCAGAAGAACATATATTATAGCCTGTTAATCGTTAAATCCCCAACATGTAATATTGAATAGCAAATAAAATGTGTTTGGACACAAGTATACTATATTTGCAACATGTTACGAATACGATATATTCGCAACCATACAACAACAAAAATAAGATTTTTGAGCGTGTAATAAAAACACATTTAAGAAAATGCTTGCTTCCAAATAAACAAACCCAAAGTTTCATCTTAAAACCCAGTCATACTTTTTTTTAAGTATGCAACATTTCTATTGATTTTTTACAAACAGATCCAGGAAAATGGGAAACCAAAAAATTATTTCATGAAGCAGTGCATAAAGTTCAACGAAAATTTCAGTCATATTGGACATTCTATATTGATATAAACACGTAAGTTTTCACTAATTTAATGCTTAAAGTTAATCCGATGCAAAAGTAGCAAAAGGTTAATAATATTATTATCTTCATACACTGCACACTGGTCCAAAATTTATTTTTTTTGGCATAAATTCGAATAATGTACATAGAGACTTGTACCTTTGCATGTTTGTAGGGCATGCTGAAAATATGAAATTCACACATTTTTGGGATGATCAAGCCACGCCCACACTCACGCCCACAGGAGTTACAAGTCAACGTATGTATAACTTATAACTAATTGTATGACCTTTATTGACTCAAACATCATTTGTAAAACATTAAAAAATATTAATATGTGTGTTCAATATAATATGTTCAAGCATCATAGCATATTATAGTTTTATTTATTTTCACTAAATGGCGTTGTTTAAGATTAAATTGCAGTACTTTGAAATATTTGTTCCGTAATCATACTTTAACGGCCAATTTACTTTTAATGGCGATTTTGCACACAAACAGATGAACATATAGATCGAATTTGGGACTAATTGGATCTGTAGCTTCAAGCCTTGGAATTCACGGGAAGCAATTTTTTTACATACAAAATAAAGAAAATTTTGTTTTATTAAACATTGTTTTACTGAAGAACATTTTTTAGCAGTCGGATATGAATTTTCTACTTTGTCAGAATCAGAGGAACTACACACAGGGAAAAGATTAGGTGGAAATCAATTCAGGAATTGGAAATTCCATGATAAAGTCTATATTTTGATTAGAGTTAATAATTGTCAAGCATCAGAATTATTTGTCGATGTTATTGATAGATTAAAAATAGGTCTTACTAAATACAAGTTGCTACTACCGAACTTAAGTTGTATTTACCAATTTGAGTATTTCGAAAATCTCATTCACCTGAAATGGAAGATAAAAAAAAAATAAAAATTACATCCCATTACATCCCATGAAGGGACCGGGGAGAACTTCTCACAATCACTGAGCTATGCCCATTCCAGTTTTCACTCACTAATTGGGACCTACAGTTTTACATCGATTCCGAACGGGATTTTGAGAAGCTTTTTCATGGCTATATACTCGATAGTGTCGCCGTCACTAAGCGAGGTGACCGTCGTCGAAAGAAATTTTAAGGTGGTTGGAGCAGGGATCGAACCCAGGATCTCCTGTACAAGAGGCGCGCACACTACCCATTGCACCACCGACGTTCAATGGAAGATACAACTAATATAAAGTACAATATTAGAATTCGTATTCAAATATTAGTCATTGTAATCATAATTTAGTTTCCGTCACAAAAACACGTGTTACAAAGTTATGCATTCAATATTTCACAAGAGGCTTTGTTGTTAAAGAGAGACTACGTATATTGGAATGTTACACGAGGACTTTACAGAAAAACTAATATTTTAAACAGCAAGTGATAAACAAAGTTGTGGAAAATGTGTTTAGATATCAGCCAGCGAAGAATACATATTATCATAAATTTAGGTGAACTGAAACAATTCTGGACATTTGGCTGGAGGAATTATTTTTGTGGATAACACAAAATAACTTAAATATACATATGATACCCAGGGTAACGCATCCAAATTTTTGATGGAAAATATGAAAAATTTAGAAAGACTGTCTATATGTGTTTGTTTTTCGATTGGGCGCTCCCCTCTCGAGATATAGAAATTTTTTCGTATTTTCGATCAAAAATGGGCACGAAATACGAACCCTCGTTATAAATAAGAATAATTTTGTTAATATTTAAATGGCAAATAGACAATTTTAATCAAACATAATTTTTTTACTTTTTTTTCTATAAAATTCATAAGGGGTTAAAGCATCATCAAATGTTTGTGACAGCCATCACATTCAACTAAATAACAGCCATCACATTCAACTAAATATCAAAATAATAATAATAATAATAACCAATACATGATTTAGTACAACCGAATTAGTTTTTACATTTTTCGTTCATACAACTAATAGAATATTCACCACTACAGGATAATTTGAATGCTAGGACTAAAATTCGATTGACAGATCACATTTATTTTTTGTTGCTGTGGTTTCAACTAAATATTTCAGTTCGTGCAACCAAAACTGAATTACAAATATTAGTATGCACAACATTTGGTGATTCTGAACACAATTATTGGTAATCACAATTGAATAATGTGATAGTCCAAGGAACCGCCAAATTTTAGTTGGCTATAAATATAGTTGTGACAACGAATCTCTTCTCTGTGTGTAGCCTCGTCATCTATATATAAACCAATATTTGATGGACATGGTTCTAATAGGATGGCTGATGGTTTTAAAAGATTTACTACTTCTGGTGGAAATGAATTTTGTTTGTTCTGACACTTTCTTTCAGAGATACATAAATTAGTCAAAAGTGGATCCGAAGAATCCATAGCTCTGTTAAAGGGATCAGTTAGTTATATTGCCTGAAACTAAATTTTTGGGAAAATGCTCAATAATTACCAAAAAAATAATCTATTATATTAAGGGCACTTTAAGAAGCATTGATATAGGAATGAAAGGAATAAAACACGTGAAAACATGTGATCGTAAACCTTACCTATTGAAAACAGTTTTGCCAGCAGCATATAATATTATGGTGCATGTAAAGCTGCATTTATAATGCAACCATGAATTTTGTAATTCAAACCCTCTCATTCTCACTCATGCTATTTCATATAATAGCCATAATTTTTTTTTTCAAGTGAAATTGTACTCCAACAATAATTTTGTTCGAAACACTATAATACCAACCACAACTAGATGGGACTTTACATCGAATTTCGTTTTAAAACTTAAAAATATCAATGCAAATTAAAATTATTTTATTATTTAAAATAAAGACAAGAGAAGAAATGCACACGCATTTGGTTTTTGTTTTGGGGTTTTCCGATAACAAAATAGACGCAATACACAACTGCTAAAAATACATTCGATCAATATCTTTCTGATTACTAACTGAATGTGCTTTAATCATGAGGACTAAGTCAAACAGTAAAAGAAATTTAAATTTTAACAATTAATTAACAAAAAATTTAACAAAAAATTGCAAACTTGTTAGGGGATCCCTTAACAAGCAATCTTGCATTCACAGCTGCATGCACAAATATAACTTTTCCTCCATGAAATATAAACAATTTTTGATTTTATTATTTAAAAATGCTATATAACAAACTATAATATAACAAATACAAGGGAAATTCCATTTTTTATAAAATGGTTTTGTGCTATGACCGTTGAACGTTATTTATAATATAGCATTTAGCCCATTTACTTTAAAATTCGAATTAATCTAGAGCCGCAAATATACACATATTGTAAGCACAAATAAATTATGGAGAAATTCGTGAAAAAACGCTTGATTTCTATGACGTTTCATTGAAATAGTACTTCAAGAAAAGCTTTTTGTTCATGATTTCTAAATCTATATCGTCCTTTTTTTAAAAACTATTAATACTTTTTTTTTTAAATTTATGCCAAAAACACTTGATTTTGGACTTTAAAGCTTTAAAACGGTATAACTCTGGAACTGTGACTACAAATTCAAATTTTTTTTCATCGAAATTTTAAAAGTTATAAAGCGTTATTTACAAAATTTATTTAAAATTTAAATATTTTTTTCATCGAAATCTTAAAAGTTATAAAGCGTTATTTATGAAATTTATCCAAAATTTACGAGATTTTTAACCGAAAAATCATATTTTCCGATAAAGCTCATTTTCACCTCGGGCGCTACGTGAGAAAACAAAATTGTCCCATTTTGGGCTCGGAAAATCCACACCTCGTCGAGGACAACCCGATTCATCCACAACGAGTGGAGTGCGGTTTTTGACATGGCGGCATCATGGGCCCATTTTTCTTCGAAAATGAGCAAGGAGCCCCGTTACCGCCAATGGCGAGACTTACAGTGCCATTCTCAGCTATATCTTGTTCCCAAAAGTTAAAGAGGATGACATGGATGACGTATGCCGCACATCCACCGGGAAAACCGATGTTTTCCACACTGTGTTCGAAAATACCATAATAAAGTTAAACTCGGAAGTCCATTGGCCGCCTCACAGCTGCGATTTGACATCATTTTACTATTATCTCTAGGGCACCGTTAAAGATAAGTGTAACGTGCCCATTGATGCCTTGAAATACGAAAATAACTATGTCGAGCACAACTTATTTATTAATATTGGTTTAAATAGAGAGCAAGAAAGAACAATAATTTTTAGATATGGGAGTACTTGATTACACGATTACAGCGAATCGCGCGTGAATGTAAGTAATACGGCGTTTAGACCAATCAAGATTAGGGAATTTCGAAGGTTAACTCTGTTAACCCAGGTCAACCCAGAAGATTACTCATACAATTTTTATCTGTAAAAACTGAAGTTTAATTTTTAACTAACTAACTGAAATAACTGGTGTACATTTTGATGCACCTCTGTTAATTACCAAGAAAATATGTACAACCATAGTAAAAACATACACAAAAAAACAATTGATTTACTGAAGGAAGCCGATCGAACAATTTGCCGACGTGCTGGCGGCAAACAATTTTTTGAAGTTTTAAAATGTCAGCTGGTTTGATCGGCTGACCGGATTGGGCCGACTAATTCAATTTGAAAGTTTCAGTTATTTCCAGATCATCTCAAATCTATACAAAACCCGCAACCCAAGAGCGGCAAATTTAATTTTTCTGTTGTGCCGCCGTCTTCGATAATTTTGTCTCGGCACGGAGTTGCTCTATATTGGTCTAATCACAACGTTGCCACATAAAATATCAATTTATTCTCAAAATACGAAAAGATTTGAGAACAGGATTATCGCAAATCTGGCCGTGATTAACTGCAGTCAAAATGCCACCTAAGACCAACATTCCCTATGATTTGAGAACAGGATTGTCGCAAATCTGGCCGTGATTAACTGCAGTCTAAATGCCACTTACGACCAACATTCCCAATGCCGCACATAGGAGTATTTCACATGTAAAACCGGACAAAATTATTTTATATTTTATTTTGCTATTTTATGAAAGAGAAGTCAATAATTCATCATAATAAGGCATTTATTTATAAAGAAAAACAATAAAAAAATCAATCTGAATCATTGTCTGCGAGTTCACAGGTGATTTGGTACTCATCATCTTCGTCGTGGAAACTGTAAGAATTCAGTGTTTTCGTAAGAAGCATACTAATAGCTTCCTGCGAAAGGACTTGCTTTTTTTCTTCCGTTTTATTCTGTTGCAGCTGATGAAGGGATCAGATGTCAGCAACAACCTATTTAAAATATCTCTGTTGCAGTCCACTCTTGAAAGTCTACGCGATATTTACGGAAATGTTCGTTCCGGGCTTCAGCAGCCTCCTCTGATAGCTGTCCGATAGGTACAATGTGACTTGGTATTACTTTAGCGCCATGCATCAGAATTTTGTGAACTGTAGGTGGCATGGGATGGCAACCATACAGTTCCACGAACAGTTTTGCAGTTGTGGGAGCAAAATCATCGAATTTTGCAGGATCAATATCATATCCGCTTGATATCACTTCGAGAATGATTTGGAACCTTTTTATCAAATCTATATTTATTCCAGTAATCCGAGATGAGCATTCAGGATTGTCAAAAAATCTTCTCAACGTATTTCCGTCGTTACTATTGCCGTGACCGACTTTGGGTATGTCAACAAGAAGGCCCATCTCTTCTCTGCAGCTTATTTGTATTTTCTATTTTGTTTCTTTCAAAACATTTTTGTCTTCTGCCGTTCTGTAAGGGCGCTTTGCCACTTCTGTAAGGGCGCTTTGTACGCCAGGTGCAACAATAGCTCGAAGAAACGAATTCTCGCGTGCAGAATGGAGAGTCCGAATTTCAGAGCCTCTTCACAAACATTACTTCTTTCAAGTTTGTTGAAGTCCTTAGATGTCTGTCCACATATATAGCATCTCATTGTTGAAGCCGTATCAGTCGCGGCATTGCACACCCTTCCATAGACCATTGTGAGCAAAACGGTATGATTTATTTTAACGGAATCTTCCATAGCAGTTGTTTCTTTGAGATTCCTTGCTTGTTGTTCAATATAGGTGATTTCTTCCTTTGTGATATCCTTTGTTTCTTTAATGAATCGAGCCCGGATAGGACGACAGAATCTCACTAAAGAAGGCACTGGATTTTGCCATACAATAATAGAAACAACCATTCTCACAGGTACAAGAGAACTAAAAAATATATTGGCATCATCGTCGCCAGTGTTGGCAAATGTCTGCTTAAACTGTGTCTGATTAGATCCATCACAGCCCCATTTTGATATTAAGGTAAGATGTTGTTTCTCCAACTCTGATAATGTTTCAATCACATCTTTTAAATACTGAAGTAGTCGCAAAGCCGAATGGTCCAGCAAAGCTTGAAGTTCCACTTCAAAGCTAGTTTCTGTAACTTTTATGCTATCTTCTTCGGCAATAAGCAGCAGAACTTCAATTCAAGAAAACAATACTTGCAATCATGTCCATGGCTCCTGCAATATGTTTCTGGGGCCGTTATTTATCAGCGTGTACAGTTTTCGTAATTTTCGGTAGTTTGCTTTAATTGGTGTCTTATATAAAATACGCATATTGTGCATGGGTTCATAATTCGGAGGTTTGGTCCAAAGATTTGGTTTCGCCACGGATCTGCTCCGCAGTTCTTCAGCGTGCTTATAATGCCCGGCCAGATAGTTGAACTACTTTGGGTCGAATTAGCTCGTAGAGTTTGTTCGTACATCATTGGTATGGATGGGGGCTGCAGACTGTCTGCTTTGTATTATAAAATTTTGCTTATAATGCCGTTGACAGCAGGTGGACGAAGACGGAATGTGCCCACTTTGAGTTAGTGGTCTCTGTTAATATCTGCATCAAGCCTAGATTTGACAGTTAGCATGAAACCCGAAACATGTTGTTACCAAATATATGGTCAATTTGATTGAATGTTTGACAATCGGGTGATCCCCATGTATACTGGTGTATATTATTATGCGGAAATTTCATTCTGCCAATAAACAGGTAACGCTGAGTACTGCAATCTATTAGCCTGTCACAATTATTATTCTTCAGAGTTCCGAGCCTACGTCTTCGCATAAGAGCCTGCAAGTCATGGTTGTTCTTACCCATTTCGGTGTTGAAATAATCCAGAAATTATTTTATGTCACCAACTGATAGGGAGCTTGCTGCAAAATCTAGTTGAATACGGAAATCATCCTTATCACAGTAATTATCAGGCTCGTTGGGTACATACGACTATATTACAGGAATCATGCAGAATTTCGAATTGAACCTCTGAATGAATAAAGTTTCCTATATAGACTTTTTACTATTAGACAATGTAAAGGGAATATACTCCTCCCAATTCCCTTGATAGTGCGGGTGTAAATCACAATATAAATCTTCCATGCATATAGTTCGTCACGGAAACTGTTTGTTTTCTTATACGGGTCATTAAAGTTAGTCCATGCAAAATAGTAAATTTTATCCTATTCCCATGCGTACACTCGCAGGATTTCACTCATATTGTTTATATTGAAATATATTCGATCACAACAAGATTGTAATAAAAGTTATGGTCTCGTTTGTCTGCTTGTCTTATCAATTTCCTCGCAGTTAACCGGATTTTATAACTTTTCACTCTATTTTCCCCACAAATTGTTCATTTGTTAGACAAAGGATTATCAATCTAAGGGATTTTGGTTTTTCATCAATTGCATAATCAATTGAATTCTATCCTTGTTGCCATAAAACAAAGCAATAGGTAGAGGGGTTTCCCTATATTTCGTACCTTATCGGCCTTTTGTTTGCTGCAAAGATGTAATGAAATTCCTTTTATTTTGTGCCCACTCTTTAGGGGTCCCACACCAATATGGTTCATCATATTGGTTTTTATTACTTTTCTTCCGAAATTCATGCGGGTCAACCAATTTTATTTATGGCCATTACTCTTCATTTGTTTACAACCAGGAGGAAATGATGAATTTCACATCACGTTAGGGATGTCCAACATGTATAAGAACATCCCCCACCTACTAGGAGTATTTATGCAGAAGCAAATGTGTTATATTTGAAAATACCAATGAGTAAAAGGGTTAACAAAAACGTATACGTTAATAGAAAATTGTATATATGCGAGGGTTGTGTGACAACTAACATGCCTCAAATGGGAGAAATATGTATATTTACATATGTACAAAATTGAGATTATTTCTCAAAATAATGCTCCTTTGCTTCTACACAGCGTTTTAAATATAATTGGATTCGTTTTCAATACTACGACAGGCGCCTGGTTCATTGTCCTATTACATCCCAAATCCATTAATTTCGCTTGGTAACAGGAAAATGTCAGATAAGGAATCATCTAAATGATACGATATTGAAAACTAAATCTAGATAAAAATTAAAGTATTTTTCGCAAGGCAAAATTTTATTTTTATTGATTATAGAAAATTTCTTAATTTTACAATAATAATCGAAAATTCCAGATATGCAACAAATTACGATTCGCCAAAAATTTGATTCAATAATCCAATTTATTTTAAAAATATCAACTTAAATTCTTAACAACTATCAATCGAAATTCAAATACATCAACCTGAATTTAAAAGACATTAGTGGTATTCATGCAAACAAGAAAACCTAGAACTATTGCTCAGCGTAAGTTTGCCCCGAAGCGTTTCATGAGGCACCAAATAAAGTTGCTCAGTGTATCTATGCAGCAATTGTCAAAAAAAGGCTGATAAAGTAAATAAACAAAGTAAAATTAAAAGTATATGCTTTACCTATTCCATTATTTTATTTTTTTACATAAATCAAAAACCCTCTCTTTACAAAAATATTGACATTGGAATGTCAAAAATGTTCACGTTTCTTTTTCCAGGTTTGCTCAGCAAATTTGCCTCGAAAACTTTCCACTTTTGTGCAAGTCGCCTTGTATGGGAAATTTGTTTGTTTTGACGTTTGCTGTGCAAGTTTACGATATTTTCGAGTTTACGAGGTTCTTTCGAGCTTTCATGAAGACCACTATTATTTCAAATGTGGCCGTCGGTGGTAAAATGGAAGTGTGCGCGGCTCTTGTGCATGAGAACGTGGGTCCGAACTCTGCTCTGACCACCTTAAATTTCTTTCGACGGCGGTCACCTCGCTTAGTGACGGCGACACTATCGAGTACTTAGCCATGAAAAAGCTTCTCAAAAATACAGTTCGGAACCTGTGTAAAAATGTAGGTCCCAATCAGTGAGTGTAAAACTAGAACGCGCACAGCTCACTGGTATGTGAGAAGCTCTCCCTAATCCATTCATGGGATGTAATGAGAAACCATTTATGTATATTATTTCAAATGTAACTGGTACAATTAAAAAATCACATGAGGTGTCAGAGCACACCCAGCTTGAACGAAGTTCCTTTCGCTATATATTATGTACTAGTTACTTCCAACACGCCTAAGGCCCGTTTTAAAAATACGATAATTTAAATGGATCTTTAAGAAAATATATTTTTTGTAAAATTATAAACTTTTTGTAAGAATATTTTTTTTTGGTAGAATGTATTTTCAGAAAAATATACTTTTACGTCCTGTTTGTAAGAATATGTATTATATTTTCCCGAATAGGTCCTTTTTTAAAGACAGTGATTTGTGTTAGAAAAATAACAAATACTTTTTAAAGAAGTGGTACTGTTATTAGGAAAAGGTTATTTTTTTAAAGAAACTGTACTTATTGAAAGAAACGCTATTAATCCCTAGAAAAGAAAAGGTATTATTTTATTTTTAAGAAAAGGTACTTTTAAGAAAAGGAATTTTTGTTAGAAAATGTGTTTTTTAAGAGAAGGTATTTGTTTTAAAAGAAAAGTTTTTCTAAGAACTGAGATTTGTTTTAGAACTAGTCCTTGTTTCAGGAATAGGTACATTTTTAAGAGTAGGTGCTTCTCTCAAGAAACGTGATGTTGTGTCACAAAAAAGATACTCGTTATAGAAAATGTAATTTTTTAAGAAAAGGAAATTTGTCGTAAGAAACTGCACCGTTTTAACAAAAGGTACTTATTTAAAAAAAAATAAATTTTTTTAAGAAAAGGTACTTTTTGTAAGAAAATTAACTTTTTTTAAGCAAAGGTATTTCTTTCAGATAAGGTATTTCTTTAAGAAAGGGTACTTTGTTTAAGAATTTGAAGAGGTATTTTTTTTTTTGAGAAAATCTACTTTTTTTAAGAAAAGGCACTTATTTGAGAAAATTTAATTTTTTTAAACTTCTTTTACTTTGGCTTTTCTAAATTTACTTTTTATTGGGTTCAAAACTACAATATATACTAACTATTGGTGACAGGCTCCACCTAGAAAACTTGCGATTAAACAAGAAATTTGCCAACATATGTTAGTCTAGACACAAACCAATGCAAAAATACCCAATATAGTTGATAATAGTGGGATGTAGCATAATAGTGTTAAAACAAAATTTGTTTAATTTTTTTTTCATTTAGCCGCCATCCCGCAACGTGCGATAAGGAACTTTGTTCCAATATGCATATCGTACTTAAAGGAACAAACTTCCCATCTCGTGACATATACTTACTCATGGAGCTAGTCAAGTGTGTCTCAGTAAAATTGCACTTCTTAAATTATGTTTAATTTTTTTTCTGCGAGTGGCAGCTGCCACATATGTTTATTCCGATTATTAAAAATGGAGCGCCTGGCGAATGAACAACGCGTTATAATTGCGAAAACTTAATAGAAAAACTTACAAAGTTACGCTGTGGTCGCCAGCAAACTTCGAAGAATTTTCAGTCGAGAATGTGCAACTGATGTGTCAACCATTCGTAGAGCGATCAAAAAATTTGAAGAGACTGGATCGGTTAGGGACAAAAATACTACTGTGCGTCAACGTTCCGGTAGGTCTCTTCAAAATGTTGCTGTTGTAAACGAGAGTGTCACCGAAAACCCGAAATCATCAATTCGGCATCGTTACCAACAACTTCAAATTTTACGAAGCACTACGCAGAGAATTTTGACAAAAGACCTCCACCTTCATGCATACAAAGTCAGCCTACTCAGAAGCTCAAACCACCAGACCATGGAAAGCGCAGGTAATGGAGCAATGGATAATGGAGCAAAGTGAAGTCAATGCCGATTTTAAAAAAAATATATATTCTCCGATGAACCGCTTTTACTTATACATGTGAATGTCATCGTGAGTACACAAAATTGTCGAATTTGGGGCTCAGAAAATCCCCATGCAATCCATGAGAAACAAAGGCACCCATAACGTGCAATAGTCTGGTGCGGGTTTTGGTCAGGGGCATGATTGGGCCTGACTTTTTTGAAGATGAGGCCGAAATTGCAGAGACTGTGAACGGCATTCATTACAGGAACATGATGGCGGCGACCTTGTGGCCTCAACTGGACGGCATGGATCTGGACGACAAGTGGTTTCACCAAGACCACGCCAACTGCCACACCGCACATCAAACAATCGATATATTGCCGCAACGATTTCCAGAGAAAATTATCTCAAGAAGTGGCCACCGAGATCATGCGATTTAACGCCGTGCGATTTCTTTCTTTGGGTTTTTGTGAAATCTCGGGGATGTCATCACAGCCGTGGGGCCATTTGCCGTATATTTTGTTCAACACTTAATCGGAACATGGGTGTCGAAAAAATCTTTGTGTGTGATCGTGCGTGAGTAACCATCTTCGTTCGCGAGCATGCATGAGCATGAGTGAAGTCTTACTCACTGTCCCTGCAGGCTGTGTCAGAGACACGGCCATTAAGTTTAACGTAGAATACGCCATCCGATAAGACAGAAAACATATATAACAATAAATTCATTTGCTTATATTATTTATCATTTATTGTTATATATGTTTTCTGTCTTATCGGATGGCGTATTCTACGTTAAACTTAATGGCCGTGTCTCTGACACAGCCTGCAGGGACAGTCCGTGGCCGAAGGACAACTGTCTGCTGTAATTTTTATATTTACCAACGGCATTTGATTCAAGTCCGTTTAAAAAAAAAATATTATGTTAAATTTTTTTAAACTTAATTTAATTTATGTATTTTAATTAATATTTTTATTGAAATAAGTTCTGCGAATGTTGAGAGGGCCGCCCTAATATTAAAAAAGGTTTACCTTATCGAGTCTTCGCATTAGCATTCGAGCGTTGTGTGAAAGCTTTACGCTTTACAATTCAAAATTAATGTTACAACAGCTTTATTGAAGCTTTCGCAAAAAAGCTTCATTACGTTAGCTTACTGTTTGTTTCATTTTTTAATAGATACATGTTGCCAAGCAACATTAGCTTGCTGTTCGTTTCACTTTTTACTAGATACATGTTCCTAAGTAATGTTGAGCAACCAAAAACACTCAACCAAACACCACACATATGTTTGAGTGTATGTGTTTAAACAATTTTCATTTGAGAAATTAAAATACTAGAAATATATCAACCAATATGAAATGTATATCAAACGAAAGATAACATCTTCATTTACCTACAAAAAAAATTTTAAAAAAATTCATCTAGCCGTTTCCTCAAATTCAATGAAATAAAGATTACAACAATAAAAACCTGACATGACTCCTCATACCGTAAGGTAAGACGTATTCTACGTCAGTAATAATATTTTTACAATTTTACCAACCATTTACATATGTTTTGGCCGGACCTCTTTTTCCTGCATACAGAATTTCTAAAAATATTTATGCTGTCACACAAATATAAATTTAAACTTCAGCCTCTAGTAGGAGTCCAAAAGAGCCTCCGGAAAAAAGGTGACAACTCCGTAGTCAGCTCTTAATATGCGTTATTAATGCTCGAACCCTTCAAATAAAAGTTTTCTGATTTAAGAAAGTGTTTTTTAAATTCGTGAAAATACATACAAATTTTTTATGTACACGCTGAAAAATAATGGCCCCAGTATCATATACATGAATTGAAGATCTGCTGCCTTGTTGTCTGTTTGTTATGTGTCTCGGTATTGGTTTTAGCGGATTTAAAAAACCACATTTTGTCTCAAACATGTTATATTGAAGAGCAATCACAATGTGTTTGAGCACAAGTATAGTATAATTGAGACAAGATATAAACTCGTCATGTTTGCATTCACACAACAGCAAAGAATTCATTTTTCAGTATGTATACATCGCAAAAGGCGGGTAGTGACATATCAAGGTGTTAGACCCTATGTTTATTGAAAGTGATCATAAGTCGCTGATTCCGAATATTCGGGCTCCTTCATTAAATTCTTCTAAACCATTTTGAATTCGAACTCAAGACCTGAAAACAGGTCTAGAGCTTGAACTCAATATAGTTTGGAAAGAAAACATTTTGTTTTTAATGATGTACAGGTGTAATTTTTTTTTAAGGTTGACACATTTATCTGGCGAAATATAAGAATATTCTACCAATAATGTTTAACATAGGAAGACAAAGTGGCAAATTCTGTCCAAGTTTGTGAAATTATTATTGAAATTAATGAAATTGTTATTTCGAATTCGAGAAACCTGCTACTTCAAGGCAATTTGACATCTGTGAATTGACAGACTATTAGTTACAAGTTTAGATATTAACGAAATGCGCCGCTTTACGCTTGAAGAACATTGGGAAATATTAAAAACTTTCTGCCACAATTCTGAGTCTTCAACTCAAACTGTAAGAAATCTACGAACTAAACTCGATAGAAATTGAGTGCCATCAACGCAGTTTGTGTATCAATTTCTGAAGCGAGTTCGCCAGTCCGAGTCCTTAATGGGCAAAAGAACTCGAGGGCGCGCTTGCCCACTGAGTTTGGTAGAAACTACAGCGGCTGTAGCTAAATGTGTGCTCGAACAGCAATCAACATCGATTCGCCATCGTTCGCATTTCTCGCGCTTCTTTGCGTGGAATTTTGCAGAAAGACATATAAGTAGTTGTGAAGGCGTATAAAGTCGAATTAGTCCAAGACCTGATGCCTCGTGATCATCTGCCCTTCGCTGGCTCATCTATCATCATCCACCAACCAACCAACAACAAAAATATAAAATTTTCAGCGTGTACTAGTAAATTAAATTCCAGACTTTGCATGGCCCACTTTATAATAACAGGGCACCGAAAAATATTTCCTGGTGTTGCAAACATATAATACCAAATACCCAGGTGGGTAAAAGGATATACCCAACAGCGCTCGCAAGTGGTGAACATCAAATTTTTCTTTGTGCTTAAATTATTTTCTCTAGAACTGACGCACGTATGTAAGTATTTGTTATTACGTATTTCCCGTCATCCTCTGGATTTAGTATGGCAAAGGTAACATATGTCTGCTTAAGCTTCCATATGCATATGTGTATCCTTTCCTGAAACACACAGATGTCAATACATTTCAGCACACAAATACATTGACACACGCTCACACATACGAATATCAATAAGGATTATTGGTTATTGGAAATTAGTCAAAAGAAACTTTACACCCCACATTCACATACGTAAGTAGCACGACTGTCGTCCATCAGTCTGCATCCGTTTGCGTCGGATTAAATTCTTGTCACTTTTATTTAATAAAATCATTCACGTGCTGCGAAAGGATATTTTTGTCACATAAGCTGACTGACAGACACGCTGTATCTATTCCATACATACAAATACGAATATGTATAAAGTTGTGTCTTTGAATGAAGGGAGTCGTGTCGTTTTAGAATTTTAAATAAATTTACCTAACACAAAGGAAGCGCCTGGAAATATTTGTCGTGCTTAGAGTGAAATACTCTTGAACAGTGGAACAGACAGCGAAAAAATTTAATTCAATTTCATGTAAGAAATTCCATGTGATTTGTAGTGGCTAGATTATCAATCTTGAAGTGCATCTGAGATGCAATTTCATAAACTTTGTATTATGATTTGGTATGACTGGACTTTTAACAAACTACTAATGAAAGCAACTCACGCATCATATATCACCATAAGTCATACTTCTCTTAGAAATTTCTTATTTTAGAATTCATTAAAATTTTACCAATTACAAAATATGGAAAAAATTTGAGATGTATAAAAAAGCGGCCGTTTGTTTAAGCACCTAAAGTAAAATGAAAAACTGTTTTAAGAATTCGGCAGAATACTCAAAATAATTTTAAAAATCACGTGATGTGTCAGGGGACACCCGGTTGGACCGAAGTTCCTTTCGCTATATATTCACCCTCGGCAATAACATTCTATGTTAATTCGGTATTCTGTAGGAGCATTACGACGCCGTTGCCTGTTTATCGACAATGTTAATACAATACAGCAAACGTATCTAATGTTAGAGTCATCTGATTCATTTTGTATATTGTTTTCGATCAAATATAAGTTCTGTGTTTTTTTTGTGAAAAAAGGAAGTTTAAATAAAAATGTTTTTTATTTCTGGTTCGTACAAGTCGAGTGACGAAGAAAACAAAAAAATTTAATATTGGAAAGAAGATTGCTTAGACAGAAATCTTAAATTTTTAATGTGCCCCATGAGAAGTAAGAGACAAATTTAATTAAAGTCATAATTTCCCAAGTAGTGGATTTGTTTTATCCTTTTTAAGATTTGAAAGTTATTTTCGGCTGAATAAACCTTCTTTTAAATATGTGTTAGAAATAATAGAGCCTCATTTAAAAAAGGGAGGGGATCAATGCCTGTTCCAAAGACAATAAAATTAGCAACATTGCGTTTTTTAGCCCAGGGATCTTACCAGCTGAGCGTTGGAAATGATTTCAACCTGGGACTGTCAAAGCCAGTGGTGGGGAGAGGGGATGGAGATTGAAGTTTGTCCACAATGGATAAAGTTCGATATGACGGATGCTGAAAAAAATTAGCTTAAGTTGTATTTCTTTGAAAAAAACAAATCCAATGAGTGTTCGAACTCACGGGTGATGTGTCAACACCAATGTTTGGATGTGTTGACTTTGTGAGTTAAGTCCCTACCCGCGCCTATAGATGTTAACACATTAAAACCAGGATTTCCAGGTGTGATTTGGGTGTTTTGACCCAAAACAAGAAGACCAGCATTTGTACTTTAACCGCAAAGGCTATTTTGGCTTAAATACCATGCATTTTCTTTATATTTTATTAAAAATTAAAAAAAAATTAAACAAAACATTAAAAATTGAAGTCTACAACAAATGTAACATAACAAGAACAGGCAACACTAAAATCAAAGGCAATTAAAGACAATAACGTCGCCAATTTTTCTTACGGAATACAAAACGTAAGTTAACAGTCATCGAAATACGGCAATATTGCCAACGGGAATACGAAATTGAAGCAAAACATAAAAAACGGCGTTGTCTTCTGTTGACTACGCCAAATAGAATAAGGGCCATAATTACAACTTGCCAATAGCTAAAGTTAGGATGTAATCGGACAGATTATTAGATTTTCGTTATTATAAGCAAACTTTCGGCTAAAAGTGACTGGTAAGTTAAAGGGTACCCAGTGTTCCCTTTAACTTTTAACGTAAGGTTTATCTTTTTAAAGATGCCACATTTTCCGACCTATGCAGAAGAAAAAATTAGTTTAGCTATGGAAACAAAAAGTAAAAAATGGAAGACCAAAAAAGCAGAACCTATTTGTTACATAAAAACCAGCTAGAGGTTATTTTTGAAAACTCGTAGCTGCTGCTTTGTCGAATAAGTATATAAAATTCCCTTCCGATGCAAGGGGAATGCTGCAACCAGCGGCAGACTTCTTGTTCATAAATCTACAAATTTTTATGGTTTGCTTGTAAAGAAATGAATAAAAGTACGTTGCCACTACGTTTTTTTTCATATGTTTTTCTTTCATTTGGTTAAGAAATGAATTTAGCTATGCCGAATTTTTGGCCCGTTTTCGCAATGTTGAGTTGTTTGGCGTCGTCATTTTATCATTTGTTAAAAAAAAATCTCAAACATACAAAACCAAATTTTTTTAACTTTTCCACTTTTGGCTTGTCAACAAAGAAATAAAAGTACGTTGCCACTACGTTTTTTTTATTATAAATCATTTGGTCAAAAGTAATCGGTGTTTTCTTTGGTATTGCCACCTTATCAAAAATATTCATTTTATTTTGCTAGGAAGTTGTAATTACGAAAAACATTTAATAGTGACTTTATTGCTCACTTCAACTAAAGTTACCTTTTCCTAACATTGACTTTAAAGGCAAGTTGTAATTATGGCCCTAAGTGTGATTATGTACTAGTTAGTTCCAACACGCCTCAGGCGCCCGTTGAAAAATACGACAATTTAAATGGATCTTTAAGAAAATACACTTTTTGTAAAATGATAAACATTTTTAGGAAAAATTGTTTTTAATCGAATGTTTTTTTGAAGTATATTTTTAGGTCCTTTTTGTAAGAATATGTATTATAGGGATAAATCTTCCATGTATACATTTGATCTATCTCGTACCTGTACTATTATAGCTGCCTTAAACCTTAGGGGAAACATACTTGCCTGTGGTCCTCAATGTGCTAACTATACTTTTGTTTACTGGCAACCTACCACATCAAACCCTTTGTCTCTTTTGCACTTATACAAGGTGGCGCAAAAGTAAACTTCCGATGTTTTTTGGCTGTAATTTAAAAAAAAATTAAAAACTTTGATTCTTCTTGTGGATTATTTTTATTTGGTCTTTTAATTTTTTTACATCAAGTCGAGAATATGATGTCATGTAAATGGCCGCCGCCACAGTTCATTGTCATTTGAGCCCTTTTTATGGCATTTTCCATCACTTTGGGCAAAACTTCCGGCGATACGTCCTCACATTCTTGACGGATATTGTCTTTAAGAGCTGCAAGAGTCCGAGGCTTGTTGACATAAACCCGCGACTTCAAAAAGCCCCACAAAAAGAAGTCTGGAGCGGTCAAATCAGGCGATCTTGCTGGCCAGTGCAAATCGCCAAAACGGGAGATTAGGCGCCCGGGAAATGCATCCTTCAGCATATCGGTTGTGGCACGTGTAGTGTGTGCCGTTGCACCGTCCTGTTGGAACCACATGTTTTCCAATCCCAATTCATCAAGTTGCGGCAAAAAGAACTCGTTGATCATTGCTCTGTAGCACTCACCATTTACAGTAACCGTTTGGCCCGCGATGTCTTCGAAGAAAAAAGGTCCGATGGCTCCTCCAGCGAAACAGCACACCATACAGTGACTTTGAGCGGGTGTAATGGCTCTTCGTGGGTTACACGCGGATTTTCAGTGCCCCAGATGCGTAAATTTTGCTTATTTACGTACCCGCTAAGATGGAAATGGGCCTCATCACTCATGATTATTTTTGATGAAAAATCATCTTCCTCTTGGTGGTGATTAAGGATGGCTTGAGCGTATGTTAGACGCGATTGGCGGTCAGCAGCTAACAGCTGATGCACCGTCTGGACTTTGTACGGAAACATCTTCAAATCTTGTACCAAAATGCGCTGTAAAGACCGTCGACTGACGACGGCGTCGATGGAGGTCGATGTCGACGGCGCATCCATGACATCCTCGGCTACAGCAGCAATATTCTATGCAGAACGACTACTCCGGGGTCTGCCGCGCCTGGCAGCATCTCGTATTGTGCCAGTCTCTTCGAGGCGAGCGGCTAAACGTCGGAGTGTTTCACTAGTAGGCGTTGGACGGCCAGGAAATCTGCGACGAAATTCACGTTGTGCCAAAGTCACCGACCGATTATTCGTCAAATAAATAGTCAGCAATGTTCCGCGTTCTGGAGCAGTGTAGCGTAACATTGTTTATTAACGTGTATTTCGCATGTGTTTACTACACAAATGTCAAAACAGAACTGACATTAGGGGAAAATCGCAAAATTTATAGCATTTGCTGATAGGAGGATTACTTTTGCGCCACCTTGTATAAAGTCTATATCTTCTCTACACCTACACACACCTACTATACGGACATAATTTGTTGGGTCCATTTTGGCAGTTCTGTTGACAAAATCGTTTCGTTGTCCGGGTGTGAATTTTTTATGTTGAGCGTGAAATTTAGGTTGAAAAATAGCACTACATTCCAAAATCACCTCTTAAGGAAATAAGGTGGCCCAGGCCCCTGCCCACACCTGTGTACGTGCCTGCCTATCGAGATACATCCTGTCCGCGTAACATCGCATTATCTGTGAATAACCCCAACTACACATAGCGATTTTGGTTGACTATTGTAGGCGTTTCGAAGACTTTCCCGTTTCTAGGAAGCAGACGCTTCGTATGAAACAAATATTTTAATACATTCATTTCCCTGCTGATCCCTGACCACTGCTATGACCACCTTACATTTCTATCGACGACGGTCACCTTGCTTAGTGACGGCGGTACTATCGAGTACTTATCCATTGAAAAGCTTCTCAAACCGGTGTAAAACTGTACCGGATCCGGTGGAAAACCGTAGGTTTTTTTTTAAATATCATATACGAGGGAGGTCCCAAAACTAGCCGAACTGAGGTATAGATCGTGCTACTAGTTTGGAAAAAAAATATTTTTCTGAAAAGTTGCAACGATATAAAACATATATTTTAAAATTCAAGGCGCCATGTTGTTTAGTATTTTTATTTGAGCCATCAAAACTAAACGAATTCACGATGGAAAAATTGGTCGGCGTTATGTAACTCAATATTTCCATTTGAAAGGTATCAGCCCAAGAAATATTAAAGCCGAGCCAGATTCTGCTCTGAAGGTGACTGCTCCTTTGTTTAGGACTGTAAAATATTGGGTAACAGAGCTTTAACAAGGCCGTATGAGCTGCCAAGACGAACGCCGTAGTGATTGACGAATTGAGGTATCCACGCCAGGCACGGTTAAGAAAATCCACAAAATGGTACTGGCTTATCGTCGGCTGAAGGTGCGTGAGCTAACAGAAATGATTGGTATTTTAAAAAGTACCATAGATCGTATATTGTCCGAAGATTTGAAGTTGAGAAAGCTGTGCGCAAGATGGTTGCCGCGCTTACTTCCAATAGAGCAAAACCAGCGTCATGACGATGTTTCAGTAGAGTGCTTGGCGATGTTTCACCGCAAGAAAGACAAATTTTATAACCATAGATGAGACATGACCAATTCACACCTGAGACAAGGCAACAGTCCAAACAGTGCACTGGAACGGTAGAATCGTGTCTAAAGATGTCGGAGACGGTTACATATGCAGGCAAGGTCATAGCATCTGTTTTTGGGATGCGCATAGGATAATGAGACCTTCCAAATGGAAATATTGAATTACGTAACGGTGACCAATTTGTTCCATATTTACAAATCACTCGTTTACTTTTGATGGCTCAAATAAAAATAGTGATCAACGTGACGCCTTGAAACTTAACCCGCCAATGGTGACGTATTCGTATAACTTTATTCTCTGTTATTGTTTTTTGTTGCGATTTCGAGTAGGTGCAGCAGTGCACATCCCCCACCATCAGTTAATGACGAAGCTGCTTAGTGAGGACAACTTCTGTATTTTTTTTCTAACCTGGTGTGTGAGACCGTGAGTCACCGTGTATGTAAGTAAATAATCGCAACACTTTTGTGTTATATTTTGGAAGGATACCAATTTTTGTTCATTTTATAAAAGTTCCTATTGTCGAAAGACATTATTTTCCTTAATGAATATGTGATTTTTTTATTTTTTCTTAATTTTAAAAAATGTATTGCTAAAAATTGTTAATTTTACTGCTCTATTTAAAAACATTTGTGAATTTTAATATTGAAATAAAAGAACATAAAATGATTATATATCTTTGTTTTATTGTCAAAGTGCATAAATAAACAAAAAAACATTAACTATTAGGAACACGTTTCGAAAAATCTTCAGTTGAAAACCCCGGTGCATGAGACCGGCGTCACCATTAATCAAAGTCAAATTTGCGTCACCATCGGCGGGTTAAAACATATATTTCATAAGGTTGATTTAATGGTAGTGTGCGCGGCTCTTCTGCATGAGAACGTGGGTTCAATCCCAACTCTGACCAGCTTAAATTTCTTTCGACGACGGTCTCCTCGCTTAGTGACGGTGACTCTATCGAGTAGATAGCCATGAAATGATTCTCAAAATACCGTTCCGAACCTGTGTAAAACTATCGGCCCCAATCAGTGAGTGTAAAACTAGAACGCGCACAGCTCACTGGTTGCGAGGTGCTCTCCCTAATCCCTTCATGGAAAGTAACGGGAACCAATTTTGTATACACGTGGAAATTTTGAAGGAAGTCCTACTAGAGGAAGAAAAGGAATAACATGGCTTAATAATATACAGGAGTGAACTGAAAATATTTATGAATTTATGAAATATAAAATATGATTTAATTTGCAAATAAAGATGTATAACATAGTTTTAAAAAAGAAGTTTTGCTAAAAACGTCCTCATGATTCCTGGCAAATCGTAAAGTTATTTCAGATGTAGATACAGGTCCTAAGCGGTTGCTTGGGATGATGCTATCGGCAAATGCATCAAAATAAATGCAACCGAAAACTCAATAGCATTGAGGACTATTTACTATGCAAATAGTCGAAAATATCGCTAACACAAAAGTACAAGACACAGTCCTAAAATTTGTCTACACATTGAAAGAACCATCTGCTCCCATCAACCATGAGTTTTGTAGTAGTTGATAAGAATTTTTCGCCATACGGGAAGAGAGCCCAGTGGGAATGTTGTGTCAATTACCTTAAAATTCGCTATCCCCAGATAGGTGAAATGGAGATATATCACTGAACTTCCATCTTATATTCGTTCAAATACTTGTGTTTTAAAGTGCATTACAACTTCGGTTTATTTCGGATTTAGTTGGTCTTTATTGGACTGTTTCTACTTCGAGTGCTATGAGCATGTTGTTCTAGCTGCGAGTGGTTGCAGGCTATATTAAGAGTATCAATTTGTCTCTTGAGTGTTAACTCTTAAGTTTAGGATTCCTCCCATTGCGTGCTATAAAAACTAGGACTGGTTCCTACCCACCAGGTATCAATACGGTGACTAGTTATTTACCAATTCAATTTTCCGTATGGATGATAGCTTTTACTAAGTTTATTGCAGCGATATTTTTAAGGCTTCTTTCCTTAATATTCTGCGTCAATTATCCTTTCAATAACACTGTTTAACAACTATAACTAACGTACCATTTACAGCCCTTATGGTTTATTATAATCCGTGTCAATATTCAATGAAGCGCATGGCAGCAACGTACAAAAATCCAACACGTTTATTGTTATTTGTTGAGTTTATTTTATTATCTTCCCCTATTTTAGTCTTCGCAGGGATTAAATGTATTTATAGACACAGAGGTAAGACACCCTTTCGCCAGTCTAATGAAATAACTGAAATAGTAAGGATCAAGGTATTTAATAGTAAAGGGTTAGGTAAGGCAGAATCCGATTTAGAAAAAAAATAGAAAATTATTGGATAATATGATTATATTTTCAACCTGTTAGTTACATTTTACTTCTGTGCTTATAACCTGAATATTAGTCAATAGTTCTTGAATTTAAATTGCTTTACATTGTTTTTTGAATTTCAATTATAAATTGTTTCAATATTCAGCAACAGAAATGCAAAAGTAAAACCTAGAGCATTTCTAAAGAAAAACAAACAATAAAATGGTTTCCCATTACATCCCATGAAGGGATTGGGGAGAACTTCTCTCAACGAGTGAGCTGTGCACTTTCTAGTTTTACACTAACTGTTTGGCGCCTACAGTTTTACACCGGTTCCGAATGGTATTTGGAGAAGCTTCTTCGTGGCTATGTACTCGATAGTATCATCATAAGTAAACAAGGTGACAATCGTCGAACGAAATGTAAGGTGTTCCGAGCAGGGATCAAACGCACGCTCTCATGAACAAGATCGGCGCACACTAATCATTGCACCACCGACGGCCACAAAAACAACACTAAAGAAAACTTATCCCCGAGTTCATAAAGAAAAGTTAGTTACTGGATGTACGCTCCTTACAACGAGTATCTAACGAGAGTGTTTTTGAGGCCTAGTTACTCGATAGTAAAGAGTTGATACAAAACAGTGTTTCCTATCTACCGTCTAACTCTTATATGAACATGTCTGTTTCATATCAACGCAACCCTGATGTTGTTAGCAAATTCAATCAGTCAGATATGCGCTTTCTAGTTTTTAGACTCATTAACTGGGACCTATAGTTTTACCCCGGTTCCGAATGGCTTTCATGGCTAAGTACTCGGTAGTGTCGCCATGACTAAGCGAGGTGACCGTCGTCGAAAGAAATGTAAGGTGCTTTTAGAAGTCATCGAACCCTCATTCCTATGTACGCGGGTAGAACTTTTCGTTATGGATACGGAGGTTAGTCGCTCATTTTCCAACCAAACCTTCATGCATCTATACTTATATAACATTTCCAATTGAAATTTGAAAAAAATCAACTGAAATTTGAAATACATCAATTGAAATTTGAAAAAAATCAATTGAAATTCGAAATACATCAATTGAAATTTGAAAAACATCAATTGAAATTTAAAATACATCAATTGAAATTTGAAAAAAATCCACTGAAATTTGAAATACATCAATAGAAATTGGAAAAACATCAATTGAAATTTAAAATACATCAATTGAAATTTGAAACACATCAATTGAAATTTAAAATACACCAATTGAAATTTAAAAATGTAATACATAAAATCGGTTAATAATTTTTAAATTTAAAGTGACGAATTTTAAATTTCAATTGATGTCTTTCAAATTTCAATTGATGTTTTTTAAATTTCAATTGATGTATTTCAAATTTCAATGGATGTGCTTTAAATTTCCATTGATGTGTTTTAGATTTAAATTAATGGGTTTTAAATTTTAATTAATGTCTCTCAAATTTCAATTGATGTCTTTCAAATTTCAATTGTTGTTTTTTAAATTTCAATTGATGTATTTAAAATAGAATTTTTAAATTTCAATTGATGCATTTCAAATTTCGAATATAATATTCAAATTTCAATTAATTTTTTCAAAATTAAATTGATATTTTTCAAATTTAAATTTAAGTTTAATTAATTTTTCATCCTCGAAAATTTAAGAATTTCAACAAATTGACAGGTGTTGTATACTTTAAATATTTATAAAGGGTGTTGTTTTGGCTTAACTGCAACTTAGAAAAGGATTAGCTGTCAAACGAACTGTGATACTGCGCTCACTTTTTGAAATTTATTATCACTATACTCGTCATATTATCCTGAGTAGATTCACGCTTGAACAACGCCACCAACACAGAACGGAAAAGCAACGTCATAGGGATGAAAATGTTCATCACCCCAACAACTTTTGACATCGAAAGTGAGCTAACGTACAGTTTCATTCCCGCTAGGAAAATGTGCTCAACAACTGCAAATCGTGCGTCACTGCGATGAATGTATGGTTGTTGCTGGAATGAATTTGATTCATTATTCCAACGAATTTGTTTCCTTGCTGGATTGAATGTCTTTCGTTGCTGCAATGAATTTGTTTAATTGTTGCAATGAATTCATTTCATGGCTGCAATGAATTTGTTTCATTAAAGCTATGAAGTTGCTTCAAATAAACCAAATATCAGTTGTTTAAAATTCATACACTTAATTTTTTTTTAATGTTTAACCCAGTTTTCTCCAAAATTTAAATTAAATAAAATTGTTGCAGGAACGAAAATTAAGTTGTTGCAGCAACGAAATGAAAAATTGTCAAAGAAGTCATGCAGGAAATTTTTCGTTGCAGCGACTGCCAAATTGTCGGATATACGTGACATTTCATTGTAGCAACGTAAAAATATTAATGAGAATGCTGCATCCATGCAACGAAACACTACTGTTTCAGTGAAGTTACCCAAATTTAAATTGAACATCAGTCATCGACTTCCACAACCTGGATACGACTTCGTGATTTTTAAAAAGCATATAATCAACCGTCTATCTTAGCCATATGTCGAACTGTGGGTAGATTTCATACCACATAGTCTCTAGATGATGCAATACCATTAATACGTCGATGAAGTGCACGTACTAGAGAGAGTATCGTCGCTGTAAACGGAAGCATGGAAGAAGATCCAAATTTATCGATTCGTCGTCGGTCGCAGGAATCTGTGTCATTCTCTAACCGATTGGGCGTTAGAGAAGTTGGGAACTGACCCAATGTTTTATCGAAAAATTCTTTTCACCGAAGAGACCCATTTTTGGCTTAACGCGATTGTTATGAACAAAATTGCCGTATATGGAGTTTGTTTTGATTAAAATTAAATTTTTTGTGTTATTTTGTACAATTTCAATTTCTATCGCACTTATAAAAACACCCTTTACATAACCAGAGTGCACATTTCAAAATGCTCTAAATGCGAATACAATATCTAGATATCTCAACCAAAACGAAAACTATACAAACAATATAGAATATAAAATTGTATTAAAATGTTCTTAAATCCAAATGTGTTGTTATGAATTTGTGGTGTAAACACGGCATGAATTTAATCAACTGAACTCTTTTCTTGCCCTTTCTCATTATTTACTATTCCCTACAGTATTTGAGTTGTAACCATAAGGTACTTCTCGAGTGTGAATGGGGGAAAAGGTTTATTTGCTTCCTGCGGCTTCCTGGCCCCAGATGCGTATGTGAGAATACTATTAAACTAGCATATGCACCACATACACTGGTGTGTGTGTGAAAAGTAAAGACCTATTTTCCATTCCTCGACCATAGAACTACTAGCCTTCATTCAATAAATCAAGTCCAATTCATTGGGTTTCCGTTATCTGATGCCATCTCACACTTATAATTGCATTTTGAACAAACATTCGCATTTATTCTATTCTTTTTCCATTATGATATCGACTTCCGAAGCTGCCACTGAGACGGAAGTTGAGTTCAGCGTTAGTTTAATAATAGTTGCCGTGAAATGGGGTCAATGGGTTTTGAAATATGAAATCATGAACTTGGCAACTACAAAACAATACTTAGTTAACATCTCTGGGATATCGTGAATGAAACTAGATTTTTTTTCATTTTATTTGCTTCTTCCAAGAAAAGTAATAGAGAGTTTGAAGTGTGCACAGATTGAAATGACATACATACATACCCTGGTCTCCATTGGAAACCCAAGAACCAGGTGGGTTATGCGTGTTAGCTGTACTGTGGATAAAAGCACAGCTTATAGTAAATGCAATCAAATGGTTGTTTCCGTTTCCGTTTTTATATTTCATGTTTCTATTGTTTTCCAATCATCCCTGCAGCAAAAATCAATATATCGCAGCATGTGCACAGGCTATAGGAAAATCATTAACATCATAATGCAAGGAACAAGACTAGTGTAGCCATGTTTTCTTTTCCTTTTCTTTTTATGAAGTCATTTCACGTTAGTGGGTAATGTAGGGTGATTCAACAAATAATTTCAGCATAAGAGAGCATAGAATAAAAACAGGTTTACTTGTTTGAACGTTAATTGAAAAATGCCAATGAGTTACTTCCTTGTACTGTTTTCATGCCTACCTATAGCAAGGAATGGGCCTGATCTTCGAATAGATTTAACCATAATGAAATACTAAATATCGTCTTCCTAATGTTAATCGAAAAGTGCAACACTTTAAATATTTTGATGAAGCAATAGCGATACGTCCGTGAGACTACACGCTGACAAATTTATATTTTGTTGTTGTTTGGATGCAAATATAATGTGCTTGTGGCTTGTCGCAAATATAGTATACTTTTGTCCAAACACACTGTATTTGCTATTCAAAATAACATATTTGGCACACAATGATTAATAGATTATAATATATGTACTTGTGGTCCAAAAGTGACCATCATTGTTGAAAACGTTTGAACTTTTGAAAACGCTGCTGTCTGTCACAATAATGAAAGAAAAACAGCAGATCTTTAATTTACTTAGCAATATTTGCAAACATGTACGTGATTCCTGCAATACGTTGCTGGGGCCGCAATTTTTTCGCGTGTTTATATCCAATAGCAAGAATTCAAATCACATATTCATTATAGCAATGAAATGTATTCATCGCAGCAATGAAACATAATCAATTAAGGATCGAAACTTTTTCAGCAGGTGAGCCCTTATCGTTACGACGTCAAATCTGGACGGTGGCAACTTTCTATGAATCTATTCTTCTAGGAGATTACGAATTTCACTCGTGCTACGAAGATTTCCTTGCAGTTTAGATATATTTAATTCTAATCTTTCCAAGAATTCAAATATTTCCATTATTTCAGCACATTCGAATGCTTCGTTTTTAAACTGTTCAAATCAAAGCCACATCTGGCAGGCATTGAAACTTGCCCCTAAAAACTTAGTTTGGAAAACATGTCGACAGAAATCAAAAACTGTTTTTGAAAATTTAAACTTTGTTCAAGTTGTCTCAGACGTAATTTTCAACGATGATAATATACAATTTTGGAATAGGAAATACGTTTGCGTACATCACATCTCTCAAGGTGAACGAAAGTTACGGCGAATAAAAAAATCCTTAAAAATAGAGGCTTTGTTCAATCCCATTAGAACTTGCGCGTAACATCTTGAATATATCTCAAGATGCACATAATAAATGATTTTTTTAGATAAATTGTTACATTATTTTTTAAACCACAAGGGCTCCAAAAATAAACAAATTTGAAAAATTACGTGAGGTGTCAGGGGACACCCGGTAGGAATGAACTACATTTCGCTACATATTATGTACTGCACTATTTCCAATTGAAATATGAAAAAACTCAATTGAAATTTAAAAATTCTATTTGAAATTTGAAATACATCAATTGAAATTTGAAAATTCTGTTTGAAATTTGAAATACATCAATTGTAATTTGGAATACATCAATTGAAATTTGAAATATATCATTGGAATATTTGAAACACATCAATTGAAATTTGAACAACATCAATTGAAATTTAAAACACATTAATTGAAATTTGGAATACATCAATTGAAATTTGAAATACATCAATTGAAATTTGAAACACATCAATTGAAATTTAAAAGACATCAAATGAAATTTAAAAATCCAGTACATAAAATCGGTTAATAATTTTTAAATTTCAAGTGACGAATTTTAAATTTCAATTGATATCTTTCAAATTTCAATTGATATATTTCAAATTTCAATTGATGTGTTTCAAATTTCAATTGATGTATTTCAAATTTCCATTGATGTATTCCAAATTTCAATTAATGTATTTTAAATTTCAATTGATGTCTTTCATATTTCAATTGATGTCTTTCAAATTTCAATTGATGTTATTTAAATTTCAATTGATGTATTTCAAATTTCAAATAGAATTTTTAATTTTCAATTGATGTATTTCAAATTTTAAATATAATTTTCAAATTTCAATTGATATTTATCCAAATTAATTGATATTTTTCAAATTTCAATTGGAAATGGTCTAGTTAGTTCCAACACACCAAAGGCGCCCGTTGAAAAATATCATAATTTGATTGGATGTTTAAGAAAAGATCACTTTTGTAAAATTATAATCTTTTTTAAGAATTTTTTTATAGAATGTATTTTTGATGTGCTAACATCGGGTAGGCACGAGTAGGGCAATACATCAAAGTGCACACACCAGCGTTAGAATCACATACATACGTGGTGGTTGTGCAAAAATTGTCGTCGCCAGAGGTTATTGAATAGTATAGTATAGAATAGGAACATTGATGCCTTTTGAAACATTTATGCTTTTTGTATCGTTTTATGTGCATTTGTTTTTGTGCATGGTGCGTTTATATTGAAATATTTTATAAAAAGAATAAGACTCTTTTATGCTCTTTTGCTCAGACTATCTACATGAGAGCGAAAAAAGGGTGCAATAAGTTCTCTATACTATTCAATACTTTTTGTCGTCGCTCTGCTTATGACAAAACAAAAACAATTATTTTAGTGAGCTTGATATTGCTGTTTATTAAGTTGTTTGCGAGCATTCAAACAAGAAAGTCGTCGCCGCTGTGTTTATGACAAAACAAAAGTAATTATTTCAGTGATTTTATTTTATTTATTTTAACAATTTTAACAAATACTGTTAAAGCAGATGTAAGAAAAAGGAAAGTGCAAGAGCAAAAGAGACTTCAGCACAAAAACTATTCTTGGTTTTATTTTCCAATGTAACATTTACTACTGTTTTCATAGAAATCGAACAGGTACCGTGTAACAAGAAGGTGTTCACACATCGGTCGCGAGTTCGATCACTCTTTGTTTCTTTTTTTAATTAAAAAAAGTATATTTTTAGGTCCGTTTTGTAAGAACGTGTATTATAAATTCCCGAAAAGGTCTTTTTAAATAGAGGTACTTCTTTTATTAAAAGCTAATGTTTGTTTCTTAAGAAAAGGTACTATTTTTAGGAGGAAGTACTTTCTGTAAGGAAAAGTCTTGAAAAATACTTTTAGGAAAGGGAATTTTTGTAAGAAAATGTTTTTTTTAAAGAGCAAGTAGTTTTCGAAGGAAAGTTTTTTTAAAAGCAATGGGAATTTTTTTACAATTGGTTCTTTTTTCAAAAATAGGTAAATTTGTAAGAGTAGGTACTTATCCCAAGAAAAGTTATTTTGTTTCATAAAAAAGGTACTCTTTAACGAACATGTAGTTTTTTAAGAAAAGGGAATTGTTTGTAAGAAAGTTTACTTTTTTAAGAAAGTTAGTTATTTAAAAAAAAAATACTTTTTTTTGAAAAGGTTCTTTTTGTATGAAAATTTACTTTTTTTTAAGAAAATTTACTCCTTTAAGATAAGGTATTTTTTTAAGAAAAGGTACTTAGTTTAAGAAAATTTACTGTTTTTACGAAAAGGCACTTATTTAACCCTGCTGTTAGATTAGGACCATTTGGTCCAAATTTTTTCTGTTTTCCCTTGTAACTTTGGAACGGTGATATATACTGACTAAATTTTTCTGCTAATGGGGTCTTTTAATAAAACAATGTTATGTGCGAAAATTAAATTTTCTAACTTTATTCAGGACTGAGAAAAATACAAAATGACGAATCTTAGATTAGAGGACCATTTGGTCAATAGTACATTTTTTCATTACCAAGCGAATGTAAATTCATGTCAAATATTTAGAAGATGTTTTTGATATGTCAAATACTTGCTTTAGAAATTATTGAACCAAAATAGTTACAAAGGATAAGATAAAATTATTATTTTGGATGAAAATTCCAGTATGGACCAAATGGTCCCTCAATCTAAGATTCGTAAGTTTTTTCATTACCAAGCGAATGTAAATTCATGTCAAATATTTAGAAGATGTTTTTGATATGTTAGCGGATGTTTTTGATATGTCAAATACTTGCTTTAGAAATTTTTGAACCAAAATAGTTACAAAGAATAAGATAAAATTATTATTTTGGATGAAAATTGCAGTATGGACCAAATGGTCCCTCAATCTAAGATTCGTAAGTTTTTTCTAATCTAACAGCAGGGTTAAGAACATTTTCTTCTTTTAAACTTCTATTCACTTTGGATTTTCTAAATTTACTTTTTATTGGGTTAAAAACTACAATTATGCCAAGCATTGGTTACAGACTCCAATTAGAAAAATTCCCGTTAAACAAGAAATTTCCAAACAGATGTTAGTCTAGACACAAACCAAAGCATAAATACCCAATATAGTTGATAATACTAGGTTGTAGTATAGTAGTGTTAAAAAAAAGTTTTTTAATTTTTTTCATTTAGCCAATGAATTTAGCCAATTTAAATACCAAGTAATTTGAGGCCGCAATCCAACGCGTCGTCGGTAAGATTGAGCCGATAATCTTTGATAAAATATCATCGAAAATTTCACGAAAAGATCAACGGAGTCTGAGCAGTCGGAATCATAGCTCCCGTTCTTCTCATCTAACATTTTCTTTCACATTATTCGTGGTACGGTCGGTGCGATAGAGAGCTATTTGACGTAAATTGACTTACACCAGGTGCAATTACAAAAATTGTTGACTTACATTTTTCAAGTCGTTTTGATGAAAAACTGCGAAATTCGAACGTATTTGGGACTTTTTTTTTAATATATTTTATTGTTGGTATATATTTGTTAACACACAAACCGAAATGCCGTTGCTGTTTACTTGTTGGTTGGTTTGAGCCATTGCCTCTATCTGGTATTAATGAAGCAATTCTATCCAACATCCAACCGCCCATCTGCAACTCACCAAATGTCATCAATTTACTAAGAGAGTTGGCTACTTTAAACGTCATTACTCTATAGTCGGAACATGTACTTATATTCTTTACTTAGAATGCAATTGAAATATCAAAACCCAATAAAAAAATTAACGTTCTATTTTCAAATTAAATCGCGCCCATAACTATGCAGATTTACCATAATCTAAAGAACTACCGTTTATCCCGTTGATGACCACAGGCAAGTATTGTTGACCTAGGGTTTTTCAGACCTATATTATTTCCGGTAGGAGATAGAGCAACTGTATCTATTGATAATTTATAGAAGAGGGTAGGAGTAAAAATAGTATAGTAGGCATCAATTATCTAACTGATCCGATTTAACCCCGATGAGTGAGTCAAAAAAGTGGTCGCAGTTCAAAGGGATAAAACGGGCCGAAAAAAGCAGCGCACGTGGAGAAAACGTCTGGCACGGATTGAGTCCATATCTTACCTTTTAACAAAATTTAAGGTTGAATATCAATGTGCTTACATAAACCGAACAAATGTTTGCCAAGTATGTTTGCCTTTTAGGTAAAATGAAAAAAACGATTTTAAAAAAATTTTGTTTTGTCCCATTTTTTGCGGCGTATCTATTATTATTTCATAGATGTCGAAATTTATCATAAAAATTTAAATCGCTTCAGCCGAAAATGTATGGTTGTCAAAAGGTTTGAAGGTACAGTCACTTAAAAGCATATTAAAATAAAATGTTATACCAAAATTTTAAGGACACATTTCGATTCTGCGGTAAAGACCTTATGTAAATATGTTTTCCATATTCGTAACTTGAAATAGAATTACTTTTTACAGATGGATGCATTTTGAAGTAAGGAAAAGTGTTCTAAATCTGTAATCCATACAAACCTGAAACGATTTATAACCGACCCGAATTCTTATAAGGCAATTGAAATGCTTCTAAAGGGTTTTTCAACAGAGACGCTACAAAAGTAAATCGATAGGGACAGCAAACGACGCCATATTTTTTCCCGCACTTTTGACTTTTCTCTTCAGTAATGTTTGCCATTTCATCATGGAAAGATATACGAGCCAGCAACGAGTCGAAATTATTAAAATTTACTACCGAAATTTGGAGTCAGTGGCCTCAACTTTAAGAGGCCCACTTTAAGAGGCCTCAACAATCAGCGATGAGGCTCATTTCTGGCTGAATGGCTTCGTCAATAAGTAAAATATGCGTTATTGGTCGGACAGCAATCCACAAGTAATCCATGAGTCATCATTGCATCCCGAAAAAATAACGGTTTGGTGCGGTTTATGGGCCGACAGCGTCATTGGGCCGTACTTCTTCCGTGATGATCAAGACCGGCACATTACTGTGAATGCGAATCGCTACCGTTCAATGATAACCGAATAGTTTTGGCCCCAATTGGATAATATGGACTTGGAGGACATGTGGTTCCAACTGGACGGCTCCACAAGACACACAGCGAATGCCACAATCAATTTATTGGAAACCAAGTTTGCTGAACGTGTTATCTCACGAAATGGCCCAGTCGATTGGCCGCCTCGGTTGTGCGATTTGACGCCGTTAGATTATTTCCTGTGGGGCTACGTCAAGTCTATGGTCTATGCCAACAAGCCAGCGACGATTGATGAACTTCGTACGAATATCGAACGTGAAATTGCAGCAGTATCGGCAGATGTATGCTTGAAAACCGTCGAAAATTGGGTTCAGCGTCTGGACTTCTGCAAGCGTGCCCGTGGTGGCCATGCAAAATAAATCGAGTTCCATACATAATGGCATCGAACGTACTTTCACAGGAATAAAGAATTTCATTGGTATCTAAAACCGGATTTGTTTATTTAAAAAAAAACTTTTGTAGCGCTCTTATTGAAAAACCCGTTAATTCATACACATTTCGATCGTTCCTACGTAACTCCTTGAACTGCATCTCTCGATGTGTTTGAGGATTACAAAGGTATATTAAGTTTATAATTCATGGAATCTTCAAAAGACTTTAGACCCCTCTGTGTTAGGTATGGCATTGGAAATGCTTTTGATTGATACATATTTTGCGCGCTTCCACACCCAAAGGAAACATTTTTTTTTGCTAATTTGGCGCAGAAATATTTCTTTTACCCCAACAATATTTCGCTTGTTAGATACTTGCATGGCTGACCGCAAAAGTTCCCACTTTCCCGCAAAAAAAAAACTGTTATCGTAATAGTTATCAAACCAAACATTAATTTACAACCAAACTTTTCAGAATTTACTTTGGCAGCAAAGAAAGAAAATCGTTTATTACAAAAAAAGCATGCGCTCAAATGAACTGCATCTCATGAACTGCTTCTCTTTTAGTTGAGAGAAAATAAGTTTGTAGAAAATCACACGTACAATACTTTACCATAAATTTGTGTTTAACATTCAATAAAATTGTTCTATTAATAGGGTTATAGTTCCGTCCGTGCAAAAGTTCATTTCTAGTGCAATGGTAGTGTGCGCGGCTCTTGTGCATGAGAACGCCGGTTGGATTTCTGCCCTGACACCTTAAATTTCTTTCGACTGCCGTCACTTCGCTTAGTGACGGCGACACTATCGAGTACTTAGCCATGAAACAGCTTCTCAAAATACCGGTAGGAATCGGTGTAAGATTGTAGGCCCAAACCAGTGAGTGTAAAACTAGAACGAGCACAGCTCAGTGGTTTGTGACAAGCTAGGAAGAACTTCATGGAACGTAACGGGAAACCATTTATTTATTTAGTTTTTACTTTCTAACTAAACTAAATAATATTATCTAAAAGACAACGCGTTTACGTTAAACGGAAATGCAGTTTATTTGAATTTGAATTGTATGGCCGATTTTGTTAATTTTAGATAATGTACGAGAACTTCATACTACAAGCTTACAAGGTCATGAAAATTTTTTAAATTTAAAAAATGATTGGGGTTTGTTGCAATAATAGACAATTCAGTTACGCACAGTCACTGGCATTACTAGTTTCGAACTCCGTGACAAGTTCATCATCAAATGTCTAACTACTGTGCCGGAAGTTGTTGCAAACATCTCTCGTTTCACGTAAAAGTTTTTTTTCTGGCCGGAGTTACCATAAATTGTTTGCGATTAATACCAGCACAGGCGACATAAACTTTTTCGTTTCCCGTAAAATTTATCGTTTAACTTTAGGGTTTGTATACGTATATATCATTTGTTGTAAAGGTTGGGGTATCGGAAAGAGTTATATGTGAAAATGATATATTTGACTCAGTAAATGTTTATCTACCGCAATTTAATTTACCCAAAAAGCGAAAATTTTGTTTCTTTACTTATATAACTTTTTTTCCAAGCGATCGTGTATAACAATCGCAAGTAGAAAACACGTCATATCGGAGCAGAAAGACATCTTGACATTTAGAAGTGACAGATTATGAGTTAAAGGTTAGAAATTTTAAAAATTTTTCGCTTTTAGCTTGAAGAAAATTGGGAAATATAGAAAACTTTCTTTCAAAGTTTTGAGTATGAAGATGAGAATTTTTTAGGTTCACGAGATAAAGCCCCAAACAACCGAAAATATACTCTAAATTGGGTATATAGAATGAGAGACTGTAAAGCAAGTCGTGGAAGCCATTTGAGCGATGTGTTTCACTTGTATAATTTTATCATGAGCCTTACCTGTAAAATCATAATTTTTAAAAAAATCTAGTAGTATTTTATCAATGTACATATTCAGTGTCTCAAAGCTACATTTGGGGTAAAGTTCTAAAAGTCAACGGACCTTTTGTGGTGTATATTGCATCTTTAGTGTCTGATAGTTTGAATCCTAAACGACGTCTAAAACTATCCCATCGCTACCAAATACCAAGTAACCACGAATGTTTGATTGCCAAGATGGCGACAATCGACGATAGATGGCGTTACTACGAGATGGTTCCGGAAACTGCAGATTCGGTCAGTCCGATTTCAACCGTGTAAAAGTGTACACCTTCGAGTATAATATAATTAATGTGACTGCTAACAATTATTATTGAGAACAGACGTAATTTCGAATGTAAAGTTTGTATAAGTAAACCAGAAATTTCGTACTTCTCTTAATTTAAAGGGAACTTTGTTTTATTAACGGGAAACAATAAAACTAGTCGTATTAGTATTACAGCAGCCCAAATTCAAATATGTATATTTCTTTTACACGGCGTTGCTGAATAAGAATACAACAGTTGGTCCCAATTGGATTCACATTTCGAATAACGTCAGCATAAAACTGCGTATTTTGGAAATTTTTGCACTATTTCTCTTAACTTTCAATTGTTTGGAGAGTGAACATTATATATTCACCTGAACGATTACTAAACAACGAATGGAAAACATGATACTAGGGTAAAATTGCTAAATTCTGAACCAGGGGTTGGATTTTCTTTTGAAAGCTCCGTATCTCGGCGATTTCACTTTTTTAAATTTTTTTACTGATTCTGAAAAGTCTCTTAAATACCTTTCCAACAAGCCCAAAAAAAATCCGACCACTTGTTCAGAACTTAGCAACTTTACCCTAGTACCCTCCGACCACCAATCCGAAAATTTTGAAGCCGCTGCCATTTCGCTCCCTTGAATTTTCGAGGAGGGAATACGCTGGTGAAATTTGTCCAGTCGTGACTGAACCACCCAGTATATGAATGCTTGTACTTTTTACGAATATTTTTGACTTCTGGCAATTCTGTTTTTAAAGTGTTCGTGGCTTTGATTGGTGTTATCTGATAGTACTTATTAAATCTATAAACCTATAAATAGAATACTTTAATCCATAGAATAATTCTATCCCCAGAGTAACGACTTCTCTCAATCTCAGTTTTTGAGACTAGGCTTGCTTACATATGGACGTTGCATGTTGAAAATTGTTGCTTTAATTATATCAGCCAGAGGCAATGGTTCAAAGCAACTAAATAGAAAACAACAAAGGCTTTTCGATTTGTGTCTTAAAACTATGGTGTTAAATACAACACAGATTTCACAGTTCCCAACCAAAACTACATTACATATTTCAGTCAACCATTCTTGTAACTGCACCTGGTTTAAGTAAAGTTACGTCAAATATATCTATCGCACCGACCTCACCATAAAGAGTGAGATCGAAACAGCAAAAGAGAAAGATGACTCCTCTAGGCGACACTAGTCTAAAACCTAAAGTTGCCATATATCAAAGAAATGATTTTAAAAAAAGTACAAATTGCCAATGGTATTTAGAAATATTTTCGTTGAATTTGCGTTTGTAGAAATAATTCAAATTGAACTACAATTTATAATTGTAATATAGTACATATGTAATATTGTTCACGTTTTGCTAAGTTTGGTTACGGTTGGACAATATGTTTATGGTTGGACAATATGTTTACGGTCTACTTTTGGTTTAATGTTAATGAAATCTGATTTTCTGTACAATTGAAGAAAAAACAAAGGTCAAAGTCGATTTAAAAAATACTTAAAATCGTTCCACTCTAATGTTTCTGTGAGTACAAAACAAATTGCAATGGAAGTTTTCTTGTATACAATAATAGATTTTTAATTCATGTTTGTGCCTTTGAAGCTCAAACAAGCTGGGGGAGTAATCCCCAACGTAAAACTATGTATTTCTTTCTTCAACCTAAAGCAACAAATTCATTTTTCTCTGTTTTCGGTTTCTCCACAGCACAAAAGTTTATACTTTTTCATTTCTGCAAATTCGCACTATAAAACAGAAGTTCTTGCAGGTCGCATTTGTTGCCAGGAAGAAACCACATGGAAGGAAGAAGAATTTCGTTAAATTATTTAGTTCATTTAAGTGAAAACTACATTTTCAATTTCGTTTTAATTTTTCCTATCAATATTTTGTTACGAAACTAATCAAAAGAGAAACGTTCGTTTGAAAATTGGGAGTTTGAAAATTCCTAAACTACAAATTATAGGGTTTAACTAACAAGAACTTGTAGAAGTAAGACAGATGTATAACGGGATTATTAAGGCTATTTAAAGTTGCGTTGAGAGAAAAATATATACTTAAAATCAGGACGATGTGAATTGAGTTGCTTTCTAGATAAAGGATATGCAAGTATTTTTAAATAGAAAAGAAGTCGTAGAATATAAAGGTTGAGCAAGTGTAAATATGGTAGCTGTTTGGCAGTTATTACATCCGACAAATATAAAGGGTTTTTTTAAGTCCAATAGAAACTAAAATTGTAAAAAATAACACCGGTATTAATGAAATTAATGCACGAAAGTGTGCCGCCTTGCATCAGTCCTCGCTTGGTACAGAATGGTTCGGTGGGCTGATGCCCCACCTTCACTGCTGATTTGGTGTTAGTTAGCGTCATTCTACCGAGGCGGATAAGTTTTGCCGAAATCCCAAGTTCAGACATAGCTTCGTACAGGCTTCCCCGTATGGGGCCATCGAAAGCAGCTTTGTAATCGACAAAAAGGTGGTGAGTATGGATTTGCTTTTCGTGAGTCTTTTCCAGGATTTGGCGTAGCGTAAATACTGGTCAGTCCGAAATATACTGGTCAGTCATGGACTTGCCTGGTCTAAAACCACACTGATAAGGTCCAATTAGGTTTTCAATAATTGGCTTTAGTATTTCACATAATACGCTCGACAAGATCTTATACACGATGGATAAAAGACTGATACCGCGATAGTTGTAACAGACACACGGCTTACCCTTTTTGAATACTGGACATACTACACTGAGACTCCAAACGTCAGGCATAGATTCCCCCAGCCATATACCGCATATAAGTCGATGGATGTGGAGGACTAGCAGTGCTTCGCCAGCTGCCCCAAAAAGGCCAGGGAGTAGCCTATCCGCACCAGCGGCTATATTATTCTTAAGCCGGGAGATCGCCGTTCTAATCTCGGCTTGGTTAGGATTGTACAATCTACACTCTTCCACTATCATTACCTCCTGATCTTCATTGGAAGAGTGTTGAAAAGTGGTATCTCCACATATAAAGCACACACTGCTTATCAGTCACCAGATTCCCATTCTGGTCCATGCAGGGGGGCAGCCTATTATTCGACCCGTTATTCGATCATCTTAGCCTTTGGACACATTTTGGGGATTTATTGTGCATCCTGTACATTTCGGTCTTCTCACTCTCTCTATCTCTGCTCCTCCTAATCATTTATATCTCCTAAATAATTGGGTTTTCTCCCTTCTCAGCCTCTTGTACCGCTCATTCGCAGCGCACGTTGTAACTGACTGTATCGTTGCCATACGTGCAGCGTCTTTTCCATCAGTTGCAATGTGACATTTTTCTTCGCACCTTGGCTTATCCTTCTGTGGTTTTTGATAGCCAAATTCAGTTCTTGCAGCGGTTTCCAAAGAATGGGAGATGCGCTTCTGCGTCCTCAGGAAGGGGAGTATTCGGCTCTAGCAGGAGAGTGAGCTTTTGTTGATAGGACTTTGATATCTCTGGTATTTACAGCTTGTCGATATCTAGTTTTTCCGTGTTCGGCTTCTTACATTTTTCGTCCTACATAATCTTTTGCGAACTTTGGCAGCCACCAGGTAATGATCCGTGTCGATATTGGCACCTCGAATCACACGTACATCCATTACAGTAGAAAAGTTCGTGCCATCTATTACCTAGTGATCAATCTAATTCTTGATTCTCTGATCAGGACATAAACATGTTGCCTTATGCTGGAATCGTGTGCGACTAACTACCATATTCTTTGCAGCGGCGAAGTCTATCAGTCTTAGTCCATTATCGGAAGTGGTATCATGTAGGCTGTTATTGCCGATGGTTGGTCGACAGTCACTTTCGTTTTCAAACTTATATAATAACACTGGCAAGTTTTTAAAACATATTTTGGCAAACATATGTGGACTCCACGGCTTTAGACTAATTCAGGTCCTACGAACCGAACTGCATCATTAGTTTTTTGGCCTATAATCATGATTTCATACTGATTTTTTTGGAACGAAGTTCCTTATCGCACGTTGCGGGATAGGTGCTAAATGAAAAATAATTACACAACTTGTGTTTTAACACTAATATGCTACAACCAAGTATTATAAACTACATTGTTTACTTTTGCTTTGGTTTGTGTCTAGACTAACCATATGGTGGGAAATTTCTTGTTTAATGGGACGTTTTCTAGGTGGAGCCTGTAACCAATATTTAGTATATATTGTACTTTTTGACACAACAAAAAGCAAATTTAGAAAAGCCAAAGTGAAAGAATTTTAAAAAGTTTTCTTAAAAAAGTGCCTTAAAAAAGTAAATTTTCTCAAAAAAAATACCCATTCATATTGCTAAACAAATCACATTTTCTTAAAAAAAAATACATTATCTTAAAGAAGTACCTTTGCTTAAAGAAAGTAAATTTTCTTACAAAAATAAGCTTTTCTGAAAAAAAGTAATTTTTTAAATATGTACCTTTTCTTAAAAGGAAATTTTCATACAAAAAGTACCTTTACTAAAAAAATTTATTTTTTTTAAATAAGTTCATTTTCTTTAAAAGTAAATTTTCTTACAACAAATAGCTTTTTCTTAAAAATCTACTTTTTCTTTTTTTTTTTATTTATTTATTTATTCATCCAAAATATACTTATTGATATTATACATAAATTCACTTTTGAGTTTTATCAAAGATATCACAGCAATTAAAATACTTAGACTTTATGTTTATAGCTAATATTTTTAAGTTAATATTTCATTAATGATTTGCTTATGTATTGTTCATGTAGTTTTAAAGGAGAAATGGGAAAAACCTTTATATGAGAGACAAAAATTTTGAATACACAATACTGAAATACAATATAATATACCTGGCAATTATATTTAATATAATTAGAGATATATTAGATATTTCGGGTGTTATAATTTGAATGTTTTATATATATATATATAATTAAATGTCTCTGCAATCTCTTATTATTTCATAAGAAGAGTTTGAGGTGCGGTGGATGTATTGATTGTTTTGTCGCGTTATGAAGTCAGCGAGAATCTCGTAGTTGGTTTCTTCGTGTAATCTGCGTGTGGAGTATCTCCAATGTTTGTTATTGATAATTTTCAGACATTTATTCTGAATTATTTGCAGTTTTTTTAAACGATATTTGGCGGCTTTGTGCCATACAGGGGAGGCATATGAAAGTATAGGTCTTATGACACATTTAAAAATTAGGTTTTTGTTTTTATGGTTTAGGGCGGATCGTCTATGTAGAAGAGAATGAAGCGCTCTGATCGACTTAATCGCCTTATCACAGGTATCCTCAATGTGTTTACCAAAGTTTAATTTTTTATCTAGTGTTACACCCAGGTATTTAACGTGATCCTTTATATGGATGGTGATGTTTTGGAATTGTAGTTGTCGATTTGGAGTCCGTTTGTACGATTTGTTGTAAGGGAATATGATGGCTTGGGTTTTCCCATGATTCATTTTTATTTTCCATTTGGTCAAATATTTGTTGCATGTCATTAAGCTTTTCTCCATTTTCTTAAGAAGAGCGCTCGTAAGTTTGCTCGATACAATCAAAGCTGTGTCATCTGCGTAGTAAGCCGCATCTATTTCCTTTGGGGGTTTAAAATCGGATGTAAATACATTGTATAAAATTGGCGAGAGGATGGAACCTTGAGGAAGTCCTGCAGGAATGGATTTTGTCGATGAAACTGTATTATTGACCGCCACGGAGAAAGTTCTATTGTTTAGAAAATTTGCTATTATTTTAGTGAGGTATAATGGAAGGTTGGTTAAGATAAGTTTGTATATAAGTCCATTATGCCAAACTGAATCGAAGGCTTTCTCAATGTCTAGGAGTACTATTCCCGTGGATCTTTTATTATGTTTGTTAGAAATTATTTTGTTTTTTATTCTGTTAACTTGATGGATAGTACTATGTTCTCTTTTGAAGCCAAATTGTTCTTTTGATATTATATTGTTATCTGTGACAAAATTGTTAACTCGGAAATATATAAGTTTTTCAAAAACCTTTCCCAGGTTGCTCAACAGACTGATTGGCCGGTAACTTTTGGGATCCGTCTTGGGTTTGTTGGGTTTATGAACTGCAATTATTTTGGCTTTTTTGAACACAACTGGAAAATAACTCAGGCTGAAACAACTGTTAAAAATAATAACTAGTAAATCAATTGCCTTCGCTGGCAGCCTTTTCAGAAGTATGTTGGGTATGTTGTCTAAACCAGGGGATTTTGAATTCTTAAGAAGCGATAAAACGTTTGACAGTTCAGTGGAAGTTATATGTTCGATGTTGGAGTTACTTGGGTGTTCACGCTTTAATTTATGAACCGCCAAATTTACCACTGAGTCTATGGAGTGTGAGTAATCGTTCGTTAGATAATGAGCTTGTTCAAACGTTTCGGCTAGTTTGTCAGCCTTTTCTTGGTCAGTGATGAGTTTTTTATCTGAATATTTTAGGTGAGATATATTATTTTTCCGCTTGCCTCTCAAATTGCGACTTAGCGTCCAAAAACGTTTGTCTCCTGGCTTCATGCGTGTTAGGAAATTATTCCACTTATAATTTCTCATAGTATACAGTCTCTTGTTTATATGCTTTGTCAGAAAATTCGTGCACTGGTCGTAGAATGTGGCTAGCTGATTATTGGATGTTCTTTGTTGTTTCCTTTTAAACTTGTTTCTTGTGCCAATATATCTTAGTACTGCTCTAGGGAACGTGACAGAATTTATATGTTGGGTTTTAGGAGTAGCTGCGCTTCTTGCGGAGAGAATAGTATCGATAAATTTATTAATATCAGCATCAATTTCAGCTATCGTTCTATATGCTCTAATATTTGTACAAATGCTCCTGTCTATCATATCCTTGTATAAAAACCAGTTGCAGCGTTTGTAGTCAAAAACCTCGAGCGTAGGTATGGGAGAAGTAGAACCATCAACTGTGCAAATGATGGGCCGGTGATCAGAAGGGGCTTCGTACCCTAGAGTTTCAAGGCTCATATGTAAGGAAGAATTGCTTAGAACCAGGTCCACTGTCGAGGGTATGCGGAATTGTTGATGGGGATACAGGGTAGGGCTGTCTGGATAATAAATGAAAAAATTACTCGAGTGTTGGAGTGAGTTTAGCGTAATACCGGCGGTGTTGTTTGAACTACAGTTCCACGTTGTATGTTTAGCATTGAGATCACCAAGAACTATATATTCCTTATCTATGGGTGACAGGGCAATGACGTCATTCCCAAAGGCAGGTGTGTATCGTGGTGAGTATGCAGTGGTAATAATGATTTTTCGTCCATTTATGATAATTTCAGCAGACATGTTCTCTATGGCTGATGTTTTAGGCAGAGGAAGGATTTTATATTCTATTGATCTGTGGATTAGAAGAGCGACACCTCCACCACTTGATTCGGTTCTGTCGTTACGAAAAATATTGTAGTTGGTAAAGAATGGTTTATGGTTAGTTTTTAGAAATGTTTCGTTTAAGGAAACTATATGAATGTTATGGGCTTCTAATAGAAGCTCTAATTGTTTTTGTTTGGGATAGTTGGAGATTCCATTTGAATTCCAGTGAAGTATTCGAATTTTATTAATCGATGTCATAGGCATGTCTGACCATCCTCATAACTACTTGCATTTGTTGTACTTTATTTGTACATTTACTAAGCTCGTCGAGAGCTGAGGTGAAAATATCAAACAGCTCGTCTATGTTAAATAGTTCGCTGTTAGATTTTTTAAGTTGTTGTGCATATGATGGTCTGCTTGTGTATTTATTCTTCTCAGTGTTTATGATGCTGCCAAGGGGAGGGTGCTCATCATCATTGTAGATATATGAGTTTCTGCGCACGTAAGAGTTTCTGTGTGCAGATATGTTTCTCTTTGGTGCTCTGTTTGTTGCGAGTGCACGAATCTGCAGGTATTCGGCTCTTAGTGGACATCTCTCATCGTTGGCTGAGTGATCAATTCTCTCTTTACCAGATTATTTGCAATTGAAGCACGTAAAGACTTTTGGTTTGTTTTCGTTTTTATTAAGCGGGCAGTCATCGGTTCGGTGTTGATTGCCGCATGTCATGCAGGCTGGTCGTCTATTGCAGTGCTCCCCTCCATGCCCGTACATTAGGCAATTCCAGCACTGAGTAGGTTTACCGTTCTTTTTTGGCCTTTGTTTTTTCCACGATACAACAACGCGGTCTATAGTTTTTATGAGTTGTAGGTTACTTGGGTTAAAGTTCTTTCTACTGAACTGCACTTTGTAAACAGCATTATTTATTGTACTGTATTTTGTGATAATCTCAGTCACTGAGGTAGGTGTTAGGTTGCAGCTGGTTAGCTCAGAAGTTATGTCCGCGGTATTCATCTTTGGTAGACCATAAAGGAACACTGAGTATAGGCGATTTCCTTTCGAATTGTAGGTGTGATATTCAATTTTGTTCTCCGCAAGAACTTTTTTGCAGAATTCGGATTTATTCAAGTCGACTGGGAATATTTTTGTTCCGATTGAAGTGCGCTTATAAACACAATCATTGCCCAATAGGTGTTGAATTTCACGGAGTGGTACAACACTATCCGCGACAATAGGTGGTGGCTTAGGTTGCCATTCCTCGCTTACCATATTTGATATTGGTGTGACCTCCATATCGTCAAGATCAGATAGAGAAGCATATCGGTTGGTACGTGATGTTGTGGCACGTTCAGAGTTAAAATTTCCTCCCATTATAGAGGAAGGTTTAAGTCTTTTATGTGTGCTTGTCTTGCTCTTGAATCGAGCAGAGGACTTAGGCCCGGGGGCCATATTCACTTTCACTGTTTCTGTTTAATGAAATGTTCTTTACACCGAAAGTATACAAATTGTTTGGAGATTGCGAAATTGAACAATAAAGAGTAAACTTCAAAATAAAGAGTAAACTTCAAAAGCTGATTTTGTTATTTCCGTTTAGTTGTTTGCGACCGTACCGAACGAAGGCTAAACATGCTATGATCTACTTTTTCTTAAAACAACTTTCCTTGAGATACAATTTTATTGAAATTTTACCTAAATCTTAAAATTTTACCTATTCTTGAAACAAGGACCAATTGTAAAAAAAATTCCATTTCATAAAAAATAACTTTTGTTCCAAAACTACCTTCGCTTAAAAAAATACATTTTCTTATAAAAATTTATTTTCTTAAAAGTACCTTTTCTTAAAAATAAAATAATAACTCTTCTTTTCTTTTATTTCCTTGAGATAAGCAGCCTTTCTGAATATAATATATAAAATAACCTTTTCCCAAAAAGAGTACCACTACTTTAAAAAGTACATGCTCTTAAAAAAGTATCTCTCAAATAAAACGCTTGCATTTAAATTAAAAATGGTGACATTTAATTTTGACACTTAATTTGACATTTAATTTTGTCACCATTTTTAATTTAAATGCAAGCGTTTTCTTTGAGAGATCCCTAGAAAATTAATTAACTAATTCATTTTAATTACATCTTTATTGAAAGTATCTAGACCATTGTTGTTGAAGTGCTAAGTAGGCGGACCATTGTACAACCCCATCATGAAGAAGAATATCCTTATTGAGGCTAAGAGGAAAATTATTTTCTACTTTTTAGTGCATTTATAAATAAAACACTGTAACTTAATTTTTTTAAATTATTTTCTTATTTTTAATTTTTTAGTAAACAAATTTTTAATGTTTTAATTTTCTTTTCATATTCATGTATTGTCATCCAAATCTGACAAGTGTGCAAAATTTTAGTTCGATTGGTCAACTGCAACTGTGTTAAAAATGAGATACTAGATTTGAACAATACAGACTGACAGACAACAAAGCAAGTTAAATAAAACACTAAAAAAAATTCGCACCCTATCTACAAAAGAGTCATAACTCAAAATTTTCAAATTTTCAGTAGAGCCAAAAAACTGATGTTGTTAACTAGAAATATGTATGAAAATACTGAATTATAGACATATTCATACGGGACTTTTTTGACGAAAGGGAAGAGTAAACGACGTCAGATTTTTACAGCGGAGAGAAATGGTCCTTGGTTATTGTTTTCAAGCAAAAAATTAAAATCTGAAAATTTTGAGTTACGACTCTTTTGTAGTTAGGGTGCGAATTGTTCTTAAAAAAAGTATATCATTTTACAAAAAGTAATTTACTTAAAAATCCATTTAAATTATTGTTTTTTTCAACAGGCGCCTTAAGCGTGTTGGAACTAACTAGTACATAATAATAGCGAAAGGAACTTTGTTTCAACCGGGTGTCCACTGACACCTCATGTGATTTTTGTTTTTAATTTCTTTTTCAGAGGTTGCGATTTAGAGCTCATTTTTTGAGACAAGTTTATACATATGTCACCTTTGCTCCAGCACGCCACATCTTATTGCTTAAACCAATTCAGAAAAATTGTCAATTACAATACCTTTAATCTATACCTATACTATTTCCCAAGATAACAATACTTTGATTGATTTGTATTATTATATTAATCGCAACCGTTCATGTAGTTCTCCCAAATAAATTCATATATCCCAATGTGTATCATGTTGTTGCAAACGAGTTCTCGTCTGCATAAAATTTACATTTGCCGCCAGTTTAAAAATCGTTTCCGATAATTGAAATTAGCCATTTTTCTAATGAGAGTCTGTATACACAGTCTTATCCATGAATGAAAGATAACAAGATTGGGCCTTGCGCAGGTCCGTTATGTTCGAATGAATTCTCTCACTCTTTCTGTGACGTCAGGTTAGCTAAAATTTGTTTTGCATACTATGCATTAGAGTGACATTTTTTCCCTTACTTTTGAAATTCAAGGATTGCCGGGCCGCATATTATGCCACTTGATGAAAAAATGTTATGCTATAAATTTGGGGAAAATTGGACAATGTTAACACGTCGCGCCCGAAGGTCAAAGTTCAAAAATTTTGGAATTATGTTTTTCTAAGTGACAGATTGTTGCAATATACTTATTTTTCGGCAGATTTTTGCGAAACTTGGTGGGTTTGCAACACAGAAGTTACTTTGTATCTGGTAAAAATTTAGGCAACATGGGTCAAAGTTTTTTTTTTTTATTTTTTTTTTTTTTTATTTTTACCAGATAAACAACAAGTTCATAGTTACAATTCTACGAAGTTTGTGGTAAAAATCTGGTAAAAAATGAGTATGTTGCTCGAAGCTGACTATTGGAAATACATAATTCATCAATTTTTGAACTTTGACCTTGAGGAGGTAAGTGTTAACGTCGCCCAATTTTGTCCTAATTTTTACCAGATTAAGAGGAACTTTACTGTTACATTTGTGCCGAGTTTCATAAAAATCCGAATCAAAATTAGTATGTTTCTGCAAGTTGTCTATTGGAAATAGATAAATTAAAAATGTTTCAACTTTGACCTAAAGGCGGTACGTGTTAACGTTGCCCCATGTTGCCTAAATTTTTACCAGATACAAAGTAACTTCTGTGTTGCAAACCCACCAAGTTTCGCAAAAATCTGCCGAAAAACAAGTATATTGCAACAATCTGTCACTTAGAAAAACATAATTTCAAAATTTTTGAACTTTGACCTTCGGGCGCGACGTGTTAACATTGTCCAATTTTCCCCAAATTTATAGCATAACATTTTTTCATCAAGTGGCATAATATGCGGCCCGGCAATCCTTGAGTAGAAAGAAAAACAAATTTTCATACAAAAAAATGCCACTCTACTATGCATGCTATGATAATTTGATGGCACGACTGCCTTTTTAAGCATTTTCTTGAAAATATTGTAAAAAAATTGTAGTTCTGTCTACAAAATATCTCCTGAATAAAATTGCCTGCAAAAACATTAAATTCCCCAACATTTTACTCTAACAAATTCATATATCTTTAAATGTATTACAAATTTTATCTTTTCAAAAGAGTCATCATATTTTTTCTAAACTTTATTTTTATTTTTAACAAATGTTTCACTGCTATTTACAATAATTTCTTCTGGGTTTATAGTTTTTGCTAAATCTTCATACATATTTCACAATTTACTAATGCATACTAGCCAACGTGACCTAGATGCGCAGAGAGAGAATAGTTTTAGTTAGTCTTATTATTTCTTTCATTCATGGTCTTATCCACTAGTTTAGCATACACACTCACGCATGCACATTAAAGTGATCACACACCCTAATGCTTCTCCCTTGTCGATATATCTTGGATGTGCAATTGAGCCGTTGTAGTTTTCTGCGCTTTTAGTTGTTATTTGCATGCAAAGCGAGACAAGGTGTAAGTAGACAGTAACAAATGTACAAAAATTCTAACTTTTATAAATTAAACTTTATGGGTAAACCCAAAATCATAAAAGTTGGAAATTTATACAAAAAAGAGCTTATGGAAGCCATAAATAAAAATTTGAACGACAACTCGGTTGCCGTAACTGAAATAACAGTTGGTGGAACCGTTTTTCGTTTCTCGCGAACGTTTTTCAGCTTTAATTTTTCATAACTCGTTTACTCCAAACGTTTTTCAATTCTCGCAAACGTTTTTTTAGTTAGGTTTAACTACAACTCGGGTGCTGTAACCTAGAGTACAGTTGGCGGAACCGTTTTTCGTTTCTCGCAAACGGTTTTTTCAGCTCATGTTTTTCATAACTCGTTTACTGCATACATTTTTCGGTTGTCCCAAGCAATATTTCATGTATGGAAGTTCGTTTCGCCCAACAGAAGTTCGTTTCTCCCAACTACAGTCCCCAATCGAACTTCAGTTATCTCAGATTTCGTTTGGGAGGAACGAGTTTTTCTGTCCGTGCATAATCATTGGGTAAAAAACTTATGATGCAGTTCGATTGGTAAGACCCGAATTAGAGTTATATTTCATGATTTCGTGAATTAAATTCTTATATGCTTTTACTATAGTTATGTATTATTTTCCAAAAATGTGGTGAAATTTTACTCATTTTGTAGAAATTTGTTGTATAAAACTTTAAAAAAATTTAGATTATTTTGGTTCCGTACTTTTATCATTTCGATTCCGTACTCCAATTAAGTAAAATTCCCACAATTATAGTCAATTTTCTACGATACAAATGCACTGCATTTCTCCAAATATGTCGAACTAAATTCAACAATGGTTTGAACCCAAATACAGAAATTTTTTCTATGAATGCATCCACAACAATAATCAAAATTGCAATTAAAATCGTAATCATGTTGGTGTAGTTGAAAATAAATTTAAAATGTTGATTAATTTCGTACCCAAGTGGTTTTCGCATGTAATTGAAATTAAATAAACTTCTAACTTCAGTTGATTACGTACGTAATTGAAGGAAACGTACATTCTTGCTTAAGTTTGAAATCAACATAAAAAGTCGTTTCACTGGCAAAATTATGAAAGACTGAATTATTTTTCTCCAAAACTGATTATAAGTTTAATTGAATTATATTCAATAACCGACCTACAATTTGTGTACTTGAGTTGACAGTTTTCTTTATTATCTCAAATCCCAATTTAAAAGTATTTAAAATCCGATTTGAGTATCCAATTTTCTCTGTGTAACATTTAAGAATCACAACAATGTGATATTTGTTGGGTATAAAAACAACTTTGTACTCCTAATTTGCATCTCATCAAATTAGTAATACAATGCATTCTATCATAAGCCATTAAGGGTCCTATTACAGAGCTATGAGTGAGTGAATCTAACGTAGACGCAACCGCAGATATGAAAAATTGTATCAACTAAGTCAGTCTGCGTTTGTGTTAGGCTTGTTGGCTCTGTACATGTAAATCCGGATTCAAGGATGAATAAAACGTACTTTTTGCGGAAACACCTGTTAAAGTGTCAACATTTGGAAACATGAATACACAAATTCTACAAAATTTGTGTGGATCTGGTGTCACATCATTTGTGTGGATCTGTCATCAGATTGATGGTATTTAATCACCATCTTCCATTCTTCCGCTAGTTTTGAATTGATGAGCTGCTGTATGTTTTTAAACTTCAATAAACCATTTCTTTACAAACGTCTCTAAACGATATGAGAAATATTATCAAATTTTATAAATATATCTTGAATTAATTATTAATTTTAATAATCATCACTTGTACTATCTGTCATACATTTACATAAATTTTTCCACTGCTGATTTATGAGATTTCATGTGACGATTTAGTCACGTCTGCATTATACATAATACAGTGGTTCCAACGCAGGTGGATTTGTCAACATGGTTTTCGTGATTAACAAATTGGAAGAATGCGTGGAAGTGATGTGATGCGTATAATGTGATAATACCCTCTCCAATGTCTTGTTTTTCAGTCAATTGTCATCTTGGTTTCTTAGTTAAATTGTGGTTAATCATCGAGCTGTGTTTTTCAGTCAATGGTTAACGATGGCTTAACCACCCAATACTGGTTGGTTAACATGTAGTCAGAACTACAAGATTTTGACAATCAAATTATAATACATTCTGATTGGCAAAATGAGAAATAGTGGATTGTATAAAATACATGTTTTCTTGAGTACTTGTGCAAATACTTTGAGCTGGGTAACTAAATTGATGCGCCTAAATAGTTTTTGATGATATTTTTTCTCCGAGTGATGATATTTTTATTGCATTCTAAAGTAGACATGTTCGTTGACGTTGCGCTGTGTAATGCCTCGATGTGAGCGTCGTGTCGCTTTTATATTGTGTGCTGCGTCCCTTGTTGCGTGTGCTGAGCTTACTGCATTGCCTGTGCTGCTGCTGTCGGTGCATGATCGCGTGATACCCAAGCGCTACCTATACGGTGTTAACCCTTGGACAAACACATGGTTCTGGCCAGGCATATTTCATTTTTTGCTACCTATGGACCTGCACATGAGAAAAAGGTAAAAAAAATTAAATTAAAAAATTTTCGGCAAATTTTTCACTTTTGCGTGCTACCTAAACAGTGTTAAGAATCATCTCAAAGAAGTTTATATGTTGTACAAATTTGTTTATTGAGATCTTAGGTAAATTTTTGTAGTTGATTGTTTCCTTCAATTTTGAACGGTTTGCTACCTATGGACCTGAACACGGGAAAAAAGGTAAAAAAAAATCGAATTTTTTTAAGTTTTTTGCGATTTTGATCTGGAACGTGAAGTTTTTTTGATTTTATATATTCGCAATTTTTGTTCTTTATGACAAGAGCTACAACTTTGTCTCAGAGAGTAAATCGAAATTCTGAACGGTTTGCAAGATATGATCACATTTTTACGAAATCACATTTTTACGAAAATGATACCGAGGCCCCAAATCTTTGGCGGCCCATAAAAAAAAAGTGCATGACTTTGGGAAAAATTGGGAGACACGGGTCTTTTTTTTTTAGTCTTTTATCACGTAGTGATGTCCGTATATGGTTATTTTGCCATGACTTAAAAAATTACACACAGTGTAATTTAAATGGATCTTGAAGAAAATGTACTTTTTGCAAAATAAAAAACTTTTTTTAAGAACATTTATTTTTCTGCAATGTATTTTTTAAAAAACAATAGTATTTTAAGTCTTTTTTGTAAGAATATGTATTATATTTTCCGGAATATGCATTATATAGGTCCTTTTTTAAAGAGAGATACTTCTTTTATTAGATGATAATGTTTTTTTAAGAAAAGTTACTATTTCAGTGTGTATAAAAGTGTATAGTATATGGTTCTGTAAGAAAAAGCAATATGAGTATAATTTTTTTACAAAGACGTACTTTTGTAAGAATAGGTACTTTTGAAAGAAGTGGTACTCTTTCTCGAAAAAGGTTATTTTTTCCAACAAAATATACTTATTTTCAGAAAGCCTACTTATCTCAAGATACTTTATTACTTTATTTTTACTTTTTACTTTTTTTTTGTAAGAAAAGGTATTTTTTATAACAAGATATTTTTTTGAAGAAAAGGTTTTCTTTAAAAATTTTTATTTTTTTAGAATTGTTCCTTTTTTCAAGAATAGGCAAGTTTTTAAGAGTAGGTAGATAGTAGATATTGTCCTATTAAATGAGACAAAAGTAATCCATACACACAATGTAATATTTAAAAATTATAAGCAAATGTCGAATTGATGCAACAAGGGGTGGGGAACTGCTATATTAATCAAGAATAACATACAATGCTACAGTCACGATAACAAAAGTAGATATTCGCCATAAAGATGCCCGTTGACTGCGGTAACTTTTTAGTTATTACATGTGCGTACTATCCGGCCGGTAATATAAATTCAATACGAGCAGACTTGCAAAAACTATGAACTTGATTTTATGAATCTTCAAAATTCAAATAACTAATATGTACTAGCGGCAGACTTGAACTGCAAACACACAGAATGGGGTAATACTCTTAATAACGCAAAAGGAAATAACCTAAAAAAAGTCAACATCGAATTCCTTATGCTGCCCACACACGATGCAACATTGTTTGCAACATGTGTTTGAAACCTGGTTTCATTTTTTACCACAGACGATGCAACCAAAATTCAAACCATAAATTAAACATCAGTCGGTGAGTTTTTCTGCTAAACAAACGTACGCGGAAGGACAAAAATATTAATACACTGCTGTTTTTTTAGTTTTATTTTTATAACTATCACATTTTACGTTCCGTAATTCTGGTAAATTCTTTTATAAAATTTCTTCAGTTTTCATTATTTCCAATTGTCGTAATTTTTGTCTCTCTTCGCTTTCCTTTACTCCGCGAATTATTAAAAAGAACCTTACAGCACAACTGCTCGCAACGAATGATAGAGCAAAAACAGTAAACATCACCACACACGATGCAACATTGTGTTTGAAACACAGAAAATATCAAAAATTTTTGATATTTTTGCAACCAAAAATGAAACACGATTGTAAACATGAAACAATGTTGCATCGTGTGTGGGCACCATTACACTTTCAACATGTTCAGTGAAGCCCGCTTTCCTTAGCCGTTATTATGTCATGATGCCTTCCATTGAAGCCAGCACACTTCACAATGGCGTGACTATCACAAAGCCAACATGAAAGAACACAACCCTCATATACGTCCCTGACTGTACAAATCTAGTAATAATTAGCAAATCCTAAAAGTATGCAGAATAATACTGGGTTGTATACTGGATTATAGCATAATACGGTTAAAAAAAGGTTCTTTAAAATTGTTTCATTTAGTCCCCATCCCGCAACGTGCGATAAGGAACTTCGTTCCAACAGCAACAACAATAGTAACACTAACTTGATATACACATATCAAGATTCCGTTCTTTTACTTGCATATCTGTACATATTTCAATTGCATGGGCATACAAAAACAAAAATTTTTCTTAAAAACCGCAGGAAATCAGCAAAGTTTTTTTTTTGTTAACATATCACATATATTTGTTGTTTCAAAAAAAAAATACTTTCACTGAATTGATTGGTATTCACAATTATATGCTTACAAATATACCTAAAAACACACATTTTATAAGGCTGCACGGAAAAAACATAAAAAATACGAACAGACACCTTTTGTACTAATATATTTAATTTGAAGTTCCAAAAAAACCTGACATAGAAGGTTCCATTGCACAAAAAATTATACTTATTTAATTTTTAAAGAAAAATCACTTGGAAATATCAAAACTCTTGTGTTTTTTACTTTGCGCGCACCAAAGTAAAGAAAACGTCAAATTTCACAGTGCACGGATACCGATGACTTTTTTTTCAATAATCTTCTCACATAGTGATATAGAATTCCATTCTCTTTCGAGCGATTTCAAACATGGTTGGGCATCTTCACACAAATTTGAATGAAATTCTCCAATCTGCGTCGCAACAATGAAACATATTCATCGGTATTGTATTGCAAGAATGAAATGAATTCCTCACAATGAGGAAATTGAATCGGTTAATACTTATGCCCATTTCCGATGAAACTATTTGCCCAGTCGACGAATAGTTTGACTCGTGTGATGAATCTTTCCCTTTTAGTACAGAATTATTGAAACTTACACCCGCACTGGAATTCTCCACCACCAATTTTTATCATTAAACGTTACAGAATTCAGGTGCTGCTTCCTCTATCCCCCAAGAATGTATATTGAAATTCCTGATTCTTATTTCATTAACCATTCATAAACTTGCTTATAACATTTGGTTCTCCATTAGCCATCACAAGTTAGCAAAAGAAAAAAATTTCTGACTTTTAATTGCCCGTGGCCACATCTAAAGTTGTCAGGTCACTGATGTTCTTTTGTATAGAAATAAATCATCTATTCTGTTTTTGTAGCTCTGTTTTTTTGTGTTCAGTTAACAATACTCAACATTTTGATGTTTTTCAAACCTGAGATTGACAGTTTACAAGTTGTCAAATCTTCTGGTGTTTTTTGTTATGTTTGTGTAAAGTATAAAAAGTGTATATGAGTCATTCCATATTGAATGTATAAACATTTACTAGGTTGAACAATTTTAATAACAAATCAGTACTGTTATTTTACCCGTAAAGTGATCAGATACGCCACTCCTAATCAGATATTGTACACTGATTGATACACGCTGAAAAAGAGGACCCGCCAATAAATAACAGGAACCATGTATACGTTTGCTGCTTTATTGTTTATATTTTAACTGTCACACTTTTTTATCAGTTTTCAACAATTACATCTGAAAACACATCTGAAGCACAAAAACTTGTATTACATATGTATAACCTCTTATTCATTGTGCTTCCAGCATGTAATGTTGAATAGCAAACACAATGTAGTTGAACACAAGTATAGTATATTTGCGTCACGCTACAAACACGTTATATTTTCATCCCAACTACAACAAATTTGAGGTTATTCAGCGAGAAGGTCTTAATGGGAATTTTAAAATTACATAAATTTTTTATTTAATTTGAAATATTGTATACAATTTCATAACGATTTCAATGCGTTTGTTTATTTTTCCAATCTGATAATATATTCCTAATTATCTATATATATATTTAGCAATATGTCAAAAAAAGTGGTTTTTCCAATTTAAAGATATATGTACCAAATTATATGTACTGATTTTGGGATACATTCGGCTATCTGAAATGCTCATTAGGGTGGCCCTCAATTACATGATATGTGAATTATAGGGTGTTCTTGTTGTCATTGATTTTTCAACTGATTACGAATTTTTTCCTGTAATTTTATTAATATCCGAAAAACTGGAATTTTTTAATTTTTTGCAATAAACTGGGTTAGTAGCCTTTCATTTAAGATGAATATTTCATTCGTACACTGAGAGAAAAAACATTATTATAATAATAAGTGGTAAAGGTAGATTTACGACTTTTTCATTTAAAATGGCACAAAAACGGCTAAAGATTTTTGGCCAAAATTTTCTATTTCTCGTTTAGAACCTTAAAATCTTAAATTCTACCAAGGCGCTTCGCAGTACAATGTTTAGTTTGGAAAAAAAATTGAAAAAACTTCAAGAAAAATGGAAAAAATACAAAATTTTTAGCTTTTTTACCTTCCTCAACCCATAACGTCCAAACTAAGCTTTGTTTATTGTAAAAAATTAAAAAATTCCAGTTTTTTTTTTTTTTTTAATTTAATTTTTTAATTTTTAAGCCCACGAAAATGGTTTAACTGTGTTATATTTTGAAATACAACTAATTTTTAAAAAAAAACTCGTGGAATAAATATTGTTTCTGAGTCCCCAAAGATTCATATTCAACAATAAAAAAAGTTATTTTTCGCAAAAAGTCGTTTTTGACATATTGCTATATATATTAGTATATTATAATAAATATATATATACTATATTAGTAATTATCTTGGGTTTTTCCCTTCAATTGGATATAACACTGTGAGACAAAATTAAATTGTTTTCAAAATGATGGGGTTCCACTACCACTTGGGCTAAGATTTGTGTTTTGGAGTGCTCGGACACATATAGTGAAGTTTTATGGCGGTAATTTTTGTGGAACATTTTGACCGCGCCCCCCCCGTCATTTTCGAGCAGTTTTTTGCGAGTTTTCAAAAAAAAGTAAAAATTATGGTTATGCGTGACAGTTAGAGGGCTAATTTGTGCCACAAAAATGTTTATCTCAATCTTTTCTATAAACTTATGAACATGTTTTGTACCTCAGAAGTAAGGAACACACAATTTTGAATGCCGATATTTTGCAGGAAAGTTCCGAGGGGCGGAAACTTTGACCCGCCCTAAAAACAAAAAATTCTGATCAGATCTGGCAAAACGCCGATGCACGTGTATTTTTTTTAGACCTTTCTATCAGAATCCGTTGACCCCATCATTTTGTTTGCTGTCGCACAGTGTAATTTTTTAACTATATTTAAATTTATTAAATAAATAAATACTATATTTAAATTTAACTTTATTTTTTGTTTTATATATTTTAGCTCGAACAATCATTGAACGCGTTTTTCTTTCAATTGGAAATGATTTTTTCAGTATATTTGGCATTTTAAATTTAAATTTACTTTTTTAAATATTAAAACGATGATATAACAAAGATCTCGATTTGAGCTCGAACAATCATTGAACTCTAAGGTACAATTACTTACATTTTCTTTTTAGTATGAGTAGTTACTTTGATATGGAATGACTGCAATACATGTGGTGGTCCACCGACTCGTCGCTGTTATCTGTATTGCAGAGCGGAGATAGGCAGCATATTTTCCATTTCGATTTGATTGACAAGCTAATGACAACTGCGGTCAAAATCCCAAAATAAAAGGAAAACATTTTCCGCAGCCACTTTATCTTGGTATGATAGTTGCCAAAAGCAAATGATTTTTTTGTTGTTGCTTTTTACAGCATAAGGATGTGAAGAACTTCATCTCGGTAATGTTCCTGTCCGCAAAATAAATGACGTGTCAATATTGATTATGTTGTTAATGGTGTTGGAGTGAACTTTTCAGATGTCTTTTAATTTTCCAGAGTGGTTTTGTGAGCACCAAAATTCTGTTTTTCCATTTTGACAATTAAACGCATATGTCACATTGACAATGCCGATGTCGGGCGGATAACTTATGGAGTTGGTATGTGATTTTAAACCTCAATTCATAATTCTTGCCACTTCAAGTTTCTACGAAATAATAAATCATTTAGTAGGCGACTGCTAGTATTTTCTAATAAGAAAATATATGTGCTGATGCCGTTCTTTTTTCGATATTGTAGTGGTTTCAATGACATTAATACAATTAAGGAAAACACTCTGCGCGTAACAGAAAATAAATAGTAAAGTTGTCAATGACTCCAAACAATATTAATATCAAGATTTTACAATTCAAACTTAAAAAAAATATATATTAAATTGTGACGCCCAATTTCACCAAACGTAGTTAAAGCTAAGTGACCATACAAACTGACAGCTAAAACTGTTCGTTAGCTCTAACTGAATATGGTGAAATCGACCGTGTATATCATTTCATTTTAAAAAATATATACTTTAAATCAAAACAAATTACATATCGAGGTTTAATCGACAGTACTTCATAAGAAGGAAAAAATCCAAAATGGGTATTTGTATTTAAATTATTACAGAAAAATCAGAGCCATCTATTGGTGAAATCAGTTTGTTTCATTCTTCTAAAAGTTTTTAGTTCTAGTCAAAATACAACAGCTCGAAAAGTCGTTTTTGGGCGAAATAAAGGCAGATCCTCCTAAGTTTATAATGTAGTGTTAATAAAACTAAAAAAAAAATAGTTGAATATTATGTAAATAAAATGTATGGTCGTAATTTGCAACAATTCGACGAATAGCGAGCACAGGTGGCCGATTATTACTACCATAGAATGACAAAAACGCTTGAAAATTTGTAATTGGAGAACGATTATTCTGAAAAAAATTTTAATAATTTGTAAACGTTGTTGTTGCTTATATCTATTCATTATGAAATTGAACACTTTACTGAATACAATGGGAAAAATAACAGATCATGACTTTCTACACGCTGAAAAATCTGTATTTTTTTAATGTTTAATGTGTTTGTGGCTCTTCGCAAAAATACTATACTTGTGCCCAAACACATTGTGGTTGCTATCCAATATAAGATGCTTGAGACACAATGATTACTAAGCTATAATGTATGTTTTTGAGACCAAAATGTGGCCTTGCTTATTGAAAGCTGCTAAAACTAAAAACAAGGCAGACAACAAAGAAACAAAAAGGAAGCAGATCTTAAATTCATGAAAAAGTGCTTTCAAACATGTACATGTTTCATGCAATATGTTGCTGGGGCCGATATTTTTCAGCGTGTACAAATGGCCGAAACGTCACTTGGAAATCATATGACTCAAATTGGAAAACCTTTTATAAAGAAATTTTTAATGGAATGTAATGGGATACCATGTTGTTTATAGAACTTCTTGTGGAATCACATTTTCCATACACTCTCCAAAAGTGTTAACAACAAAATGTTTTAAATTAAATTTCAAGCATCGTCGTCAATCACCTTGGCAACGCCAGCATTTGAGGTGAATAGTCATCAGTGCCTTGAGTTTAAAAGTTAAACAAAAATCGCTAGTGTCTATTTCAAATGAAGTCTAGAAAATCGAAAACATAAGATCCAAAGCCATAAGCAATAAATTATCATTATATTTTCATACGCTACAAAAATGTAAACTGGTATTGTTTACCCTTTCCCAATATAATTGACAAACTGCTTTGAGGCATTTTAATACTCTAACACTATTATAGTAGTAGCAACATGTGAAATCATTGGCCATCATTTCAAATAATGGCTGGTAAATAACATCCATTATAAACAAACATCGATAACAATAAAAAGGCTGACAGTTTGTAACAACAATGAAAATGTTTCTCACATAGTGGCATCGAAAACAATTGCCAATGACCAATGAAGAGGAGGTAACAGAATAACCATCATTGTTGTCCCTGGTGTCCTTAAAGGACTCTTAATGCTGTTGTCATTATGTTGTTGCCTGATTTGGTTCAGTTGGTGATGTTAACATGTTTACATTAACTGGAATGGGTATTGTTGTTAGTACTGGGATATCGTTTGTTGATGATGTTGCTCCAGTGGCTTTCCGAGAAGCGCCAACGGCATACAATGAGGACGGTATATTAAGTTTATCACATCGTCCTTGAAAACTGTGTTAGTAGGTTATGACACAAGGATCTGATACAATGGCATCTTGTAAAATATTTAAAAGGATGAGCAATATGTATTTTCTGGCGATTTTGTTTTATTTTTAAAAATGTGTAATTAGAGCAATAGACGGCTGTTACCTCGCTTAGTGACGGCGACACTATCGAGTATTTAGTCATGAAAAAGTTTCGCAAAATACCGTTCGGAACCGGTGTAAAACTATAGGTCGCAATCAGTGGGTGTAAAACTAGAACGCGTACAGCTTACTGGTTGTGAGAAGCCCTTCGTGATCCGTTCATAGAATGTAACGGAAACCATTTATTAATTTTTTTTACATTTGAAATTGTGACTGTCCGAAATTTCCGAAAGGTCACAATTTATTTATTCTTGCCACAGGTAACTTGTCTAGTGATGGCGACACTAACGAGTTGTCAGTCATGAAAGAGCTTCTCAAAAATCGTTAGGAGACGGTGCAAAAGTGTGGTTCTCCATCAGTGAATACAAAAATATTTCGGGAAAATATACTAGTCAACTTCGATATTAATACGGGTAATTTTTAACAGGCTTAAAACCATAAAAACTCCTTATCGTAGTACCATTATATGAAAATGCTATTCCCATCCTTTTCGCTACGTATTTTCGCTATAGTATTTATTTGTTCAAAGATCTTTCGTCCGCCTCCGGATGCTGATTTACATCTGCCAAAGATGCGGTTTAGAATTTTGCCCCTCTTTACAAATTATTTGTCAATCTAAGTTTAATAGTAGGGTGGAAAAAATGTCAGCCCAGTCATTTCGGTTTGTTTTTCCAATTTGGCCGATGATGTCCTTTCGAGTCTATTGTCCAGTGTATGCAATGAGTGCAACGGGAATGTTAATGTCATTTCGTTTGTATTCGAATCTGCCTTAAGTACGAGAACACGAAGTGGAATCTTTGTAATGCCACCATTCAATGTTGCCAATGTTTATCTTTCAGAATAGAAAATATTCAAACGGAGAGCGTTCGAGTCAGCGGCATAGAGGTGGCTTGTTGTCCACGTTGGTGTGCATGTTGATGTTGTTGTGTGCAGTTGTGCTTCGTTGATCCCTTGATAGACTTCACGTGCCACACGTAAATTGTGGATATAACTTTATAGGAATATCAAACAATGCAATCTTGTTTCCCCCAAGTTTTACCTTTTCTCTTAAGATTGTGATTCTTCCCCAGGAAACGTTTGCAACATTTTCGTTGGTGCTATTGTTGCCAAGAGAGTGAGAGAGAGAGAGAGAGAGGGATAGAGGAGTAAGTAATTGTGATGTCGATTTTTTTTCGCTTTTCATTATTCCGATATCGTTACAACATACGTACAAGGCGACAGCAAATACGGTTGCACTCAGGCGTAATAAGTATTGCAAGTACTTGCAATATTTGCATGTTAAATTGGAATGAACAAAAGTGTTTAGTGTAAGTTTTGTTTTATTCGATTAAAGATTAAATTGTATTTGCTCCATTTAATGTTATTTTCTGATGCAACGTAGGATGATTAGGGATATAACTGATAGCAGATTTTTTCCTAGGAACTCTTTGGTGTCCACATCCACTTTCAAAAGTTACAAAACTTCTGTGATTCGGTGTTTGAAAGGCGTTATTATTAACTTCAGTCAAGTCACTACAGCAAATTTATAACTTCTCTGTAATTTTCATACCGATTTGCACTCATTTGGTTGAGGTTCACAAAGGCGAATGGCTGAAATCTTAAAAGAACCGTGTGGACATGCGTTGGACCAATTACACTGTGCAACATCAATTTTGGGGGGTGGACGAATCCCGCGCCAAATGATCACACTAGGTGACTATAGTCAAACCCCCAAAACTTAGACCGCTGTGTGACTACACTTTTTTATGGGCGCGGCAAGCTTGAATTTTCTTATCCGATACTGTTAACATATCTGCAATGAAATTTGACAAGGATTATTTTCGTAGAATATTTAAATGCTCTATTTCAAAGCTTTAAGGATCCTTTTCGTCATATGTTCAAAAAATACAAAAATTGTACACTAAAATTACTAGCTAGGGCTTCAGAATGTTTGACGAATTTATTCCTCATTATATTCCGTTATGGGTTGTCAAAGACTAAAATTCTCTATCTGTATTTTCAGACGTCGTTTTTGTCCTTTTTTGAAACACGGTCAGGACAACTACACCAAAATGACCGGCAAATATACAAATGATCTACCAGTTTATAGTGGAATAGATTTCGCACCAGGATTTCGCAGACGAGAATCCTTCATCTTAAATTTGCATATGTCCTTTTAGTCCTTTTTATAAATTGAAATCGGGAATGGTCTATTATGAACACAGTATGTACATATTGTCAAACAAATATGTATATATTGCTCAAGAAGTTTCTCTTTAATGTTCATTTGTCCTTTAGTAGCTTTTGAAAAAATTTCCCAAAATTCCACCAAAAGTAAAAACAACAATGTTTTATGCCAAAAAATATGGAAGAATTGATGTATTTATGCAAAAATTTAATATTTTACAAATCAAATACAATATTAATCACAGTCTCTAAATCAAATAAATTACTTTGTGACTCATTCGGTTCTTCTCCTACGGTTACTTCACCAACATATTTCCCCAAGTATTGTCGCTGGAGGAGTTATTCCTCTGTATCTGTAATCATTTAATGTCTTATAGTAAAATTTCTTATAATCAAAATAAACCATTTTAGTTAAATTTTCAGATTTCAAGATTTCAGTTTTTAAAAAAAGGACTAAAAGGACAAATTCAAGATGAAGAATTCACGTCTAAGAAATCCTGTAGTATAATCAATTTCCCAATAAATTGTAAGAAGGAATTAATTCGTAAAACATTCTGGTTGATGAAGAAACTTTAAATGTGTGTAGGTTTGTGTAGAAACATTTTCAGCAGCATCTAGTCCAGTATCTACTCACACTTATCACTAACCGGTCATTCGTGTATCGTAATATTTGTCACTATTTACACGTTTCTTACCTACTTACACACTCTGGTCCCGAAGTTTTGAAAGTTCTATTTATAGAACGCAACTATTCTTATTGTTGTTTGTGTACAATTTTTGGTCTGGCACCGCCATATGATTTCTCAAGTTCAATAATAAATATATTAATTGTTTTTCGTGGAAAGCGATAGCAGCCAGATCACATCTGTAAACTATACGAGTTCCATAACTTTTTGATGCTAGCTAAAATGCTAAAGCTATGAATTAAGAAATTTTGAAAGTCAATTTATAATACACATATATGTATATTGAAAAGAATATATTAATACTTACACGCCGAAAAAAAAGGCCTCTGTAACATACTCTCCCAAACATATTCTGCAGGAACCATATATATACAAACAATTATATGTTTGCAAGTCCTAAACTCAGGTGTATTTAAATGCAAATATTCGCAAGTTTAGTGACAAATATGTATTCTTTTACGTGGAGACATATGCGTGCTTCATTACTTACGTGGAAGCATTCACGTGTTTCTCCCAAACCTCCATATACTTACGTGGAAACATATCCGTATTTTCTCCCAAACATAATAATATTTAGAAATAAATTATTCTTTCTTTATTTATTTACTATAATTCAAATTATAAAAATATTTATAATGACCCTTTTACATTTACTTGCTGAAAGCATTACTTTTTTTATGAAATGAGAATCTGCTGCCATTTTGCTTCTCCTTTCTTTGTTTTCTCTCACTTTTTGTTTTCAGAAGGTTTCAACTATGCGTTGGTTATCACTATGCGTTGGTACACAATCATTGTCCTTATATACAACTCTAGTTTATGCAAGATAAGAGTTTATTAATTACATGTGTTTTTTTATTATATTTCACAAATGGCCCGCCATTCCGATTTTTTCAGTAGAGGCTCGGACAAAAACAGGAATTCACGTTATTGCCCTTTGCAGGTTGTTTCCTCAAAATCGTTTCTCACTTTGGTCGAACACATAAATATATGCGAAACACATACGCAGGAACCACAGCAACATCACAAATCATTTATTCTTATTCATTTATTGTTTCTTCTTTTTTCACTGATCAAGCCATTTTAATATCCTCTGTCCGATGAACCATTGACGACTGAATACATCTGTAATTTGCCCGCACGTTCAGGAATATTTGTAAATCATTCATTGAGAGCGTAATACAAAAATACAGATACACACTTATAAGCCATACACACTCGTTAACCCTCTTTTATTATCTTGCTTTCGAGAGAGCATAAACAGTGCAACAAACACGGCTTTATTTATGTCACAAACACTAATATATTTGGGTGGCAAACACTTATGTTATAACATATTAATCATTGTGTCTTAAACATGTAATATGGAATAGCAATCACAATGCCTTTGGGCACAAGTATATTATATTTCCGACAAGCTCCAAACACATGTTCTATTTGCATCCAAACAACAACAAAAAAAAACAGATTTTTCAGCGTCTACACACATTTATCACAAAACGGTCATTCGTGTAGCGTAATATTTGTCACTACCTATACGTTGCTTACCTATTTACTCGTTCTGGTGCCGAAGGTTTGAAAGTTCTATTTATATCACGCAACTATTCGTATTGTAGTTTGTATTCTGTTTTTGGTCTGGCACTGCCATATGATTTCTAAATTTTAAAAGTGTTTAATGGAAAGCAATGACAAAATATATCATAACTTTCTGATGCAAGCTAAAATTTTAAAGCCATGAATTAAGAAATATTGAAAGTCAATTTATACATGAAGAATATATAAATATTTATATACCCAGTGTTCACAAAAATGGATGCGGATTCGGTTCTACACCGTTACGAGTCCGTAAAAACACAAAACGGCGAAATTTGAGTTGTCGAAAACTTTTCGAATCCATTGTAGCTTTGTAAAAACATAAAGAAACGAATAAGTTAAATTGCGATTTACCAAATCCGTTTCGAACCATTTACAAGGTCGTACAAACATAAAGAGCGAATCAGTGAAATTGGGATTTGGCGGCTCTGTTATAAGTCGAAATGAGAGTTTAAGGAAACAAATTTGTAATTCCAAACATCTCGTCAGGGAACCAAACTCGTATTTTGGTACTGTTGACTACAGTAATGTTTCTTGAAGAAATTATTTAAATATTGAAATCGTAGTTATAGAGTAGATCCAAGGATATATTTCAATTGCAGTGAATAGAATTAAATGAAAAATTATTTGTTTGTATAAAATATTAGACTAAAACATTAAAAGTAAAGTCATTTCGGAAACTACCAAAATTTTTAACCCACCAAAAGTGTATTACGATGCAAGTCGGGCAAATTGGTCCTAAATCTAATTTCATAATTGGAAATTGTATTTATCCGAAACGAAATATACGCCCTTTTAAAGGGCATCTCAGCAAGACTGCACTTTTTAAATTTAGTGTTTGTGCAAGTCAAATCCGAAATTTGCCAACTGTCACATATGTTTATTCCGATTATTAAAAATGGAGCGCCTTACGAAAGACCAACGCATTATAATTGTGAAAACTTATTACAAAAATTTGGAAAGTCGAGAAAATGAAATTGGATCGGTTATGGACAAAAGGACTCCTGTGTCTCAACGTACCGGTCGGGTTCTTGAATGCATTGCTGCTGTTAACGAGAGTATCGCCAAAAACCCGAAAACATCAATTCGGCATCGTTCTGTACAACTTCAAATTTCACGAAGCAAGCGCCGACGAGTTCAATGGGTTATAAAGCAAAGTCAATGGCAATTTTTCAAAAAAAAGTCATCTTCTCCGATGGAGCCCATTTCCATCCGAATGGCTTCGTAAATACGCAAAATTTTCAAATTTGGGGCTCTGAAAATCCGTTTGCCATCCACGGGAAACAATTCCACCCACAACCAGCTACTGTTTGTTGCGGACTTTGCTATGGCGGCGCGATTTCGAAGATGAGGCCGAAATTGCAGTTACCGTGAACGGCATTCGCTATGGAAATAAACCAGAAACAGTTCGTCGGCTCAAATCCGAAATCCAACGCGTCGTCGGTGAGTTACATCCACATCTCTGAAAAAAGTAATGGATAATTTCATAGAAAGAGTTATTGCTTGTCATCAGAGCCCTGGCGGTCATCTGACAAATACTTTATCCTAACATAATCGGAACATGTCTGCTTTACAATGCAATAACAAAAACCGATGAGTGTTCGAACTCACGGACGATGTGTTAACAATTTTTTGTCACACGGTACCTGTTCGATTTCTATGAACACATTAGTAAATGTTACATTGGAAAATAAAAAAAAGTTGTTTTTGTGCTGGAGGCTCTTTTGCTAGTGCACCTTCTTTTTTCTTACATCTGTTTAACATCAGATATAATATTGTTAAAATAAATAAAGCATTATTTAGGCCACCGAAATAATTGTTTTTGTTTTGTCATAAACAGAGCGACGACGATCTGGTTGTTTGAATGGTGGCATACAACTGAATAAAAAGCAACATTTAGCTCACTGAAATAATTATTTATGTTTTGTCATGAACAGAGCGACGACAAAAAGTATTGAATAGTATAGAGAACTTATTGCACTCTTTTTCCACTCTCATGTAGAGAGTCTGAGTAAAAGAGCATAAACGAGTCTTATTCTCTTTATAGAATTTTTCAATATAAATGCAATATTTCGACAATGTTATTACATAAACAATACAAAAACAATACAAATATGTTATTACATAAACAATACAAAAATGTTTCAGAAGGCGTCAATGTTTCACATCAAAATTATGAATGGACCAAGTTATGACAAAAAGAGAATAGTACGTTTTAAATCATTCGTCGGATGTCGCCAGTGCTTTTGAGTCATACAATTCGTTCCATGAGTTCTCTGTACTATTCAATACTCTTTGGAGACGACGACCTGGTTGTTTGTTCGCTGCCGCTGCATCACTACCATCGTTATTTGGAGACAGTTACTATTGTTGTACAACAACCACGTGTTGTTATTTGGCGACAGTTACTATTGTTGTACAACAACCACGTATGTGATGCTAACGCTGTGTATTGTTTGCATGTGATCACTTTGATGGATTGCCCTACCCGTGCCTATAGATGTTACGACATCAAAAATCACAACTATCTCAAAAAATACGTGTTTTTATTTTAACATGAAAAAGTGCATTCTTACTTGGACACCCTTTATAGCCAAATTTACATTTGCTATTTCATTTTCGTAGCCACTGTCTTTTACAGTACTGGTTAATTTATACATAGTTTCACATACATATGGTTGCATTTACAGGATACTCGTATTACCAAGTTTTAATTGTTAACATTTAAAAATATTATGATGCATATTATTTAACTAAATTAAATTAAACAAATACTGAAACATTCTAATGCTGGAACATCTTTCCACAATAAATTACGGTACACAAACGACACATTTTTTATATATCCTGTAACATTTTTGCCACACAAACCGTCGCACCCCTAATGTACAACATAAAAGAGAAAACTAAGTTTTGGATTTTATAGTAGCATAATATCTACGTATGGGTGAAAAAATATTTGAAAATCTGCAGAGAAACTTTTTAATCCTTAAACAAACCGTAGAGTTTCTGTGTTCTTTTAAATCGAAGTATGGAAAACAATAAGTTATAAGACGCAGTAAGAAGTTAGAAATTCACAAACAATTTCCTTAATGCTTTGTAAATATTTACGCAATAAAATCCATTAAAAAGTAACAATTGGTTTACTTTTTGACTTAGAAAGCAATAAGATTGCAGACGGGTGGCAAATGCTTGGAGGCCCCTCATACTAAAAGTTAAAAGAATTGAGCTACTGAGCACACGTTCTCTACCCCCCTCTGCTATGTCAGTGGCAACAACTGTGGCATTAGGGGTTGTGATTTGCTTTTCATGCAGCCCACAAATTTTAACTTAAGCCACTAAAAAGTTTCACAACATTTTCAGCTTATGCGGTATGGGAGGGGGTTTGATTTGAGCGTAAACCTTTTTTTTGCAATAAAGCATATAGATTTGTGTGGAAAGAAGAATCAGGCAGTCGCTTAGTCAAGAAATTGTTTCAGTATTAAGATTTAAGTGTTTTTTTTTGTTTTCAAAAGTAATTTTTTATATTTTATAAATTTGTATATAAATGGATGTATGTTTAGCCTTGCCGTGTTGCCATGTAACCAAATTAAAGATACTCATTGCAAAATTCAATAAAATTAAACGCAAAATAATAATAGGTTACGTTAGGCTGTCCCTATTCATGGTTTTAACATTGCTATAACACGGGACCTCATATTCCTTACTTTTGAACCTCGGACTCAAGTCGGATTTACCTAAAAAACAGAGATAAATTAGCCCCAGACAAACATATAAATCCTATGCAAAAGGCTCCTAAGAATATTCAACTTAACTCCCTTAAAAATCTACTAGATCTGCGAGGAGAAGATGATTTTAAAAATGTTCCCCTGCTCTGACAAGAGCTTGGGGAGTATCATAGGATTTTTCAGATGCCATGATTGGTTTTTGATTCCCATAGCTCCGGCAGAACCATTGAGAAATATAACCGAGTTTATTCCCCTCTTTACGTTCTCTCAATGACTACGAGGTAGTAGACCATTTCATTGAGTTGGAGTTGGAGTTGTATTTTACTCTTTGGTTGGACATAAAACGCAAAAAAATTACATGTGTTGTCAGGGGACACCAGGTAGGAACGAAGTTCCTTTCGATAGACATTGTGTACTAGTTAGTTCCAATACGCTTAAGGCGCACGTTGAAAAAGACGATAATTTAAATGGTTCTTTAAGAAATTATACTTTTTGGAAAATGATAAGGTTTTTTTAAAAATTTTTTTTTTGTTAAAGAATGTATTTTGAAACAAAAGTTTATTTTTACGTCCTTTCTTTAAGAATATATATTATATTTTGCCGAAAAGGTGCTTAGAGAGATACTTCTTTTATTCAAAGCTAATGGTTTTTTTAAGAAAAGGTATTTTTTTAAGAAGAAGTACTTTTTGTAAGAAAAAGCCATAAGTGTATGAATTCTATTTTACAAATAAGTACTTTTTTCAGAACAGGTACTCTTTAAAGAGGAGGTAATCTTTTTAGGAAAAGGATATTTTTTAAAAAAATGTACTTATTTTCAGAAAGGGAACTTATCTCAATAAAATATAAGAAAATATATTATTTTATTTTTAAGAAAAGGTACTTTTAAGAAAAGTGATTTTTGTAAGAAAGGGTTTTTTTAAGATTTTTAATTTAATTTTTGTTAAACTTCTTTCACTTTCCAAAATATATCTACATTTTATTGGATCCAAAACAACAATATATGGGAATACAGCTAAAAAAAGTGACTTTTGGAAGTGACATGTCTCTGATTTCGACGAAATTTTTTGGAAAGGGAGAGTATCATAAGCGAAAATTTCCCCCAAAATTTGATGTTGTTTGGAATTTTTTTGTGGCTTTTATTGACCAACAACCACGTTTTTCACATATTTTTTATTTGATAATAACTCGTAAACTAACTTAAAATTTTTAAATTTCTCTGGCATATTCAGAACAGAATTGGTATTAGAAAAAACTGAAAAACAAAAATAGATTTTAAAAATTATTTGAAAAATTAAATTTTTTCTCAAATAACTTTGTGTAGCAAAAAAACCCATCCTATGAAAAATCCGAAAAAAATATATGTGAAGGCTACGTCTTCTATGAACATTATACCGTTTTCCACATATATATACAGCAAAAAAGTGAAGTGACTTTTTTAGATGGATTCCCCATTAACTAAATATTATTTACAGGCTCCACCTATAAAAGTTCCCATTAGACAAGAAATGTTCCAACATATGTGGGATACCTAGTTAGCCTAGACACAAACCAATGCAAAAGTTCCCAATATAGTTACTAATACTGGGTTGTAGCATAATAGGGTTAAAATGAAGTTGTTTAATTTTTTTTCATTTAGCACCCATCCCGCAACGTGCGATAAAGAACTCCGTTCCAAAATTAAAGGGAATGCGTATTTTCGATCGACGCAACCAACATAAAATACTAGTATCAATGAAACACAATTCAAACTTAATTTGCTGCATGGTGTACTTCTGGTTGCTTATTTTTTAACATGTTTAAAACATGTTGTCGTACGAAAACACTAAAAAACAATCTCTTCATCTTGACGTTCTCCTCACTTCATTCCACAAAAACGACCAAGTACATTCTAATGTGAAGCAATTGCTGTCAGAGCTCGGTGTATAGACCCGCTGACATGGAGTCACGGTGCCTGGGCCCAACTCCGTTACAGGGAAATTATAAGTAATAATACAAAATTTGGCTTTATACCTCAAGATTCTTCTTTTATTTTATTTTTTTTTATTTCACCCGAAGTTAATCTCATTCAGCGTAAATTTAATTGTATTTGTTGGTAAACCGTATAAAAAATTTAATCATGTCTGCAAAAGCTATACAATTAACAAAAAGTTAAAAAAAATATTAAAGAAAAAGTTTGTCCCTCCCGAGATTTTAACCTGGCACACACACATCAGCTTGCCAATTCGCAGAAACATACATGTTGATTTGTTACACTTAGATTGCTCAAGCGAAGTTTAGTTGTCTAAAATTTCATTTGTAGAAAATATAATTTCTCCAGATAAGCATTAATAAATGTTGTTTGCTTAACCATGTCAAGTATGTAATCATGTTTGCAAAAGAAACACACCTGTGCAAAAAATACAACTGAAACAAAAAAAAAGCAAAAAAAAAAAAAAACTATTTTTGTCTCTATGGGGACTTGAACGTGGATCACCCGTCAGCTCGTTGTTTGTCAGAAATGCATATAAATGCATGTACAAATTATATGTTATTTTTCTTTCTTCGAGCTGCTCTTCTACAAAATCAGCTTTTATATTGAAAATGATAAATCTACGTGTTTAATACCCACCGCAATAGAGAAGATTGTCCCAAGTTTAATTGCTCCTTGCAATGTTCCTGTCAATATAAAAGTGTTAACTTCTTGTGTTAGATGTGGGTGTTTTGGAAGCTATGAATACAGATTGCAGATATGTTTTTGCAGTCTGACCATCAGAATAAAGCTACGCAAATACATTGTACCCTGTTTGCTCAAAAATGTGTCAAACTATTTCAGGGTCGATTTTGTGATCACACTTTACTTTTGTTGACTATTTTAGCACCTACTGAGGTCAGATGTCTTTTTCATATTAATTAAACAAACAAATAAATTTTTTTTAACATATCTCTCCAACTGGTCCTGAAATTTTTTTCGCTTTTTGTTGTTTGGATGCAATTATAACGTGTTTGTCGCTTGTCACAAATATAGTATACATAACAAACATATTAAATAAAATAAAATAAATGGTTTCCCATTACATCCCATGAAGGGACCGGGGAGAACTTCTCACAATCACTGAGCTGTGCGCTTTCCAGTTTTCACTCACTGATTGGGACCTACAGTTTTACACCGATTCCGAACGGTATTTTGAGAAGCTTTTTCATGGCTATATACTCGATAGTGTCGCCGTCACTATGCGAGGTGACCGCCGCCGAAAGAAATTAATTTTTTTTTTGAAGGTGGTCAGAGCAGGGTTCGAACCCAGGATCTCATGTACAAGAGCCGCGCACACTAACCATTGCACCACCGACGGCCACAACATATTATGTTTGCTATTTAATACAACATGTTTGGCACACAATGATTAATAGGTTACAGTATATGTATTTGTGTCCTAAATGCGGCTTTGAAAACACTGATGTCTGTCATAATAAAGAAACAAAAATGAGCAGATATTCAATTCACGAAAACAGTGCTTGCAAACATCTACATATTTCCTGCAATATGTTTCTGGGGCCGTCCTTTTTCTGCGTGAAGAATACGGAACGATTATTCGGCCTGGTCTTCCCAGCGGAGTCTTGTTCGTCCTCTTTGCTTCCTCCTGCTTCCATCGGGAACGTTATCGAAAACCTTTCGCGCTGGCTCGCCTTCATCCATTCTGATAGCATGGTCTAGCCAACGCAATTGGCCTAATTTTATTCTCCCTACTATGCCCACGTCAGAATACAAATCATATAGCCCTTGGTTCCAACGACGTCTGTACTCGCCGTTTTCCTTTACAGGACCATATACAGTACGGAGAATTGTTCTCTCGAATACCCAGGTAGTTTTTATCCACTTCCAATATGACCCAAGTATCGGAGCCATATGTCAGGACAGGTAAATTGAGAGTTTGGTGTAGCTGGACTTTTGTCTGTCGAGAGAGGATTGTGTTCTTAAACTGCTTGCTGAGCCCAAAATGCCATATATTTGCAAGCACAATTCTCCTATTTATCTCCAGGCTGCCGTTGTTGTCCTTGTTCACGGTGGATCCAAGGTATATAAATTCATCTATCACTTCACGATTAAATCGGTTGGCAACGTTTAAGCGAAGACCATGTCAACAGGTGTGTCTATTCGTAGACACGATCAATTTTGTCATGACCTCATTAACGGCAAGTCCCACCTCCGCTGTTTCTTTATCGATTCTGGAAAATTCTGCAGTAACCTCTCTGAAAATTCGCCCAATTATGTCAATGTAGTCAGCATACGCCAGCAACATATGGCTTTTCGTGTTAATGGTCTTGTTCGTATTTACTGCAGACTTTCTCATTATTATCACCATTAAGATGTTGGAGAAATTGCACGAAAGTGTGTCGCATTGTCTCAGTCCTCGATTGGTTCAGAATAGTTCGGTGAAGTCTTCCCCACCTTCGCTGCTGATTTGGTGTTAGTCAGAGTCATTCTACACAGGCGGATCAGTGTTGCCGGAATCCCAAATTCAGACAAAGCTTCGTACAATTTTCCCCGTATGTTTTTACCGAAAGCTGCTTTGTAATCGACAAATAGATGGTCTGTATCGATTCGCTTTTCGTAGGTATTTTCCAGGATTTGGCGTAGCGCGAATATTTCGTCAGTCGTGGACTTGGCTGATACTGATAAGGTCCAATCAGATTTTCAATAATTCTTTCACATAATATGCTCGACAAGACCTTATACGCGATGGATAAAAGACTGATGCCGCGTTAGTTGGAACAGACACACGGATCACCCTTTTTGAATACAGGACATAATACACTCAAACACCAATCGTCAGGCATAGATTCCCCAAGCCATATACCGCATATAAGTTGATGCATGTGCGCTAGCAGTCCTTCGGCACTGCCTTCAAAGGTTCAGCGGGTTGCCCATCCACACCAGCGGCTGTATTATATTTTAGCCGGGAGATTAACGTTCTAAGTTTGCCTTGGGGGGGGGGTTGGTACAATCTACACCGCCTGCCGCAATCATTACCTCCTACTCTTCAGTGTAAGAATCTGAGTGGAGTATTGCTGAAAAGTGGTCTCTCCACATTTTGAGCATACACTGCTTCTCAGTCACCAGTTTCCCATACTCGTCCTTGTAGGAGGGCAGCCCATTATTGGGCCATTTATTCAATCTTCTTACCCTTTGGAAAAACATTCGGGATTCACCATTCATCCTGCACATTTCTTTTGTTTCACTCTCTCTCTACTCCCACTGCCATTTTTATAGTTATAAATAATAAGTCTAAATAGTTGGTTTTCCTCCCTTCCTAACTTTTTGTACCGCTCACTCGCAGCACGCGTTGCAATGCGACATTCTTCGTCGTACCATGGCTTATCCTTCTGCGGTTTTTGATAGCCAAGTTCAGTCCTTGCAGCGGTATCCAAAGAAGGGGAGATGTGCTTCCACTGCGCATATGGGTCTTCGGGAGGGGGGGTATTCTGCTCTATCAGGAGAGAGAGCTTTTGTCGATAGGACGTTGATATCTCCGGTATTTGCAGCTTGTCAATATCCAGCTTTTCCCGTGATCGGTTTCGTACGTTTTTCGCCCTGCTCAGTCTTGTGCGAACTTCCGCAACCACCAGGTAATGATCCTAGTCAATATTGGCACCTCGAATCACACGTACATCCATTACAGTAGAAGAGTGCCTACCATATATTACCAAGTGATCAATCTGGTTCTTCGTCCCCTGATCAGGAGATATCCAGGTCGCCTTATGAATGCCCTTATGCTGGAATCGTGTGCTACTAACTACCACGTTATTTGCGGTGGCGAAGCCTAGCTGTCATATTCCATTGTCGAAAGTGGTATCATATAGACTGCGGTTGTCGATGGTTTGGCGAAAAATATTTTCTTCCCCAACTTGGCATTAAAATCGCCTAGAATAATCTTAATGTCGTGGTCAGGGCAGCGTTCGTATACTTCCTCCAGACGCTTATAAAATGATTCATTGAACTCTTCGGCTTTATCCTCTGTCGATGCGTGCACACAAATTATGGAGATGTTGAAATATTTCGCATTGATGCGAATTGTGGCTATGCATTCAATGCCTGGGATCATCATGATTCAGCCGCCCATTATAGACCAGACGCTGACCAGAATGCAGTGAATCGAAACTTGATTTTGGTTTGTTCAATTTTGATCCGCCATTGGCCTGGGGTGTTGGGTCATCATTCTCCAAAGGATAGAAGACTATGCCCACTAGTACGAGAAGCTTCGGTGACAGAGCCTACGCATAATCCTGATTTCATTTTTCGCTTTGAATTTTTATTAATGTCAGAAAACTTGCTAGCAATGGAGTAGTTCAATCATTCCATCCAATTTTAGTACCCACACTATATGTTTGGCGACAACTGATTCTCAGTACCTCCTATAGTATGGTCAGTTGGCGTTAACTAGAGCAACGGCTGTCCCACTACAAAATTATAGGCACCGTTCAAATTGTGCATAGAGCATATTTAATTTGAGTATCCATATTTGTCTATTACTAGGTGGACCCCTTCTTTGGAGCCTGTAGATTCCATGCATCCGACAACTTATTTTTATTAATTTTCCGTGTTCCTACATTTTTCTCCAATTTAGGCTTTTTATAATTATTTTAATCTCGTCCCACTCAATACAGCAATCCAGTTTTGGAGGCCACAATTGTATGGGTAATATTTTGTAAGAACATACAAATTTTTGCCCAAGAATTAGGGTAATATTTGCTCATGTGTGGCCACATTTTTGTTTGCAGCAAAACCAATTTGTTTTGCCCAAAATTAGCTGATTTCGTGTTTGCCTCTCAAAAGTTTTGTTTGTTTTCGTCAAAATTACACAAATTTTTCAATTAATAAATCCATCATCATGTTTGCAAATGCTCATTAAGTCGATGGCAAATTAACTCATCTAACGAAACTTTTCTGTCCAGCTTACCAAATAAGAATATCATTAATAATTTTTTAAACAAAATTATAATCTGAATGGCTTTAGTTTAAATGTTTTTCACATCCTTTATTGTAGCCTTTCAAAGTTTGTTATTGTCTTACAAAAGAATATTTTCTTTTGCCACAAACCTGACATTTGTAATCACCAAAACAAGAAACAAACTCAGTTAACCATTTGGCATTTGAATTTGTATAACGAAGATTATCAAGGACGACAGTATTCCACTTTTTCAAACTAAATTCATACAAATTACTCAAATCCAATGGGTGTGTAGGAAAATCAAACGCATGTGACATAAGCCAGAGCCTAACATTCACTTCCCACTGCTGCAGCGGATTGGTGTCATGTTGAAGTAAGTTCCTGATTTGTTGATGGGTTAGACTACAAATTTAATTTCAGTAACTAACTAAAAGCCGTTGAAAACTCCATGCTGAGACATACGAGGGAAATTTACTTGGACATTGGTATATGCGTGTCGCAAGATATGAAGAAGTTTATACGAAAAAGTGAGCGCTATATTTTATAACAAGTTTGTTTTACCTTATTATCGGTATCTACAGTTGTTTTTTTTATTTCTTATTTATTAAGGCTTAAAGAGTGTTTCTTCCTACACTTTGTGTTCCTAGTCCTGTAATAATAAATGAAGTAACATTTCATTTTTATAATACCTACGCAATTCAGATAACGCTATGAATATAAATATGCAGGGTTTAGAATGTTTTTGGATACAGAATATATGTACGTACATACATAGTCGAATGTCACATACGAAAATTCATGTCAGTTGCTTGTAATAATTTTGTTAAGACGAGTGGTATTTTGATGCTACAATTAAAGGGCGGTAAGTTGGCTGGTTTTAAATTTAAAAAAAAAACTATTCGTCTAATTGAGCATTTTCATAACATAATAGCAATTTTTCCTCTTGAAAGGGAAAACTATCGGATTATTTGTTCCCGTATATGTTACCCATATTGATCAAATATATTGTTACAAAAATTTCAAATTGTCATTTTTGGGGCAGTTTTTGTGCCCGTTACCAAATCAAGGTGATTGATTGAATTACGATAAGTACAATAGTTCTCTTCGTTTCCCCAAATTTAACATTCGAAATTGAGTTTTTGCTTTTTAACCCTAGTGAGATATCGTCGTTAACCCTAGTGAGATATCATCGTACAAATAATCATTTATTTATTTCTTGTATTTTTAAGGGGAATACAGTTTCTCGGTTTTGTAGTTTAAAATTTGAGGGATTTTCTTTAGGTATAGTTTTTTTATAGAGCAAGACTTAATATCATTAATTTGAAACGAATTTTTACTTTTTACTAATTAGAAACCTCTACTAATTAGACCTCAAACTAGCATACGTCTGTAAGACGTACGATTATCTTTTATGTATCAAAAATAATGTTATCTTTCTAGAGTTAATAGTCAAAACAGACCTACCCGTTGATGAATTCTTTGATATTCTCTCCAATCTGTTATAAAGGGTTTTCCAATTTCAGTAATACGATTTCTTTAAAAAACACACCAATTTTTAAAGAAATTCAAATGGTTTTTATTTAATGTGAAGTAAATTCGATACAGTTAAGTTCTGAATAAAAGGTCTTTCAAATGGCCTTCACGTCTTCTTTTAACGGAACGAATTCGATGAACCCAATTTTCGAATACTTTTTCCACTAAATCAAATCGTATGTCATGAATAGCACGTTCAATATTGACTTGTAAAGCTTTCAGAGCGTCTGGTTTATTGCTAAAGACCAATGACTTCAAATAACCCCACACGAAATAGTCTAATGGTGTTAAATCACAACTTCTTGGAGGCCATCCAATGTCACAATTTCGTGAAATAATCGAATCTGCAAATTTTTCTCGCAATAATTCGGTTGATGCACGTGCTGTGTGGCACGTAGCCCCGTCTTGTTCGAACCAGATGTTATCGTGTCCATAAAAAGTTGGTTATCATCGATCTATACCGCTCTGCATTGACAGTAACGGTGTTACTAGCTTCATTTCAAAAGAAGTACTGACTAGACCAAAAACCATACCAAACTGTCAATTTAGGTTAATGTAATGGTTGTTCATGAATATTTTGTGGATTTTCTTCACACCAGAAATTGTGAACATTAATGAATACAATTAAAAAACCAATGGCAGATCACGACGTACTACAAATGATCGAAACGTTACTTAGAAATCATATCACTCAAATTGGATTTTCTGGATTTTCAAACGGTTAAACAGAGTGCAATATTGTAACACTGAAGAGACTGCGTAACTGTAATATTGGGGTTTGTTTACATATTAAAAAAAATAAAATGGTGTCCCATAACATACCATGAAGTGATTCAGGAGAGTTTCTCAACAATCAGTGAAAAGATCGCTTTCTAGTTTTACACTAAGTAATTGGGACCTAGAGTTTTACACCCGGTTCCGAACGGTATTTTGCGAACCTTTTTCACTGTTAAGTACTCGATAGTGTCGCCATCACTAAGCGAAGTCACCGTCGTCAAAAGAAATGTTGGGTGGTCTGAGTATTGATCCAACCCACATTCTCATGTACAAGTGTCGCGCTCACTAAGCCTTGCACACACATTGCAAAACGAACCGGAAACGATTACAAAAAGACCGAAAAACGATACTACAGGAACTGAAAAACGGGTTGGAAAGACCCAAAAATGATTCCTGAATAAGAGAACTCATTTCCAAAGGGCCCAAAAGTGATAACCTTTGGGTGAAGGTATGAAAATGTGAATTTTTTTTTATCAAATTTCATATTCTTGAAATAAGGTATTTCACTTAAGCCAGTTTGGGCCAGACATATTCGGATCACAAATACATATATTTTAACATTTTAGTCATTGTGTTCTAAACATGTAATATTGATTAGCAAACACGATGTGTTTGGAGAATGTACAATCCATAACCGTTTGGCGGTAATGAACTCCATCAATTAGTAACATATATTTTAATTGGTATTATCCCATTGTAGGTCATTTAAAAATTTTCGATTTTAATCTTCACATTTTTGATATAAATTTCAGAATTTTTAAAAACGACGACAGTAAAGCCATTGACATTGACGACAATAAAAAAGACTTCAAAAAATGTTTCAATGTCAATTCAACCAAATAACCCTTCAGCGACTAGAGGTGTCGAAGTTCAAAATGTAAAACAAATATTAAATATTTTAAATTTAATACATTCATATGGGCACATGCCATATAGGGAATATATGGGGATATATATATACATATATATATATAGGGAAATATTTTTTGACATGAAGCATATTTTGTTTACACCGCTTGCTTATACAATCGCTTGTTCGTAACTTATCTTTAGACATCTTTTACAATATTAAACCTTTTTCCACATTTTTGAATAATATGACATATCGCAAAAATATTCGTTTTCTTTGCAATTTAGCAAGCGCTAATCCCTTAGCTCCCCACAAAAAGTGCTGGAAAAGTGAGTTCAAAGGGGTAACAAAATCTATTTATTCGGGGTGATTTATGCTATTTTTGACATTCCCAGTAACCGAATTATTGGGCGACTTTTCATACGAAACGTTACCGTTTTATAGTAATTTTTCATATTTGTTTTGGAACATTTTTTATTTATTCATTCATTTATTTGTGGGCTTAATTTCTCTTTTTTTATTTTGGGGGGTTTTCAACTTCTATTTGAGACTTTTGTTTTGGTCGATTTTTAATATTTATTTATTTTTGTTACATGTTTTTTTTAATATTTTGACGTAGAATACGTCTTACCTTACGGTATGAGGAGTCATGTCAGGTTTTTATTGTTGTAATCTTTATTTCATTGAATTTGAGGAAACGGCTAGATGAATTTTTTTAAAATTTTTTTTGTAGGTAAATGAAGATGTTATCTTTCGTTTGATATACATTTCATATTGGTTGATATATGTATGTCTAGTATTTTAATTTCTAAAATGAAAATTGTTTAAACACATACACTCAAACATATGTGTGGTGTTTGGTTCAGTGTTTTTGGTTGCTCAACATTGCTTAGGCAACATGTATCTAGTAAGAAGTGAAACAAACAGTAAGTTAACGTAATAAAGCTTTTTGCGAAAGCTTCAATAAAGCTGTTGTAACATTAATTTTGAATTGTAAAGCGTAAAGCTTTCACACAACGCTCGAATGCTAATGCGAAGACTCGATAAGGTAAACCTTTTTTAATATTAGGGCGGCCCTCTCAACATTCGCAGAACTTATTTCAATAAAAATATTAATTAAAATACATAAATTAAATTAAGTTTAAAAAAATTTAACATAATATTTTTTTTTTAAACGGACTTGAATCAAATGCCGTTGGTAAATATAAAAATTACAGCAGACAGTTGTCCCTGCAGGCTGTGTCAGAAACACAGCCATTAAGTTTAACGTAGAATACGCCATCCGATAAGACAGAAAACATATATAACAATAAATGTTAAATAATATAAGCAAATGAATTTATTGTTATATATGTTTTCTGTCTTATCGGATGGCGTATTCTACGTTAAACTTAATGGCCGTGTCTCTGACACAGCCTGCAGGGACAGTCCGTGGCCGAAGGCCTCGGACAACTGTCTGCTGTAATTTGTTTTATGCCTGTTGAGCAATTTATAAAACCAAATTTTTTATAATATTATCAGCTTCGGTTTGAAACAACTCGCGCAACTTGGTTTCCGGTATGAAGTACAGTTACTCAACCCTTTAGCGACCCAAAAAGATACGAATTTGTACTCCGACTAATATTTTAAGATCCAACGCTCTCAGTGTCACATAATTTATATAGGAATCCAGCAGATGGTTCACCACTTTATTATTTTTTGAAAAGATAAACTATAAAGTTAGCAAACTTTTTCAGTTTACTTATGAAATGTGTTGCCTCTTATGTTGGCGTAATGTAAATAAATTGGATAAAATTCATGTGCATGTGGGGTTGTCTCATATAATGTTACTACAATCAGGGGTGAAAAGCATGATATTTCCTTTTAAAGTGACTGGATGTTTAAGTATCTTTGCACAATATGATGTTTACGAGTGTAAGAGTGTAAGTTCAGTTCATGTGAATAACTTTATCCTAAGCGCACGGGAAATACGGAGGTCTTAAGTATTTATTTTTACAAAATTTTAGATAATGAATTTTTATATATATTTAATTGTTAATGAACTTATTTTATTCAGGTACTTAAAAATAGTAATATGTTATATTGGCCACGAGGCTTGTGTATTACAAATGAATTTCAAAAAAATAAATAAAATAAATAAATATTTGGAAATCATTTTAATAAAGGGTTTTCCAATTTGAGTAATATGATTTCTTAAAAAACACACTAATTGGCACGGAAATTCAAATGTTTTTCATTTAGTGTGAAGTACAATCGATACAATTAAATTCTGAATAAAACGTCTTTCAAATGGCCTCCACGTCTTCTTTTGCAGGAACGAATTCAATGAACCCAATTTTCGAGCACTTTTTCCAGTAAATCAAGTCGTATATCATGAATAGCACATTTAATATTGACTTGTAAAGCATGACGAGAGTCAGGTTTATTGTTAACAACCAATGACTTAAAATAGTCCCACAAGAAAAAGTCAAACGGTGTTAAATTATAAATTGTTAGAGGCAATCAAATGTCACAATTTCTTCAAATAATCGAATGTCCAATAATTCGGTTGTTGCACATGCTCTGTGGTACATAGCCCCGTGTTGTTGGAACTAGATGTTGTCAAGATCAACTGCTTCCAATTCCGGTCATAAAAAGTTGGCCAGGCTGTGGCCAACAACGTCTTGACAACGTCTTCGAATCGATAAATTGCGGTCACCAGCAGAATTTGCCTGAACGGCAGCAATATTTTCATTACTTCGAGCGGTTATTTGTCGTATTGGCACTTGAACACCATGTAAAGAAATGTACGCTCATAATTAGCAACAATACGACGAATAGCGAGCACAGGTGGACGATTATTACAACCATATAGCGGTAAAAGCGCACGAAGAGTTGCAATTGGACAACGATTATTTTGTTAACAAATTAATAATTTGTAAACGGTTTTATTACGTATACCTCTCCATGATGAAATTGTAAACATTGTTGAATACACTGAAAATAATATGACAGATCATGACATACCATAAATAGCCGAAACGCCACTTAGAAATCATATCATCCAAATTGGAAAACTCTTTACTTAGAAATGTGATATTCAAACCTTGTGCTCACCAAGTTCTTACAACATGTGCTGAAATATTTTGGACATCTTAAGAAATTACTTCAAATTAAAATGGGCAGACAACTTTTGCGTACAAGGCACACCAATTTTTCCAGTAACGACATATTTTAGGTTTTTAATATTAAAAAAACGCTACTTCAAATAATTCATTAATTAATTATTAATTAAAGTTGTCTCCCCATTTTAATTCAAACTGCTTTAAAGATTTTTAAAATTTCTGAAATTATGGTATTCTTTAAGATTTTGATGTATTAACATCTTTAGGCACGGGTACGGCAATCTATCAAAGTGAAGACATGCAAACAACACAAAGAGTTAGCATCTATCTAGAGACTAAGACTTGTTAATGCTCTTTTACTCAGACTCTCTATATGAGAGTGGAAAAAGAGTGGAATAAGTTCTCCATACTTTTCAATACTTTTTGTCGTCGCTCTGTTTATGACAAAACAAAGGCAATGATTTCAGTGAGCTGAATATTGCTTTATATATTTTAATAATATTACATCTAATGTAAACGCAGGTATAAGAAAAAGGAAAGTGCAATAGCAGAAGAGCAAAAAAACTATTCTTATTTTTTATTTCCCAATGTAACATTTACTAATGTGTTCACATAAATCGAACAAGTACCGTGTAACAACACGGTGTTAACACATCGCCCGTGAGTTCGAACACTCATTGATTTTTTCGTCCTCCGTCAAAATTTTATTAATGTTAGTTACGTCCTCTCTTAATTAAGGTAAGGATATTCTATGTAATATGTTATTTTCGATTAACATTTTGTAAAAATTGATAACCATAATTGTTTCATTAGTTTTTGGTATAGCTTTGGTATTAAACTTATGTTAAGATACTAGCCCCCACCCCACCTTTGAGTGAATGAAATGAAACAAAAAATTTTGCAAGATTCATGACACTAAAAGACTTAACAGAGGAAGCTGCGTCCGAAAACTGTATATTGAATTCTTAGGTAAAATATTGCTGAAGCGTCACAGTAATGAAAATGTTCTACGCCTTAACAATTCTCGACATCGAAAGTGAGTTTTTGAAAAGTTTCATTAAAGCAACTAAATTGTATTCATTAACTGAAAATGTTTCATCAGTGTGACGAATATATTTTACTAATGCAAAACTTTTACATTGTTGTTTTTCATTGATGCGACGACAATACCTGTGTGTTGCATTAAATATATTTCATTGCCTCAATGGTTATGTTTCACTACTGAAATGAATGTCTTTCATTACTCGCACTCTTGTCAGCGATAACGTTTGAAAGCTCCCAAATTCTGTGGTTTTTTTTACATAGACCCGTGACTTCAAAAACCCGCCACGAATAAAATCTGGAGCGGTGAAATCGGGTGACTGCCACTGTAAACGTATTAAACGATCCAGAAACGGAGTCTTCAAAATATAAACCGTCGCGGGGCTGTGCGTTCAGTGACCAATTGACTGGCTTATTTTGAGAAATAACGCATTCGTCAAATCTTTCCTTCAATTAGACGATTGTGTGACGGGTTGTATAACACGTGACGCGGTCCTGTTGGAAAAAATTGTCTTCAGTCAACATTTCATTCAATTGAGGAACAAAATAATCGGAAATGTTCTTGCCGTTCTTATTTTTAACGAAGTAGGAACCAACGTTCTCACCTGCCCAAACAGTTATTTTTTGTGGATGAAACGGTGCCTCGTAAATCTGTCGTATATTCTCTTCACTCAAAATGCGGAAATGTGCTTTATCAACATCCATTGAGCCATAAATGAGTCCCATCACTGAACAGATTATTGGGATAAAATAGCGGGTACCCATTGACAGAACGTACAGCGCAAATGGTGGTCATTCGGTAAATTCATGATGAAGCTGCACAATTAGTGTTAGAGTTACCAGATCTGTAGCCCGTTTCTGTAAGTAAATCGGTAAGTTAACGATTTATGTGACGTCACAACGACTCGATTGAAAGTTACCGATTTCGTGATTACTGGTGTTTCTGTACGTTCAAATCGGTAAAAATTCGGTCTGTGATAGAAAGAAACACAAATCGGAAAGAAACGGTAAGAATTGAAACAGATGACAAGCAGCTGTTTATTTGCATTTGTTTTCATCTACAAATATTTCGTATTAAAAACACTTTTTTTCAGTTTCGTATTTACTTTAATAAGTTTATACAAAATGAGTAGCATATTTGTTATTATTTACGCATTTTTCCATGATCGCAGAAATATGCTGAGAATCCACCGGCGCCACTTGAGCCAAAAGCAATTAAATAAGTTGACTGTTGGTGATGTATATTTAAAGTAAACAAACATTTGCACTCGGTTTATTTTGAATACCGATTTCGTTGAAACCGGTTCATAAATTGTCGTAAATTTCGGAACAAACCTACTTTACGTCTGAAATTCCTGGAGATTTCTTTTTTTTTGGAATGGGTAGGAATTGTTATTTCAAAAGAAAAATGTTATATAAAACAATCAGACAGTTATTCAAAAAATGTATTTAATTTTTTTTTTGCTTATTTCAACTTTTTCTACATAAAGAAGTTGAAACATTGGTCCTATAAAACGACATCACTCTCGTAATATCGAGCCGTATGTCCGAACTTTGGGGGCCCATAACTCCGAAAATACAATAACAATTCCTACCCACTCCAATTGACAAATATTTTCCAGGAATTTCCGACGTAAACTAGGTTTATGCCAAAGTTATATTTGATGAGTACTTGCTTCCTCATAGTTGCAACACTATAGCAATCGGTAGAGTTTTCACTTGGCTTAAAGTCAGTGAGAAAATTATCGATTTCGAGTTGAGTCAGATTTCTCACAGAAACACTTCTTTAAGCGATTCCTATTGAGTAGAATCGAAACAAATGTCATATTACCGATTTGGAACGAGTGAATGGAATAGAGATCGGCAATTTTTTTTTACAGAAACAGTGATGGTGAGAATGACGTCAGAGTGACGTCAAATATGTACTTTCAATCGGTAACTGCGATCGGTACGAGTTACAGAAACGGGCTACTGAACAGTTTGTGACCGTTTAATGGTTATCGGAAAAAATAGCCTCTAAAAGTTCCATAATCATTTCCTCGTTCGACAGTGTAAAAACATTGTGAGTAAGCATAATAAAAGAGTGATTCATTTCTGCGACAAAAAAAATTGTGTCCCATAACATCCCACCAAGGGATTGAGGAGAGCTTCTCACAGTCATTTAGATGTGCGCTTTATAGTTTTTACACTTACTTATTGGGACCTACACTTGTACACCGGTTCCGAACGAATTTTGAGTAGCTTCTCCATGGCTAAGTACTCGATAGTGCTGCCGTCATTTCTGCGACAAACCGTATTAATTTCATAAGTGATTAAACAATATTTCACTACTTCTACCTCTGTGATGCATTCTTTTTGCTGGGTTTTTGTTTGTTCGTTTCATTACTTACTAGTTGTTCCGTCGGCCAACATTCGCGTATGGCGTCAAACAGTTAATGAAAGCAAGAATGTAAAAAACACAGTCTCCGTATGCAGTTTAACTGTGATCATTTCATTGTCTCTCTGCTTACATTTTTCAGTGTTACCAAAATTAACTTCTGCGTGTTATACGCATACGAAATAATACTTTTTGAGTTTAATGTATAAATGAATAAATGGTTTCCCATTACATCCCATGAAGAAATCGGGGAGAGCTTCTCACATCCAGTGAGCTGTGCGTTTTCTAGTTTTATACTCACTGATTGGGACCTACAGTTCTACACCGGTCCCGAACTGTATTTTTGAGAAGCATTATCATGGCTAAATACTCGATAGTGTCGCCGTCACTTTGCGAGGTGACCACCGTCGAAAGAAATTTTAAGGTGGTCAGAGCAGGTGGAAGAGGCGCGCACACTACCATTGCACCACCGACGGTTTAATGTATACCCTCTGAAATGAATTGCCTCTGTATCATATTCTCCCAAATATGTTCTGCAGGAAACATGTAAACACTAGAATGTATACTGGCAAACATTTATGCTTTTACTTGGGAATATACATATATGCGTGCTTCATCCCAAACATCCATGCACTTACGTGAGAGTATTGGCGTGTTTTCTCCCAATCCTCCATATACTTACGTGGAAATATCTGCATATGTGCGTATTTCCTCCCAAACACAATAGAAACTGCTGCTCCTTTGTGTCTCACTTCTTTCTTGTTTCTCACGTTTTAGTTTTCGCTACAACACTTTAAAACACGGTTATTATTATGCCTTTGTACAGAAACAATTAATTCATACAAGCCAAGCGCGGATTAAATACTATTTTTTTTTCTTTATTAAATTTCACAATTGTTCCGCTTGTCCGATTTTCTCAGTAAAAGAGGAATTCACGTTGTTGCTCAACTACAACTTTGACTGTGAATAATCTCTCTTTGTACTTTTTTAGTCTCTTGCTTTCAATAGAGATTAAATAGTGCAACAAACACAGATGTATTTGTATCCCAAACACACCTATACTTGGGTCACAAACACATATATTATAACATATTTATCATTATATATCAAACATGTAATATTGAATAGCAAACACGATGTGTTTGGACACAAGTATACTATACTTGCGACAAGCTCCAAAAGCACGTAATGTTTGAATCCAAACAACATACAAATTCAGATTTTTCAGCGTGTACCGACATTGAGAGGTTAATAATTTTTAGTTTTTAATAATTAATTTCTGTCTCTCATACCATGGTTTGATAAAATACTTTTTTGACTCAACAAAGGCATTGATCAAATTCTAAATTGGGATCAAATAACTGTTTCGATTAAAGTTTAGTTATTGGTTTAGGTGTACTGTATGGTGTTTAAGAAACATTAAAACAATTCTCCAAATTCTAAGCAGAAATCGTCATTTCAAATACAAAAACAACACTGAGTGGCTGATTTAATATAGAGCTAGATAGTACTAGAAAAATAATCTCTAACCTACCGATAACAACAAAAAATTGTTTTCACTGTTGAAATTCAAACGTCTTAAATATTTGCTTCAACATCTTTCATTTCAGTATGTACATTTTGAAATTCTCATAATAGAAATTTCCAAGGATTTAAAGGATTTCGAAATAATAACTAAATTAATACCTAATCCGATATAATACGGTCCTATACTGCACAGTTCCTATAGTCGATCTACTCTAAAGTGTTCATTTTATACGCTGACCTCGGCTTCAACTTCGATTTTCTTGCCTTGTGCCAAGTATAAATATTTTGTACTTATATCTATTTAAGTCCAAGCCACTTGTGACACTAAAAAGTTTTCCCAATCTCATCAAGTACATTGGAAACTTTATACTTAACGATACTTGTAACAACATCATCATCATTTTCGTCACAGTTTCAATGTTCTTCTGAAAGCAATGATACTACTAAAGGGTGTAATAAGTGCTCACAAGAAGAAGAACAAATTTCATTTGAATTGTTTTTCCTTTCTTGATGTTCTTGCTGCTTCAGGCATTTTAAATTCAATTACAAATACTTTCGATATTGAATTGAGAAATTTCTGTGCATATTACATGTTTTTAAGTCAATTGCCAGCATTTTTCATAAGTAAGTATATATATTAGTCATGTAATATTCCATTACGTGCAGTAATAAAACACGAGTGAAAGGATGACAAAAATGCCATAAATAAGTATGACATTACATTTTTCTATACTTTATTTTCCAAATGATTTCTTTTTGTGCTTATATATTATTTGGGTATATGAAAGCTCCATTGTTGCCGATATCAGTTATTTATTTGTATCGGTTCAATTTTGTCAGTTTTCGAAGGTTTTTCTGTATTCATATGCAAAATTTACGACTAATTTGCGTTGTTGTTAGCCAAAGGAGTATTATAAGCATTGATTGGGGTATATTACAGATGTTTAGATGTGTCGACAATAAATTTGAATTAGCGAAACTTTACGATAGTGTTCTTTTACCAAAAATTAAGTACAATCGTAAATATAATGGAAGAAAACCATTAATTTCTGATTAGTTAGTAAGATTTTGAAGGAACATATCATGCCGCGTAGTTGTGGTGTTGGTAGCGGTTGTGAAAGTGGCGTATGGGACAAAAGAACAAAGTATGGAAAAACGTACATACTTTGTAGAACATAGTTATAACCATTTGCTACATCTACACACTTAGTAGCGAAAAATTAATAAAAAGTCACATAAGGTGTCAGGGGACACCCTGTTGGAACGAAGTTCCTTTCGCTATATATTATGTACTAGTTAGTTCCAACACGTCTAAGGCGCCCGCTGAAAAATAGGATAATTTAAATGGGTCTTTAAAAAACATACTTTTTGTAAAATGATGTACTTTTTTTGAGAAAACATTTTTTTATTCAATGTATTTTTCAAAACGAAGTATATTTTTAGGTCCTTTTGGTAAGAATGTGTATTATATTTTCTCGAAAAGGTAATTTTTTAAAGAAAGGTACTTGGTTTATTAAAAGATAATGTTTTTTTTAAGAAAAGGTACTATTTGTAACCAGAAGTACTTTCTGTAAGAAAAAGCCATAAGAGTACACTTTTTGAAGAAGTGGCACTCGTTTTAGGAAAAGGTTATTTTTATACACTCACCCGTAGGGATGGGGGTATTTATCATTTAATACGTAAAAATCATTTAATTACTTAATACGTAAAAAGTAAAATGTTCGTCTGTCTGTCTGTCTGGCTGGCTGGTCAACACGGTAACTGCCGTAAATATTTATCGATCACAGCGAAATTTTATCACAAATAATTATTTGTCCATAGCAAGTTTCGGATTGAAAATGGGCGTTTTGGCCACGCCCCTTCTGATACCTCCCATACAAATCGATACATTTAGTGCAAAATCATGTTTCTTCTAAAACCTTTTTCTGTTAGATGTGATTAGCTTCAACTGAAACATTGGTTGGTTGGTTGGTTGAAAAGGCTGCAAGACAGCACGCTGGCTAGCACACTTAGGCTAAAGAATCCCATTGTGATACCTGTAGTTTCCTCTATAGCAACTATTGACTAGTCGTCTAGCCAATTTGCCCTTTCAATGAATTTGTCTATAAGAACTACAGAAATATATCCGGTAGGGCTACGGATGCAGCATCTACAGAGAGTGGAGTTTCCATGCCCCAATCTTAGGGCGTGTTTTCCTATAAGACAATGTCCCGTAAGTGTTCCTATCATTGAGGATAACCTGCCTCTAGGCATGTTAAGTAGTTGCCTAGTCCTCTTCCTGTCCACCTGTGGCCAGAGCACCCTTACTTGTTTGCAAGTTGAAGTAAGTCTCCACTTGTCCTTGAACATATTAACGGCCCACTGCCTGATCTACTAATCTGTAAATATCTACTTAATAGGAGGTACTTCCCGAAGTCGCCACGCCCATGCTGGTAGCTCCCATACAAAAGCTTGGTGGTGGTCCAGGTTGACAATGAGATAAGTCGCGTTAAATACTTCCGATTTTAATGGAATTAGGTTATAGGCTTTATGTCATCCAACGCGAGTCACCAAGTAAGACAAGGGTGATTTTGCCACGCCCATGTTGGTGTCTCCCATACAAAATTTGTTCGGCCGGCTGGCTGTTCGGCACAGATAACTCTCGTAAATCTTTGCCGATCCCAATGGTATTTTGTTAGTGACTATTATTTGTCCAAATTTAGATTGGGATTGAAAATGGGCGTTTTACCACGCCCATTCTGGTACCTCCCATACAAATCAACACATTTAATACAAAGACATGTTTCTTCTAAAACTTTAGATGTCATTAGCTACAACTCAAACATTGTTTAAAAATCTGCAAATGCCACGCCCATTCTGGTACCTCCCATACAAAAGCTTGTTGGTCGTCCGGGTTGTCAATGCGATAAGTCGCGTGAAACACTTCCGATCTTAATGAATTTAGGTTTTAGGCTTCTGGTCATCACACGCCAGTCAGCCATCAAGATAAGGGTGATTTTGCCACGCCCTACCAACATAAGTTGTGCAGCCGGCTGGTTGTTCGGCAACATAACTCCGGCGAAACTGAACCAATCTTTATGAAGTTTGGTACTAGACAAAATTTACTCAAATTCACACAAGTGGTGGGCGGATGATCGGTTGATCAACACGATAACTCTCGTAGACTACAAGCGATCTTAATGCAATTCGGTACTCGGCAATGTTTTCCTAAAAATTAAAGATTAACTACTGTCCACGCCCAGTTTCGTACCTCCCATACAAATGTTTCGCGGCTTTGCGGTTGACCTACCCGATATCTCCCGTATGCCACAACCGATCTTAAAAAAAATTTGGTACTGAGCAATATATTGTGTGATACTTTGTAATAATAAATGAACAACTTCGCCTTGCTCATTTTTGTCCCTCCCATGTATATATTGAGCGGGCAATTGGCTGGTAGTCACGATATCTCAACATAGTCACTTAGGAACGTAATTAAGTTGGGTATTTAATAATATTTAGTAGAATGCCACTCTGCTATTGAATATTGGCAAATTTGCCACCCTCATTCGTTCAACGTAACAGTGAAAATATGTGTATTTTTTATAGACCTCGGCTGCAATGGATGATTTAGGGTGAGGGTATGCTTAAGTCGTTTCACCTGACTGAAATGTCTGTACTGGTTTAGTCAATAATTTAGTTAACAATTTCTAACCTAATACACTAAATTTAGAATTATATACCTTTCTCACCCTTCAACCATAATTCTGCAGATGGGTAAGAAATAGGCATGTGTAAGTAAGCGATTAGTTCAAGTTTTGATTAATCAATATCGTGATTGATCAGTTACTTGAATAATAACAAATTCTGGTTAATTAGTTAGCAAATAATAAATCACAACATCTGATTAATCCATAAGTTTGAATATTGGATAATCATATTTGAATAATTATGTTCACCATTCAAATAATATTTGGATAAACATTCAAATATATTCTGTGCAACCACAGGAAACGTTTGAACATTTTGACTTAAAAAGGCTGGTGAAAGGATTCAAACTAAAATCATGAGATGTTCAACTGTTAAAATGTTTGATTAATAAATTTTTAGATTAATCAATTTAACATGAATTTTCATTACTCAAAATGTAGATTAATCGTGGATATGATTAAATAACATGTACGATTAATCCATTATTCGATTAATCAGGGTGCCGATTTATCAAGTTGCCTGGCTAAGCAATTAGTCACATACCTCTGGAAAAAAATGTAGGCAACTTGCATTGAAAAAATGTTTCCCATAACATCCAGTCAAGTCATTGGTGAGAGCTCCAAAAAACCAATGAGCTGTGCGCTTTTTAGTTTTATACTTACTATTTGGGACCTATAGTTTTATACCGGTTCCGAATGGCATTTTGAGAAGCTTTTTCATACCTAAGTACTCGACTGTATCGCCATCACAAAGCGAGATGACTGTCGTTGAAATAAACTTAAGGTGTTCAGAGCAGGGTTCGAACCCAGGATCTCATGTGCAATAGCCGAGCACACCAACCATTGCACCACCGAGGGCTATTGGCAAATTGTATAACAAACTCAGAAATCAAACTCAAATTTAACAATCCTTAGTAAAGAATAACATTGAACTGAAAAAATGTACAAACAGTTTTTGAGTGAAACACAAATTCGGTCATTTCGAGTTCCGTTTATTTTCTAACGAATGAATTTCACTCAATCACGTGAAATGCTATGCAACAAACATATAAATTTTGCTGTATTTGTTTTTTTATTTGAAAATCTCTACTGGTTTGTATTAATATTTATTTTTATTTTTAAACGTTTCTGAATGAATGATTCCATGACTGAGTGAACGAATTTTAGTTTCATCAATTTGGGTTATTTGAAAATCAACTCTGTACATTTCATTTATCAGGCAGTGTATTTGAACTTAGTTGCTGTATCGTGTGTGCAGATGTTGGTTCAAGTGTTTGCCTGCTTTGTTTTAAAACCATTTTGGCCCAGAGCCAATACAAAAAAGATTCATTCACTACTAAGTGCAATGTAGTTGTTTTTATGTTATTTGTTTGTGGCGGCTCCAATGAAAATGAAATGAAAAATGAAAACGTTCTCTGGCACTCTGAGGGGCTTAAGTATCTGTGTGATTTGGCCAATTGTAACATCTAAATTGACTTTTAAAACTCCATCTTGCACATATTTCAAATTCATGTTTCCTCTTCCGGCTAATATTAAATATTAAATTTTATTGCCTTTTGAAATTGATATTGTGATATTCGATTTACATTAATAACTCATTTTGTGTATTTGTATTTGTTTGCTTTTAGGTATCCTGGGTACGACATCGTGATATACATCTTTTAACTGTGGGTCGTTATACATACACATCCGATCAAAGATTTGAGGCAATGCATTCACCACACGCCGAAGATTGGACACTGCGCATTCGTTATGCTCAGCGCAAAGACTCTGGTATATATGAGTGCCAGATATCAACAACGCCGCCAATAGGCCATTCAGTGTATTTAAATATTGTTGGTAAGTGAGAATATTAATATTTTACAAAAATTAGTTATTAAAGTGAACGCTGGCTTTCTAACGGTGTGCCCTAACAAACTAGTGTTGAAATAGTGCAGAAATTGCATGTGTCACTCCAATTAAGTTTTCAGCAGTATAAAATGGAAAGAACAGCTTATAAACGAAACGAAAAGATTATAAGAAAAGTAAAAATTAGAATTAGAATAAAACGCTAAGACGTATACTGATAATAGGATCTATGACAAATGCTCCAAATGCAAAATGCCCCAAAAAAAATTAAAAATGCCCCAAATGAAGAATTCCCCAAAATAATTAAAAAATTCCTCAAAAACGTTAATATGAAAATTTCCCCAAAAATTCTGAAAAATTCCCTAAATAATTTCTGTAAAATCGCCGAAATTTTGTGAAAAATACCCCAAAAAACCAGCAAATTTTTTAGTTTGGAAAAAGTGTATTTTTTTTAATAAAAAAAAGGCATTAATATGTCCATAAATGTAAATATCTGGAGACAAAAAAGATTTTTCCCTTTGAATTTTTATTAGTCGATCTTTCAGTTGTTATTAAAAAGTAGTTATTGATCGTGAACCCTCTCCAAATATTGCAATCGTTAAAAAATATTATGTTACCTTCAAATCTAAGTATTAAATGTAAACGACAACAAGTTGTTTGAAACATCCATAAGGCACAATTTGAAATGCACAGTCAACTAAATATTTCCTTCCCCCGATCGGAATGTTCACTTGAATGAAATTAGCAATGGGCACTGAATAAAATATACAAAACGAGAAGCCTTTTGTAGAAATTGCAACTTTAAACAAATGTTCCGGATATGCTGTATGTTTGGTAAATCCATAACGCTTCCAAGTGCTTTCCCGATTAAAAGCTTCTACTTTTCGACAGCTGATTTTGGAGATTTCACGAAAACATTTTTTTAATTAAATACTGTAAATGTTGTCGAAGCTAGTGTTTGAATCTTGAAGACGTCAAAAATGTATAAGTAGTCTTAGAAAATATCAACAAGTTTGCGCAATTTTTTAAAATTTTACAATATTGCTGAACGCTTGTATGCAGCACGAAAAAAACATAATTCATTTGGACACCCAAGGATTCGGGCTGTATCCACTATATCTGATTTTAATGTCTGCATATTCTTAAAATTCAGAAATTCGGTTTCTTGATTTACAGAATGGTTATGATTATTTACTTTTTTTGGAACCTCGTAAACATTTTCACTAGGAATACATTCCATGCATGCAGGACAACCCTTGATGTAGCAAGTATGGCACATCTTTCATACTGTTTTGGTTTTGTATGCATACATTTGTTGTTCTTCTCTGGTACAAAGCACTTTGCTTCAAAATTTTTTCCCTTGCACAAATTCAAAATCCACAGGCATGTTGAATAATTTTGTCACCGTAAAAACACTTTCCGGAAAAACGAACTTCACTGACCAACGAATATGGAACTGACAATGAAATTGACCAACTAACAATGTTGAATTTGTATGTTCGGAACTTTTGCGCGTGTGGGTACCGTTATTATTTTGACTTCTGTACTGAAATTTTACATAAAGTTCAAAATCAAAAATTCCAAATAAAAATTAAAAATTCCTCAAAAAAAAAAATTGGGAATTTGTCACAGTTCAAATTTTGGGGTATATTTCATATGAAAAATGACCCAAAAACGAAATATGAATAATCATCTAAAAATTAGGAAAAATTCCCTAACTTTTTCGGGGTATATTTCATAATGGAAAATGGCCCAATTTTCTATGAGATATTTTTGGGCCATCTTTCTGTATTTTTTTGGGTCATTTTTCATAGAGCCCTAATAATATTTGTACAACTTGGGATACACATATGCATATAATTTGATAGAGAATAGTTCAATCATTTACGAGTACCTGGGAAGAATTTTGGTAAAAAGCCCTTTTGTATCTGGATAGGCAGCCAACAAGATAACCGCCGCTAATCTTTACCAATCACAATCAAATATTGCCAGTGATTAGAATTTAGTTTCGGGGTGAAAATGGGTGTCATTGCTATGCCCCTTATGGTACATCCCTTCGAAATCGACAAATTTGTATCAAAATTATGCTTCTTCAATTACTATTTGTGATAAACATCATGTGATTAACGTCAACTCCGCTTTTGATAAACATTCTAGGAAGAATTACGCAACTAAAGTAATCTGCGGATTACCCCAGACCATTCACATGCAATTTGGGTGACCGTTCGGACGGTATTTCAGGCAACTCCGTCTAACTACTGTAATAAAATTAATATTCGAGGAATATTTCTTTAAGTACCAGTCGGTAAAGTAGATAGTTCGCGAGCTTGGGGTCTTTTTGACATACTCATTGCATGCCGGCTGATTTTAAGAGTCGTAACAGATTTTATGTTAGGGATACCTAAAACTACCGTCAGCTACTCCAGTAGTGGCGGGAGGTTGCAGTGAGACTGGCTCAAAAAAATATTTTTTTAGTTATTTTATGCAAACTGAATTTTACAATATCAATTGTTGATGTCAGGTAGAGTCGAAAAATAATAGTCAGCTGGTTCGTGGAGGGGGGATTGCACGTCAGCTGCTCGTACGAACTTGTAAAAAAATTAAAAAATTAAACTCATTGCATGCCGAATGAAATTTCTTGCCATGACTTCTGACACATATTGAAGTATGATAATAATCGTCAGCAACTTATATAATCGTAGAAAGGTCACCAGCTGGAGTAGGAAAGTATCGCTCCGCTCATAAATCAAAACGGCCTTCGGTAATTTTGTTGTATTCATCATTATTTTCGGCATCATCACTGCTATTTATAGTAATAACACATTGATCTTCATTCTCTTCAATTTTTTGTCATCTATAAAAAATTAATAATTTTAAAAATAATTTCATTCAACATATTTCGCCGGAAACTGAGAAAGAAGAACTTTATAATACCTTGATGGTTTTTGTCAAGATTGGTGATGCTTGTGATGGATGGTGGCAATTGATCTCCCTCGAATCATTAAAAAAAGGACATAACGTGTCAGGGGAGACCCGGTTGAAACGAAGTTACTTTCGCTATATACTTATATTATGTACTAGTTAGTTCCAGCACGCCTAAGGTGCCCGTTGAAAATGATACTTTTTGTAAAATGATAAACATTTTTAGGAATTCTATTTTATTGAATGTATTTTTTTTAAGTGTATATTTTCCCGAAAAGGTCCTTTTTTATAGAGAGGTACTTCTTCCATTAAAAGTCAATGATTTTTTAAGGAAAGGTATTATTTTTAAGAGGAAGTACTTTCTGTAACAAAAAGCCATAAGAGTATGATATTTTTTTAAGAACTGGTACCTTTTAAAGAAGTGGTACTCTTTTTAGGAGAAGGTTATTTTTAAGAAAATTTATTTATTTTCAGAAAAAAAGAAAAGAAATGTTATTATTTTATTTTTAAACAAAGGTACTTTTACGAAACGGAATTTTTGTAAGAAACTGTATTTTTTTAAGAGAAGATATTTTTTTGAAGAAAAGGTTTTTTTTTTGAGAAATACTAATTTTTTTAGAATTGGTCCTTTTGTCAAGAATAGGTAAATTTTTAAGAGTAGCTACTTATCTCAAAAAATTTATATTTTTTCCCAGAAAAGGAACTCTTTACAGAAAATATAGTTTTTTAAGAAAGGGCAATTTGTTGTACGAAAATTTACTTTTTTAAGAAAAGGTACGTATGTATTTAGAAAAATACTTTGTTTAAGATAAGATACTTTTTGTAAGAAATTTACTGTTTTTAAGCAAAGCTACTTCTTTCAGATAAGGTATTTTTTTTAAGAAAAGGTACTTTGTTTAACAATATGAATGAATTTAACAATATATAGTTGATAATATTGGGCTACATCATAATAGTGTTAACAATAAGTTGTTTAAATGAAAATGTGATCTACTTAGAAATAGGAATTGACGGTTCTATGTTCCCGCCTTGTAAGTCTGGACTACATCAACAATTTCTTCGTTCTTTATATATCGTCCATCTCTGGTTTCATAGTCATCTTCCGATACTATCCAAATTATTCCCTGAAGAGTGTGGATGGGAAGAAAGAGATGAAAACCAGTACATTAGTTTCAGTCGGGTGAACCGACTTAATCATACCCTCACCCTAAGTCATCCAATGCGTGGGAGTTCTGTTAACCCTGCTGTTAGATTAGGACCATTTGGTCCAAATTTTTTCTGTTTTCCCTTGTAACTTTGGAACGGTGATATATACTGACTAAATTTTTCTGCTAATGGGGTCTTTTAATAAAACAATGTTATGTGCGAAAATTAAATTTTCTAACTTTATTCAGGACTGAGAAAAATACAAAATGACGAATCTTAGATTAGAGGACCATTTGGTCAATAGTACATTTTTTCATTACCAAGCGAACGTAAATTCATGTCAAATATTTAGAAGATGTTTTTGATATGTCAAATACTTGCTTTAGAAATTATTGAACCAAAATAGTTACAAAGGATAAGATAAAATTATTATTTTGGATGAAAATTCCAGTATGGACCAAATGGTCCCTCAATCTAAGATTCGTAAGTTTTTTCATTACCAAGCGAATGTAAATTCATGTCAAATATTTAGAAGATGTTTTTGATATGTTAGCGGATGTTTTTGATATGTCAAATACTTGCTTTAGAAATTTTTGAACCAAAATAGTTACAAAGAATAAGATAAAATTATTATTTTGGATGAAAATTCCAGTATGGACCAAATGGTCCCTCAATCTAAGATTCGTAAGTTTTTTCTAATCTAACAGCAGGGTTAAACAAAAACGCCCATACTCAATAGTGAGAATATTCAATAGCAGATTGACATTGTGCTAAATATTTTTGAATACCCAAAATAGTTAGTTTCCCTCCCAATATTTATATGCGAGGTACATATTTGGGCATGGCAAGTTGTTGCCAAAATTTTGATCAGTACCAAACTTTATTAAGATCGGTTAATATCGAGTCGGCAAACCCCAAATACACCCATCTTTTGTATGGGAGGTACGAAATTGGGCGTGACACAATAGTCAGTTATTAATTACACAGTAGCTTTTAGCAAAATATTGCCTAGTACCGAAATTTAATAAGATCGGTTGTAGTTTATGAGAATTATCGTGTCGATCAACCGGTCATCCGCCCAACTTTTATATGGGAGGTACCAGCATGGGGGTGGCAAAACTGCTCATTTTCTATAGGAGAGCTTTATTTGACTAACTACTGACTACCACAAACTTTCGTAAAGATTGGTTCGGATTTGCGGGACTTGGACGTGGCAAAATGCGCCTTGTTTTAGTCGGTGATTGGCGGTTCATAACGTGAGGCCTTATACCTAATTTCATTAAGGTCGGAAGTGTTTCACGCGATTTATCATATTCACAACCTGGACGAACACACTGTTTTGTATGGGAGGTACCAGAATAGGCGTGACAATCTCGCCCATTTCCTCCAGTTATGTAGGTATTTACAGACTAGTAACCGGTGTGTGAGTTGAAGCTAATCACATCTACCAGAAGAAAGGTTTGAAAGAAATATGATTTTCTACTAAATGTGTCGATTTGTATGGGAGGTGCAAGAAGGGGCGTGGTCACAATGCCTATTTTCAATCCCAAACTCAATATTGGCAATAATAGTCACTGACAAAATTCCATTGTGATCTGTAAATATTTACGGCAGTTATCGTGTTGACCAGCCAGCCTGCCAGCCAGACAGACAGACACACAGACAGACGGACATGGCTCAAACGTCTTAAAAAGTCCTAAAACGAATTTCCTCCGAAGATACTAAGGATCTAATATGGCTCCTTCTATGTGTTACCTATGGTGAGGGTATAAATATTGGAACGAAGTTCCTTATCGCAGGTTACGGGATGAGGGCTAAATGAAAAAAAATAAACAACCTTTTTTAACACTATTATGCTACAACCGATTATTGTCAATTATATTGGGTACTTTAGCTTTGGTTTGTGTCTAAACCAACATATGTTGGGAAATATCTTGTTTAATGGGAAGTTTTCTAGGTGTAGCATGAAACCAACATTTAGTATATATTGTAGTTTTGAACCCAATATAAAGTGAATTTAGAAAAGCCAAAATGAAAGAAGTTTAAAAAAAGCAAATTGTTAATTTTTTGCCTTTATTCAAGTGAACCAAAAAAATGGCACATTTTTGGATTTTTTTATAAATTGCTCAAAAAGTTCGTTAGTTAAGAAATCACTATTGTCGTACTTTTTCTATATCTCAAGATGTCTGGCTTCCATTTCCATTTTAAAATTCTGCAATCGGTTACAAATTGCGAAAGATACAGGCTGCTGAATATGGAATTTTTAGTGCCTTAAATAAGTGAACCGGAGTGTATCTACAGATATTAACCCTTTCGGTACTTCTTTTTTATTTTTGACATAAAAAATCATTTTTATCCAATTTGTTTTATTGTTTAGGCCATCGTTATGAATATTTAAAAGTAATTTTTTAAAATTTTGCTTCCTAAAGTGGTTTTTGGGCATCATGCCATATGGCATAGAATGTACTTAAGGGATTAAAACTACCCTAAACATTTTTTCATGAATAGTATATAGATAATTTTAATTTTTAAATAAATATATTTATTTTAAACTTAAAAATTCAAAAAATTCATTTAAAACATAAAAAATAAATCATTACTTATTATATAAAACATAAAAATTAAATCATTACTTATTATATAAAACATAAAATATATAAAAAAAAAGAATTCATTGCCAATTTTATTTCCATCATTAGGTCTGCTTCGGTATCTGCCCTGAAAAAAAAGAAATAAGAAAACCAATTTATATATAAATATTTATCTATTGCTTACCTTATTTTTCATGATATACTCTAAAACAATTTCTTGTGCTATTTGGAATGCATAGATGGACGTTGCATTTTGAACAAGTGTATCTAGAATATCCTTTGCATCCTTGTATTTTACATATACGTTTTACAGCTGTATACTCTGGCCAATGTTCAACGCCATCAAAACGAATCGAAACTGAAGGAGCCCTTTCATATGTCAGCCTTGGTTTCGAAGTTGTTGGAGTGTCGGAAAGATCTAAGTCTTCAGTTAGTCGTGGTCTTCCTCGTTTTCGAGACAGGTTTTGAACTGATGACAATGCTAGCAATCCATCAGCTACATCATTCCGGAATGCTAATAAATCCATTTGATCTTTTTTTCTTATAGTATTATTATCACTGTCATTGCGATATTCCAACCATGAGTTACATACTGCTAAGTCGGTGAAATGGTCAAATATTTTCAGGGTCCACTTTCTTGTCCGAATGGAAATTCTGTATAACGACAGCAAAAAGTCCATCTTGTCGACTCCTCCCATATTTTTATTATATACACCTACAACGTTAGGTTGTGGGACAACGATTTTCTTTTTTTGTTCAGCACTAAATCTGATTACCTCTTTTGTATCTTTATCACCATAAATAGATGAAGCTAATAGAACACAGCCCCCATCTAGCCATTTTAAAAGAAAAATATTTTGGTTCCTTTCAATACAATAGTCATAACTTCCTCTTCCTTGCTTTTTCAAATCCTTTTCTGTTGCAAGCGGAGCTTTTCCGGTTCTGTTTCCTCGCATGGTTCCTGTTGCCCATATTCCTTTTTCTCGCAAATATATTAATAAATTAATTGTAG